>OX463758.1:66358760-66804642 GCA_949824845.1 Rhingia rostrata
CTATACAAGACTGAAATTATAGGTCGATTTCAAAAAAATTTTAGAAAAATTCGTTCGCGTTCAAAGGCTATCAAGACAAAGATTCAAGCAAAGGATTTACGACCTGTACAGTGACATACTCCTAGTCAAAAACTCTGCATTGAGTATTTAAGATAGCTGGCACATGAAGAGCGAATGGACACCAAAACTCCGGCTCGAAGATTCGTCGCAGTACAGAAGGACGACGAATTAAGTGACGTGCAAAATGAAGAAACCGTCATCAACTTATTTGAAGTGTAAAACTGGATCGGGCTATGGCTATTGGAGAGGCATGTTGATTGAGGCTTGAGTTCATTCCGAACTGTAGCGCACCTTAAGTAAGTGTAGAAACTATGCATACTAAGGAAGTAAAAAAATGTTGTATGTAGGGTTTGTACATATCCCAGAGACATGGACGGAAGTAAAAGTTTTATTCATCCCCATATCAGAAAAGAGCTCTCATATAAATCCCTGTCGGATCAGTCTATCTGCCTTTCTCCTTTAATACCTGAGAAAGATTAGTTGATCTACACATCCGTACTAGTACAGAACCGAGTGCACTCTCCAACTCCTAACATGCATATTGCAAGGGTAAGTCGATTGAAGCAGCGCTTTACCACGCTTCACTCAATGCTATCACTAAGAGCAAAAGGGTGTACTATGGTTGCTTTCCTTGAAACATAAGGAGCTTCTAACATTGTCAAAGCATATGCAATCACAAGGACACATCCGGATTTGTATGTTGATAACTCGTTGGGAGTGTTAATAAATCAGCTACTCACAGGCAGAATCATTAACACAGATCTTGGCGTCTCATCGGCACGTAGATCTATTAGATGTGGCACTTACTAGGAGGAAGGACTCCAGAATAATGGGACAGGACTCCTCTTTCCAGGAATGTACTGGTCAAGGAGCTAGTAGGAAATATAGAAGCAGCAGTATGCAAAGTGATTGCCTACGTGGAAGAAGTGGCAATAGCTGTGCCAGGGAAATACCTTAATAAACTAAGGGAATTTTTACAAAATGGTATCTCTCGAAATGGGTCGCAAAATGTGGACTCGGTACGAACCCTCAAACAACCGAATTGGTCCTCTTCAGTTGGAAATATACAAAATCCCATATATGGACTCTCCCAAACTTAATGCCGTCAGTTTCAAGTTCGTAGAAGCAGCCAAATACCTGGGTATGGTTTTGGATAAGAAACTGAACTGGAAAGCCAAGATCCAAGAAAGCGTTAAGAAAGTCACCGTAGCCTTAAACTCTTATAGGACTTGGACTTGGATATCACAGTACTTCGCACATGAATGCAACGAACTACAGACACGTAACAGCACTGGCGACTGAGGCCATCGGCTGGGTTAAACTCTTGTAAAAAGGGCAATCGTAACGAAATGGGGTATTCAATCACATATCTCTCCTGCTTTACGTGTCTATCAATAGACTCGTACTGCTGTGTGGTGTCTTAGTATAGTGGACAGCTTTAGAAACAGCCACCAACCACAAGCTACTAGGTAAAGTTCAATGATCCGCTCGCATATACATTAGCGGAGCTACTAGAACAGGGGGCTATTAGCAGCCCTAGATGCAATCCTACATCAAGTGTCCCTAGATATCTACAACAAACAGAACGTACAGCTATGAAACTGAGAGCCTAGTCACATTAGACACCCACTCAAGATAAACACACATAGATTCTGAATCACCTTAACATTGCAGAAAACACCGACCACAACACTACCTGGATCAGTTTTGAGCATAACTTCAGGACAACCATTTGCAGTCACTTTGAATGTGAGTTGGATTCGATTGGAAGCAATAAATCGATTCACATCTTCACGGATGGGTCTAAAACAGAATCTGGAGTAGGTGGAAGTAATTTCTCCGATATGCTTAACCTAAGCATATGCTTTCGCCTTCCCCATCACTGTAGCGTTTTCCAGGCGGAGATCATGACAATTAAAGAAGCCCCGTCCTGGCTGCGGAGTAATGTAATAACCACGAAGAATATTACTATCTTCAGTGACAACCAATCGGTAATCAAATCCCCGGAGTTGTCCTTGTTCAAATCGAAATCAGCACATTAATGCTGACTATCTCTTAACGAGATGGCAGAGCATTTCACCATTCACCTCTTTTGGGTTGCTTGCCATAGATACAAACCAGGGAATTGAAAGTCAGATGAGCTTGCCAGACAGAGCACTACCCACGATATTATACTGCTTGTTAGGTATGCCCCTCTCTACATGTTAATTACAAACCCAACTGGATGCGATCAAGAAAGCAATCCACAGGTGGATAAACGGCACAACTTGCCAAATATCCAGGCAACTCTGGCCAAACTTTAACCAGAAACGATCAATCTGCTTGACGATGCTGAACAGATCAACCATTAGCACTATAATCGGTGTCCTTACAGGACGCTGTCCTATAGGCCTACATGGAAAAAGACTAGGCCAATGGCTTCTGTAGAATCTGCTTAGACGAAGAAGAGGAGGAAAGTGTTATGGCGTTTTCCATTGGAAAATCTGGATTTTAATCTGAAATTTGTTACCAATGGAACATGATTCCAGATATATTTTTTTTAAATTATTTTTACTGTTGTAGTTTCGTATCTGTGAAGTTAGTATCGGTGTAGATGTCAAGTTTCCAGTAACACCAGTTGTTTGTTTTTGATTTAAATTATATTTCACATCGTACTACTACTGTTTTAATGGTTAAAAATAGTTTTTCACAACCGAGATAACCTTAAATCAAAACAAAAATCACTCCAGTCAAACTGACAGCTATCATTTGTAATAGTGTTAGTGCAAAGAGGGGTAAGTCTGCCGAAAAATCCGGATCTGCAAAATTGATTTTTTACCAATGAAAAACGCCATTACTACCCTTCTATGCTCTTGTCCATTTCTCTCAGGACTCTCTTCGGCAATCTAGTTGAGCAGGCTAATATCAATGACAGAAACCTCCTACGCTATATAACGGGTGTTCCAAGTAGAGATACTTTTTTCAATAGCCTTTTTTGACAGATCACGTGTGAGTCGTGTCATGCTGTCATGTTATTTTTGTTTAGTATTGTTTGGCATTTCATAATGGAAAGACTTACGCGTGAACAACGTTTACAAACTGTTCAACTTTATTATGAAAATTCACGTTCTGTGAGGAATGTGTTTCGTGCACTTCGCTCAACTTATGGTCAACATAATCGGCCTACTGAGCGTACTATTCGCAACACCATCACCCATTTTGAGACCCAGCATTCATTATTGGATAATACTCGACCGAATAGACCACGTCCAGCACGCTGTGAAGAAAATATAGCGGCCGTAGCTGAGAGTGTACACGAAGACCGTAGAGAGTCGATTCGGCGCCGTTCGCAGCAACTCGGACTGACGTATGGAACGACTTGGCGCATTTTACGTCCAGATCTTAAATTGAAAGCGTACAAAATACAGCTTGTGCAACAACTGAAGCCGCTCGACCTTCCCAAGCGACATCGCTTCGCTCTATGGGCTCTTGAAAAGTTCCAAGAAGATCCGACGTTTTCGAGGCAAATTTTGTTTAGCGATGAGGCCCATTTCTGGCTCAATGGGTATGTAAACAAACAAAATTGCCGCATTTGGGACGAAGAGCAACCTGAAGAGATTGAAGAACTGCCACTTCATCCAGAAAAAACAACGGTTTGGTGTGGTCTGTGGGCCGGTGGAATCATCGGTCCATATTTCTTTAAAAATTATGCCGGTGCGAACGTAACCGTCAATGGCGACCGTTATCGTGTCATGATAACCGACTATTTGATGCCTAAAATTGAAGCTCGTGATCTCGGCGACATTTGGTTTCAGCAAGACGGCGCCACTTCCCACACATCGCATCAATCAATGGACTTATTGAGAGAACATTTCGGTGAGCACATAATTTCGCGTTTTGGGCCGGTCGATTGGCCACCAAGATCGTGTGATATCACACCGTTAGACTTTTTCCTGTGGGATATGTAAAGTCAAAAGCTAATGCCGACAAACCCGCTTCGATTCAGGCCTTGGAGGAAAACAAACATCACGCGTGTCATTCGCCAGTTACCAGTCGAAATGCTCGAACGAGTGATCGAAAATTGGACTCAACGGATGGACCATCTGCGACGTAGCAACGGCCAACATTTGATAGACATAATCTTCAAAAAATAAATGCCAAAGAATGTTCTTTCAAATGATAATAAACATTCTCCATTGAATTTGAATTTTCTGTGTTTTTTTCTTTAAAAAAGTAGGGAACCTCGAAATGGATCACCCTTTATTAGTGTTAATGCAAAGAGGGGTAAGTCTGCCGAATAATCCGGATCTGCAAAATTGATTTTTTACCAATGAAAAACGCCATTACTACCCTCCTATGCTCTTGTCCACTTCTCTCAGGACTCTCATCGGCAATCTAGTTGAGCAGGCTAATATCAATGACAGAAACCTCCTACGCTATATATGTATGTAGTTAGCTCTGAATGGTTCAATTAGGCGAACGTATATAGGAAAGTCCACAGATCCAAGTGTTACCACAACGTACCACTTATGGTGTTAGTGTGCACACGCACCGCGGGCTTTTTAAAAAAAATTGAACTTCACGGACAGACACAAGAAACCTTAATGACCTCTTGGGCCCGGATTTTCACTGCGAGATAATCCTAGTTTCGGGATTAAACTCCAGTTAACTCGATAAAGTAGTGTTCCAGTCATTTTAAGTCCAGAGAAACCTTCGAGTTAACAAATCATCTTTGATGAGTTAACCGTGGGAATAAATGATCAGATGTTTTTGACAGATGATAAAATACCAAAAAAACAATTAATTTCAGTCCAATTTATGTGGACATTTTATCAAATTTTTAGAAACTAAATGCGTGTACGATCAGATCCCAGCGACTCAAAACTGTTTTAGTTTGACTATTTTTAAAAAGAAAAAGACTTGTAAGATCGCAACAAAAGCATTTTCAATTGTTTGGGGAATAATAAACCAAAAAGCTGATAACTGGTCTGTTGCAGATTTTATACATTCCGATAACTTTTTGACAGAAAAATCGATAAATCATGAGTGCTGCCAAATCAAATCTCCACACTCGGAAACAAATTTAATCCCGCACTGAAAACTGCTTCATGAGCTTACTTTGCTTCAAATTTATTTTGGGGAAAGTTAACTCTGGGTTAACTCAGAGTTAACTCACCACTGAAAAACCAGGCCTTTTTCATACGTTTGCAATCACTTTATTTTGTGCTTGACACGTAAATTCACTGGATATTTGTAAAATTTTGCAGCATACTCTTAGGTGTACGCACATTTTAAAAGCTCACATATATTATTTCAAAATTAAAGTATAATTTTATGAGTTCGACATTTGTGTACAGTTCGATCCAATACTGTTATGCTATAAATTCACTGACTTTTTATTTCAATTAAGGTTTTGAAAAATTGCACTTTTTTAAAGTTTTTTTTTTATTATTTTTTCCAATAAATTTGAGTTGAAAACCCGTTTATTCAAAAACTGTGCATAGATTCTTATTGAATAAAAGAAACAGCTAATGGAACATTGTATTGTCTATAAAAAACAAATATGCCGCTTAATTGATTAATAACTGTTTTCCACTCTGTTTGACACGGTCCATGCTTCAGCACCTGAGATCAGGACTGGGATGCTCATGGTCTTATATAGAATCTCATAGAATCTTCTTAGCCCGAGGAAACAGCGGTTGGCGAGAGTAATTCTTCGTTTAATTTATGACGAGATGTTGTTGTCAGAGTTAATAGCGGAGCCGAGATAGACAAAGTCCTGTACTACCTTAAAGTTATATCTGTCAACGGTGACGTTCTGTCCAATTCTTCGATGTTGTGTGTCCTTTCATGTTGACATCATACACTTCGTCTTGCCGCCATTTACTTCTAAGCCTACCAATGATGTCAACATCATCGGCGTATGGTAGTAGTTAGACCGATTTATTGGAAAATTGTGGCTCTGGTGTTGGCTCAGGAGTTTTGTACAATCCTCTCAAAATCAAATTGAAGAAGTCACATGACAGCCTATCGTCTTGCCTAAATCCATTTTTGGTATCGAATGTGTCGGTGAGGACGTTTCCGACCATGATGTAGCAGCGAAAATTCTCCATCTTCATCCTACACAAACGGACGAGTTTGGGCGGTATACCAAAACTAGACATGGCACTGTATGCGGCTTTGAAAGCGATGAATAGGTGATGGTTATCGATTTGGACATCTTAGAGTTTTTCCAGGATCTGCCTTAATGTGAAAATTTGAACGGTTGTGGACTTTCCTGGCCTAAAACCACACTGATAAGGGCCGATCAGGTTGTTGGTAAACGGTCTCAGGAGTTCACATATTACGGCAGATAGGATCTTGTAGGCGATGTTGAGAAGACTTATGGCTCTGTATTTGGCGCAGTTAAGGGGGTCTGCCTTTTGGTGGATCGGATAAACCATTCATCAGGCATACTTTCTTCCGACCAGATTTGGCTTATGAGTTGGTGGATATTTCTTACCAAGTCATCTACGCCGGCTTTATAAAGCTCGGCGGGAAGGCCGTCATTTCCAAAAGCATTAATAGGCTTCAGTTTAGATATTGCTATCCTCACTTCACTAAGGTCGGGTGATTGGCAATTCTCGCTGTCGTTGCCAATATTGAATGGTTCGTTCTTCCTGACAGCGAAATGTTGTTCGTCATCGCCGTTCAACAGTCTGCAGAAGTGTTTCTTCCATATCCTCACCGTCGACTGTGTCTCAACTACTATATTTCCATGTTCATCTCAAAAGGATTCTGTTCGAGCCTTGTATCCTTGGCCTTGAGGTGTTACACTTTGGTAAATCTTGCGAACTTTGTTCCTGGAGTGGCACATCTCTATATCTTCGATCTCGCGCGGTTCTTGCTCGTTTTTCTTCTTTCTGAAAAAGCCGGCGTTCTTCCCTTCTTCTCTGCCTATATAGCTCAACGGCAGCTCTCGTCTTCACCTGCAGCTTAGCCTGGTATGCCTCGTTTTTGGCTGTGAGCATCTGTCGGCATTCCTCATCAAACCAGGGGTTTCTTGCTGGTGGGCGCGAGAAACCCAGCACTTCAGTTGCAGCTGATCTAATGGCTTGTTGGCATCGTTGCCATTGTTCTTCGACATTCTATGCTGGTGGTATGGTCTTAATCGAGAGGTTAAGGGATACGCGTTGCGCGAAGGTCTTGGCGGTGTCTTCCAAATGCAATATTTCGACATTAAATTTTTTCGCAGTATATTTGGATTTTTGTGGCGTGGTGGATATCCGTATACTTACCATGGCTGCAAAAAGGAAGTGGTTCGAGTTGATTTTAGTTCCTCGGAATGTTCGGGCATGCAAAAGACTAGATGTGTGTCTCATGTCTATCACAATTTGGTTGACCGTTCATTGGTCTGGAGACCTCCATGTCCCCTTATGGAATATGGATATCGAGGTGAAAAATCCATGTATGCTGGCTATAGCGGCATTTCGTTCCGTATCGAAGTCAATTAGCCTAATTCCGTTACCAGACGTGTTGTCGTGCAGGCTTTGTTTTCCGACAATACTGCTAAAGATGTCTTCTCTTCCTACCTTTGTATTAAAATCTATCAGTATGATTTTAACATCGTACTTCGGTTGCTGCGCATAGGTTAAATAGGCTAGCTAAATCATCTTTTTCATCCGTCGGGGCGTGAGCGCATATACGGCTTACTTTTGCTTGATGCGGATTATTACAATGCGTTCGTTGAAGTCTTTGAAACATTCGACTTTTTGCTAAAGTGTGGCACTTATAAAATATCTGCATCCAAATAGTAGCAGTTTCTAGTCACTTTAACACGGTCCTCTATTTGCCCGTCTTATGCCATGGTATTTCCTGGATGGCAGAAATGTCTGCATCGTAGCAGTTAAGGCTTCCGCTTGTTGTTCGCTTGCACCTCTCCTGTTTGTTGTTCTTACATTCCAGGTGCAGATATGAACGTCGTTGTTCGCTGTTCGTTTAGCAGGGTCGTCAACGATAAAATCCGTCCTTTCCGGACTTTCGGTAGTCTAAATGTAGATTTAAAAGATCTCTAATTGATATAAATAAACGAAATGTCGTATGGGTGAGTTAGGTGTAACAACGATTCCAACTCTTAAGGGGAACAGCCCTTGGAAACTTCTGTTGGGAATTTTTTTCCGATTATCAATTGAATGAAATTTGCAAATAAATTTCTGATTTCTGAAAGCACACTGTGTAAAATAATTAAGAACGCCAATGAAATTGAAAAACAAAAATTTACCTGTAAAAATTTAGACAAAAAAAGGGACAGAAAACCAAAACATGAACTTTTAAATAAAATAATGACCAAATGGTTTGAACAGATGTCAGAGAAAAATGCTAAACTTACAGGACCTATATTGCTCGAGAAGGCTCAACAATTTGCCATATCCCTGATTTTGAGGCTAATCAGGGCTGGCTTCACCGATGGAAGAAAAACGAAAACATTCGTTTTAAAAAGCTGCACGGTGAATCTTGTTCTGCTAATGAGGAAGCCGCACACAATTTCAAAGAGTTCGTCATTCCCAATCTCTTAAAAAAATATGCACTTGAAGATGTATTCAATGCTGACGAGACCGGCTTGCTATATAAAGCATTGCCCAATGGAACATATATTTCAGGAAACCAAACAGTAAGCGGCCAAAAAATTCCAAAGGAGAGAATAACATAACTTCTGATTTGCAACGCAACTGGGTCCGACAAATTTATTTTTTCTATTGGCAAATTCAAACAACCTCGTTGTTTCCGAGGAAAACAAATTCCAGTTCCCTATAAATGGAATAAAAATGCTTGGATGACAAGCACCCTTTGGACCGAAATCATTAAAGAGATGGATGATAAAATGTCGATGAAAAAAAAGAAAATCTTGCTTCTGGTGGATAATGCGTCCTGCCATAAGCTTAGTTATACACCTGTCAATATTGAAATTGTTTCCCTTCCAGCCAACACTACAAGTCTCATACAGCCGCTTGACCAGGGTAAAGTAGAATTTTAATATTTAGTTACGTCATTGAAGTCAGTGTTACTTTTGTGCTTTAGGTATCATTCCATCATTCAAAGCTCATTACAGAAAGAATTTGGTGAGGAAACAAGTTCTTGCAATTGAAGCCAACTGCATCGAAACGTTTTTAAAAGAAATGACGGTGCTCAAAGCTTTGCACATTATAAAAAGATCTTGGTGGCTAGTTACACCTCAAACAATCAAAAACTGTTTCAGGAAAGCCGGCTTTTTCAAAACTGAATCGGATGCTGAAACTATCTGTTTCGACGAACAGAATTCAAGCGAATTTGACGACAATTTCCGTTACCTTGAATGTTTTGAAAATGATCATTGTTTCGGGGAAATAAACGAAGAACAGCTTGTTAATGAAATGCAAATGATGGAGTACGGAGACGACGAACCAGAAAGAATTGAACGTGAAGACGTGCCAGAATTATTACGACAGCCAACAAGGACCGAAGCTATCGGAGCGTTCTTCGTATTGAAGCGGTTTTTTGATGACGATGAAGAACAACATTTAAATTACATTGAAGAACTTCTTTTTAAAAACGTTGATAATAAGTTGATTCAAAACAAAATTGAAGATTATTTTTTAAAGACTATTAACTGAGATATACATAAATTGTTCCTTTTAAAATTGGTCCTATATACTATCCGAATTTAATTGGGTAGGTAAACAATATTTTCCTCATTTATGTGTTCAAGAAAAGACTTTCCTATTTTTATTTATTTTACTTTTGTTATTGAACTTTTTTATTCAAGTTGTTTACGTTTCAAAATAAATGGAGTATTATTTATTTATATTTATATGTAATATACATATGTGTAGCTACATGCCATGAATGATTTCAAATTGCTTTTTTATATACATTTCGCGTTCAAAAACTTTTTTCTCTTTTAACAAATATTTTTTCGTATAGCCTTTGTTTTTATGCATATAAGAAATTTGATTTCTTATATCCGTTGTTTGCATATAAGAAAAACTCGGATATAGGAAAGAATTTTTTGGAATTTTCAGAGTTTCTTATATCCGTGGTGCACTGTATTACCAAGTGTCCTCATCAAATTATTAACACCGGTCATAAAAATCAAGTAAAAAATTATTTTCAGTGTATACCGCCCGAAGTCGTCGAAAAAGGGATGGGAAACGCAGCAAAAAGGAAATATCGTGCTCTGTTCAGTAGAGGCGGACACATTATATATGTTGTAATAAAAAAATAGTACTGTAGTACAATTAAATAAAAATAATTTTTATATAGACATAACTCCTTTTTTTTAAAGAGTTACTCAATATTAACATATCGACATAAAACATGACCCAATAATGCAGAAGGGATCGTATTTAAACACCACCAGATGTAAATGATGCGATAGTTATTTTTTTTCAATCTAATTAATTGCTTTCTAATTAAGGACTTGTATGCATATAGGTTGTATAATTTCAACATCATGATATGATGGTATGATTCTATTAATATCGAGATAAACTGTTCCCTTTGTCATCTAATTATCTTAAGAAGTAAAACAGCAGATTGCCGTTAGGATATCCATAGGCGTTTTCTGTCATAGGTAACATGCGAAAATTACTCACTCTCTGAAACAACATATCCATATACGTATAACAGAATCTATTTGTATATATATGTACATATAAGCGTTTTACTATGCAGACCATTAATTATGAATAGGTACCTATATATTGAGATGTGCTTTCTATCCTTAAACAAGCCAAATCCCTCGAGGCTTACACGCTCGATGTAATTGGATTGTCCTGAGAGCAAATTCAGTGGTTATACGGACAAGCAGAATATTCGTACAGTGATATCAGATGCTTATATTAACCCCCTCGAGTTGAAAAATAGAAAAAATATTTTCAAACTGTCGGGGACTAGGTATACACAAAGGTAATTTCATTAAATAAATATTTCTCTGATACTAAATTTTCGAAATTCATTTTCAGTTTGAATTGTGAATAAATTTATGCAAAGGTGTTGTGAAGGTCTAAAAAATCACTTTAAACGGCCTGTGTTTTGCAAATTACCATGTCGTTGTAAAGAGTGTTCCAATATTTTTAAAATTAAAATTTTGGCTCAGAACGAAAGGGTGTTTGTTTTAGAGGTAAACAACTTCGAATTGACAAAAAAAACATGAAATTCGTTTTAATGTCCATCAATTTGGCTTTTTTGGAAGGATAAATTTATGCGATTAATGTTTAAATATGCTTTCGGGCATGTGGCCGTCGTGGCTGGTTCGAATAAAGCCAAGTCTAGAGGTGAAATTTTCAACCACTTTTTCGAGCATTTGAGGCCCTATATCAGCAATAACGCCACGAATGTTGGCTTCCAAGTCCTTCAACGTTTCTGGTTTGTTTGGTGTTTGACAAGCGGCTTCACATATCCGCAAAGAAAATTATCAAATGGTGTCAAATCAGACGATCTTGGTGGCCAATTGACAGGTCCATTCCGCGAAATTATGCGCTCATCGAATGTTTCCTTCGATAAATCGATTGTGACGTGCGCTGTGTGGCATGTAGCGCCGTTTTGTTGGAACCACATCTCATCCACAATCCTGCCATCCGCTTCGGGAACAAAATAGTCGGTTATCATGGCTCTTTACCGGTCTCCATTAACGGTGACTGACTCCCCAGTAGCATTTCGGAAGAAGTATGGCTCAGCCTATAGAGCACACCAAACAGTCAGTTTTTGTGAATGTAATCTGGTCTCAAGGGTCTCATGTGGATTCTCTTCACTCCAAATGCGGCAATTTTGCTTGTTGACGTAGCCATTCAACCAAAAATGAGCCTCATCACTGAACAAAATTTTGCGATGAAAATCAGCATCGAGATCGATCTTACTTTCGGCCCATACACCAAAAGTACAACGCATTGCATGGTCTCGCGGCTTTAATTCTTGCACAAGCTGGATCTTGTAAGTCGTCAGCCAAAATCTTTGCGCAAAATCTTCCATAAAGTAGACGGATAAGGCTTCGATTGCGGTGCACGGTGGCGAATCGATTCATTCGGGTAATCTTCAACATTTTGCTCTACAGCGGCGATTTTTCCTTACGTGCATACTGTAATAGAGTAAACGTAGTGCGAAAACGATTCATGGTTAACCGAATTAATGGCCCTGATAGATGATTATAACGACCATAAAATGGTCGGAGCTTGCGTTAAACTCCGCTAACTGAACCATTATTTTCGATATAAATTTGCACGATTCGGAAGCGTTGTTCATAAAATGGTCGGAGCTTGCGTTAAACTCCGCGAACTGAACCATTATTTTCGAAATTAATTTGCACGACTTGCAAGCGTTGGTTATTTGTCAACCTGATCATGATGAAATGGCTAACCAAAGTGATCATAAATGATATTAGAGTTGCCCGATTCGACTATAAAATGTCAGTTTACTCGAAAAACTAACCTCTAAAAAAAAACCGTTGAAAACAATGATCACCAGGTGGCGTTTGCTATTACTATCATAATGGCATTTCTATAAAACACTATGGATAACCGACACAATTATAAGATTAGAAAAAAAGTGGATTTTATGTTATGATCTCCGTAGAAGGAAAAATAATTTATCGACCTGAATGCAAGAAGTATAACTTTCCAACTTCATTGCATCCTCCTGCCAGGTTTCCCGAATATAAATGTTGGTACATAATTAAATTGAAATAATTGCGTTTTAAATGTTTTCGATAATATTAACTCACCCTTGCTTTGTTATTAATATAAATCTGGAAATAGAATGAACAGAAATAAAGTTTTAAATTTTGGAATTGAAGCCATCATATAACACTGATGTCAAAGGTGGGATAAACATTTAAGGGATGAAGAACTTTTACAAAACAAGTAACTGAGAAGAATCGTATCAGAAAAAAATTGTGATTGCGCTTTATGTTTTAGAGCCCAGCATTATAACAAAGCGTCGGTGTTCAGAAGTGGGATAAGTGGGGTTTGGGAAGAATTTCCAGTTAACCCTCGTGTCAACGCGAGGGTACCAGGGTATCCATTTGATTATTGAACCAATAAAAAATTAATTTCGCCCTCAGGTCCACCACGTAATGATATTTTCAGTACCTTCCTGAAATTCAATTCTGATTCGAATGGTATACTCCATTTAAAATAAATAAAATCTGTTAATTTTATAAAATTAATTTTTCAATACGGAGTTATATGCACTGTACACCCAGGTACCCCTCTTTGTTTTGCAATAATTCGTTTATATTTTTCGCATTTGAACATCTTTTCAAACTACCTTTTAAAGAGCTGATAACAATAATCAGACAATTTTGGCCCACTTATCAACAGTTACAGTCTATAGAAGATAAAATGTTCGCATACCTTGAGTTTGTGGCCTCTATTGTAGTATAATGCAGACAACAAACTTAAAAATAATGTCGATAAATTGTAACTCTATAATTTCCCTTGAAAGAAGATTAGACTTGTTCAACACACTTAAAACCCACAAGCCTCAAATATGTCTCCTTTCGGAAACAAGGCTATCCGCGAAACATAAGCCCACTTTTGATGGCTTTAATTTCATCTCAAGTCACTCAGGTAGAGGAACAGCAGTTGTTTTAGACCAAATGTATAAGTACACTGAAGTTCCTTTTCAGAGCGACATCTTTTCAGTTTGCCTGGTAACTATTACAACACGTAGTAGTTCTGGGTCTCAAAAAAATATTTTAATAGGAAGCATTTACATCCCCTCAATTGCCGGTCGACGATTACCAAATGAGCTTGACAGACTTTATATTGTTATCAACTCATTTGATGCAGTTATTCTTGGAGGTGATTTCAATGCAGGTCATTCAGAATGGGGTGACACACTTCACAATCAAAATGGTAACCAAATGTACAATTCAATTGGTTTTATAACGGGCCTTATTTGGGTATAGACCTAATTGCTCCTAACAGTCCCACTTTTCCAAGATCATCCTCCGTTCTTGATTTCTTTCTTATATCCACATCCCTCACCAGCAATAACCTGAGTCCTTTAGTTTGCTCAACTTTTCCAACGATTTCGGATCATTTTGGTATAAAATTACATCTAAACCTATTCGATTCTCTTCCAATTTTGGTGCCACCGACTACATATAGATGTTTTAAAAACACTGACTGGTTAGCTTTTAGATACGGACTTCACCATCGCATTTCCTTTTTGAACATCCCGTCTGAAAGAAATATACAGAATGAGGAAGTAGATATTTTGATAGCAAAAATCAATGATCAAATCAACGCCTGCGTTCAATATATCAGATACCACAAAAAAATTAATAAAGCTGCGAGGTACTTGGCTTACTCAATTAAAAAGACTGTATCACCGACACCTGAATAGTATTCATCATGAATATCGTACACTTCATGCAAGGATACATTGCCTAAGTAAAATCATTAAGGACAGGGTTCGGATTGATAACAACTATGCTTTTAAGGAAAGGTTAAATAAAATCAGACCCTCGCCTCAAGCGTTTAAGGAAATCGATAGGATTACAGGAAGAAAATTCTTCGGAACCAATATAGCGAAAGATATTTTGGTCCACAACGGAGTGAATTTAAAAGACATTTTGAAAGTAAACTGAATGCGTTTAAAAATTATTACTCCCATGTGTACTCGGGAGTCCATCTCCAGGAAACACCTCCAGGTCAAACAGAAGAGCATGATATCAACTCGACAGTAGAATCATTTTGTAATACTGAGTTCAATTCAACGATTACTAATTTTTCGCCTTTAAGTACCGCAATAAGCCCAAACAACGCTCAGGTTTTTACAAACCCAAATACGGTCAGCATGTTGAGATCAGCTCTGAACAACAAGAAATCCGCTGGTATAGATAATGTATCAAATTACATTCTTCGAAAATGTCCTAGCTCCCTCGATGTGGCGCTATCTGCTATTTTTAACCACTGTCTGAACAATGGCTATTTTCCCTCAACTTGGAAGAAAGGAAAAATACTTCCAATAGCTAAATCAAAGAGGGCAATAGACGTAAAAGACTTTCGTCCGATATCCATGCTTTCCAATATAGGAAAGCTATTTGAGCGGCACATAGCAGAAAAGTTAAATAACTTTTGCGAGGAGTCTAACATTATTCCAAATAACCAGTTCGGCTTTAAAAGGGGTCATTCTACAGAACATGCGTCATTGGTATTGCACAACAAAATTGTACAAAACCTAAGAAACAGGAAATGTACCGTAGGTTTTGATATAGACCTGGAAAAAGCTTTTGACTCAGTTTGGCACAAGGGTTTGCTCTATAAGCCAATTAGGCTTAATTCCCCAAGGTTCTTAATATTCATAATTTTTAGCTTCCTTAGAGATAGAGTTAGCTCTGTCATCATAGGCTCTGAGTACTCTAACTGTTTCCCAATCCTGTCAGGTGTGGCCCAAGGATCAATTCTAGGACCTCTCCTGTTTAGTATCTATATTCACGATTTTCCTTTCCAAAACACAATGCAAAATGATCCGAGTGCTATCCTTTACGCAGATGACTCTATGATATTAGCAAGTGACACAAGACCACAGGTTGCACTAAATAAGATTAAAGAGAACTACCTACTCTTTTAAACTATTTTAAAACGTGGAAATTAAAAATCAACATCGATAAATGCGGCCTAACATGTTTCAGAAACGCAAGCGGGAAAGGTCATTAACTTGCAGTACGGGAAAGTAAGTCTCTGAAACTTCAAATAAATGGAAGTAATATTCCCCTTAGAGATGATGTCAAACATCTCGGTATAACCTTCCATAAAAGACTTTGCTTCAATAAACATGGCCGAGAAACGTTGAAAAAAGCAAATACAGTGTACTCGCAAAACGGTGAACACTGCATAATGTGAACACCGCTTAATGTGAACAATATTTTTTTTACATTGACTACCTTAAAAGGTGAACAAAGTCTGAAGGCTCTAAAAGGTGAACAAAAAAATGTATTATATTTGCGTTTACAAGGCATAAATACTTTATGATTTGATTTGTTTACTTCTGGGAATTCCCTTTTTAAAGGGCATTTCCCTGTTTAAAAAGGGGATTCCCAAAAGTAAAAAAATTCAAGTGGATTTTCGTCAAGCATTGTTTGATGTGTGTCAATTGATGTTTTGGTCTCGCGCTGGACGTTGTAAAAATGAGTACGAAAAAAGTAAAGTTTTTAAAATTAAATGAAAAGGCGGAGATTTTGATTAAATTGAAAAAGGGCGCCAATGTGACGAGTTTGGCTAAGCAATACAATGTTGCTAAATCCACAATATGCGGAATACGTAAGAAAGAAGAGAAAATCTTAAAGTGCGTCAACAATACATTTTCTGGACCAGGAATAAGAAAAACGATGAGGACGTCAGAGTTACCCAAAATGGAAAAACGCCTCTACGGTTGGTTCAACCGAATGCGAAAGAAAAACTTTCCTGTTAGTGGATTAATGCTTAAGGAAAAGGCTAAGGAATTGCACTCAAAAATCAAAGAGAACGAAAGTGGATTCAACGCCAGTGATGGGTGGCTGCAGCGTTTTAAAAAAAGGTACGGTGTTCGCCTTCTCAAAATATCTGGAGAAAAATTGTCATCGCAGACTGAATTGGTGGATCCATTTAAATTAAAGCTGAAATCAAAAATTGACGAATTGGGATTGTGCAATGATCAGTTGTATAATGCTGATGAATCTGGTTTATTCTGGAAACTTTTGCCAGAAAAAACTTATGTGTCATCGTCGGAAAAATCTGCTCCTGGCGTAAAAACAGAAAAGACGCGAATCACGTTCTTGTGTTGTGCAAACGCATCAGGATCGCATAGATTAAAGCTGTTGATAATTGGAAAAGCTAAGAAACCTCGATGCTTTAAAAATTTTAACTGCCCTACTGATTATAAAAGCTCAAAAACGGCCTGGATGACATCTATAATTTTCAAGGATTGGTTTCATCAATCGTTTGTTCCACAGGTAATAATTAAGTTAACTTACAAATGTTGCCAAATTACTGTTTTTTTAGGTTAATGCGTTTCTCCAAAATAAAGGGTTGCCATTGAAAGCGCTCCTTTTAATAGACAACGCCCCATCTCATCCAAGTGAGTTGGAGCTAAAATCAGAAGATGGAAACATAATGGCTATGTTTATGCCACCAAATGTGACTCCCCTCATACAACCAATGGACCAGAATGCTATCAAAATTACAAAAATGTATTACAGAAGCAGTCTTTTAGCTTCGATTGCGGCACAAAAGGCTAATTTGATTGTATCAATGAAGAAATTAACATTGGACAACGCCATTATTTTGGAAGCCGCATGGAATAGAGTAAGCACAGACACTCTGGCTAAATGCTGGAATAATATTTTGAGCCTTGTGCCAAATCAAGAAGATTTTGAAGATAATATTCCATTAAAAATCCTAAAAGAAAGGTGGAATGCAGAAATTAATTCTGTCATGGAATCTACAGTTGATCTGCTTCAAAGCTTAGATCCCCAGGTTTGTATTTTCAAACACATATGGTTAAAGGCCATTTTTTTATAACATCGAATGTATTTAATTTTTGTTTAAAGATTGAGTACACATTATCAACAGTTCGAGATTGGAATGAAGATCAATTTGTCGATGGCTTAGCTGAAATTGAGGAAATTGAACTAGAGGAATCCACCGACAGCGATGACTCAATTATTGAAGCACCTGCAAAGAGCATTAATGCCAGTGATGCAATCGAAATCTTTAATAAAGCATTGGAATGGGCTGGATATGAAGGTGTTGATCAGAGTGATGTAAATGTTCTTCGGCGCCTAAGGGAGAAAGCCGTTTTCAAGTTCTTAGAAAAGAAAAAGCAGCAGAAAAAGATTACTGATTTTTTCAATGCATAATACAAACATAATAATTTCAAAAATGTGTATCCCTGGGGATTTAATTAAAAAAATAATATAATTAGGTTTATTGTATGTACCATCATACTTAAATTTCAACCATTTGAATAAATAAAAAATCATTTTAAATAAATCCTCTCGTCAATTGTTTTTTCATAAAACTTGTTTTGGTTTCAAAACCAGTAGACAGTATCAAATGATGTAAATTATAACAATATTATCACCAAAATTTCACTGTTCCAAAACGTGAACAATCCACAAACGTGAACACCCTCGGTTTGAATTAGTTCACCTTTTCGCGAGTGCACTGTATGGTTACAGCAATGCTTAAGCCAATGCTTAATTCCACACAAATGTCGCCAAACACTAAGATTTTAATGTATAAGACTTTGGTGAGAGCTATATTAACTTATGGATTTTGCACCTGGTTCACAATCTCAACCACTGTAGCCGAAGAGCTTCAAATTTTTGAAAGGAAAATCTTAAGATTCTGTTGCGGGAAATTTAGGAGACCTGACAGAAAATGGTTTTCCAATAAAACACTGTATGAAGAAAACAAAATCAAACCTTTAATGATATACCAAACCGAACTACTTTTGAAAAAACTCGAGCGTGTACGTGAACATCCTAACCCACTTGTTAGATCTTTAATGGACTCAAATATCAACGATAGTGCAGAGGAACATTATTACCTTTCACCATTTAACCTTTTAAATCCGAGGTCTTTACCCATGCTTAGACCAAACGAAAATCGGAACCTTTCCGTCCTCTTTTACGAAAAAGCATCCCCGACCAACTTGCGGCGATAACTTCTTCGTTTTCCGATAGCTTTTAGATTTTTTTTTTTTCTAACCACTACAGCTTTTACTCTGCTTTTGTCCATATTGTGTTATAAGCAGACTACAAGCTTCAGTGAATAAATATATGTATATACACATGAAATTGTTAACAATTTCTATACTATGTAAGGAAATATTGAATTATTTGTCTTAAATAGACTTAAAAAGTATCTAGTCATATTTTAGTTTTAAGTGCTCTTTGAAGCAACGCTGAAGTTACGCCGGGAGCAAGCGTACATAGAAAATTATTTACTTATTTATAATATTTTAAAACAGATTAAATTGTCGAAAATTCAATTTTTATATTCCTTTAGCCAGACATTATCTTAGTCATAGCTACCAGAAAAATTATGATTTACACAAAAATGTATTGATTTAAGAAATAAGCCTCAATAAATAAATTGTAAATAAATTGTAAATAACATGTTTCAGCAAAAGTAGATGTGTTGGTGCACCCGACTACTGTGATGGTTCTGACGATAATAATGTTCCATCTAACCATAAAACACATGATTCTGAGTATTTGGATGTAGACGCCATCGAAAATAACGCGGTGACTGAGCTAGCTGAGAGTTTTGATTCAGATTCGTATGGTAACAATGCTGAAAATGATGATAAGATTGGTAGGATGAACGAGGTTGACCAAACAGCGGCTGAGATAAGAATTGTGTTACCAGGAACACTGATATGCAGGCAAAAAAAGATGGAGAACGTACCATATGGATTGCGAATCCCCAAAATCAAGCCACTAGAACGCTAAGCCATAATATTTTTCGAGTCAGAACTGGGACTTTTCAATCGTCTAAATTGCTGTTTGAATCACAATTATTCGATTTATTTTTTACCACCGACATGTGCACCATTATAATTCGTGAAACTAATCGCAAGGCTGTGAACATTTATGCAGCTATGAAAAGCGAAAAGTCCTCATCGAGAGCTCAAAGCTTGGAGGCCGCTTACATTGCAGAAGCTCATTGGCTATCTTGGAATATTGATAACAGCTGATGCTCATCATTCCAATAATGAACATCCAGTCGAGCTCTGGAAGGTAACAGCCTTGCCATTATATCGTGCTACCCTGAGCATTAAGAGATTTTGGGCCATAAATCGATTTATCCGATTCGATAACTATGTTACCTGAATGCATCGACTGATAGGCGACAAAGCTGCTCCAATTCGAGATTTGTGGGATATGATGAATGTAAGTCTCAATAAGAACTATAGACCGTCAGCGAATATAATAATCGATGAACAGATTTTTCCATACAGAGGTAAAACACAATTCACACATACCATCGAAGCCAGCCAAATATGGTATGAAGGTGTGGTAGTTATGGATCAAAGACTTTCTACCCTCTGAAAAGAGAAATATGCACCGGAAAACCCGGTAACGTTCCACGTGAAACGTAAGTGGAGGAAAAGGTGGTAAAACGGTTGGTTCGTCATTACGAAGGATCCTCCCCGAATATTACAATGGACAACTTTTTCAATTCTCTGCAACTCGCCCATTATCTTCTCAGAAAAAAAATAATTTTGGTTAGAACGTTACGTGTTAATAAAGCTTGCATCCGAACAGAAATGCTGAAAAATAGATCACGAATAGTCCAGTCGTCTCTGTTTGGGTTCATGGACCATCGTTTCCTACGTTCCCATAAAGGATAAGGCCGTTATTCGTTTATCCACAATGCACCATGAGAATGCCATATCGGATGATAAAAATAAACCAGAGATAATAAAATATTACAATACTACAAAAGGTGGTGTGGATGAAACGGACAAAATAGTTAATCATTGTACAACAAAACGAGCTACCAAACGATGGCCAGTTGCCGTATTTCATAACATACTCGACGTTTGTGCATTAGCGGCATACGTTCTCTATACTGAGCAGAACAAAGAGGCCGAAATAAGAAAGGATAACCGTCGAAATTTTGTATGCCGAAAATTCGCGAAGGATCCGAAAACCCCTTCATTTACAGCAACTTCAACACGAAAAATGACATTGAGGCTATCCTTGGTTAGAATATCCGTTCGCACCCACCTGTATCACATAAGGTATCACCCGCAGGGATACCACCACGGTGGCCCGATGGACGGCTCAAAATTAAGGGGAAAAAACCTCCCCTTCAAACTACCGACCCATAGCCTTAACGTCAGTACTCTCTAAGGTCATGGAGAGTACAGTCAATTACCACCTCATGAGCTATCTAGAAAAAAACCATCTCCTTAGTGACCGTCAGTATGGTTTTCGTCAGCAACGTTCTACATATGATCTTATGGTCTATCTAAGCGAAAAATGGAATCGTTGCATTCACCAATTCGGTGAATGTAGAATTGTTGCTCTGGATATCTCAAAAGCCTTTGATAGAGTGTGGCTCAGCGATCTTATTAATAAGCTTAGGTCTTTTGGTGTCGGTAATACTTTTTTAATTTGGATTACGAGTTTTTTTAAGTAACCGATCAATACAAGTTGTATTAGATGGGTCAACTTCCACCCCCTTTTCAACAAACGCTGGAGTACCCCAAGGCTCAGTCCTCTCACCGACTCTGTTTTCCAATTTTTATTAACGAACTTTTCTCTCTGACTTGTAATCCTATCCATTCATTCGCGGATGACAGCACTCTTGACTGCGTTTACTCCTTAATGACTCCGCGACAAGATCCCCAAATTGTAGAGTCTCAACGCCAGCGAATGTCAACTGAACTCAACTCTGATCTTGATCACTTGGGGTACCAACAACCGGGTTGAATTCAATGCGTCAAAAACCCAGTGCTGTCTCCTATCTCTGAAGCGGGATACAAATTTAGCTAAGCTTAACATGGAAGGAGTTAAAGTTGAGGAATCTAATGGCCTGTCTATGCTTGGCATGCATATTAGCCCAGACCTTCGATGGAACCGGCAAATTATAGATGCTGCTAAAGGTGGTGCTAAATGCCTAGGATTTCTCAAACGATGCAAACGGGTTTTCACTTCATCAGATTTAGCTAATATCTATAAAGCTTACATTCGTCCAAGACTTGAATATAACTCGCACATCTGGGCGGGTGCCCCTGCAACATGCTTGAGCCTACTTGACAGAGTCCAGCGTCAGACTTTAACTCCATGGGTGGTGTCCGAACTAGCTTCGGGGAGTCACTTTTTCATGTGTTCGTTAAATTTGAAGAAATTCAAGATGGTGTGCATAGTTTTAGGTTTTACACCGAACTTTTATTTCTTTTAAATAAAAGTGAAATGGATTTTGGTTGGGATTGAACGCGCAACCTTCCACTCAACAGACGAACACATTACCACTACACCGCGGCCACCCATAGTAGCGAAATGCATTCTCTCGAACACCGGCGGAATTTTGGATGCCTTGCGCTTCTTTACCGCTACTTTCACCATAAATGTTCCAACGAAATATATAGTTGTATCCCGCCTGTCCGTCTGTTTAATAGAAATACTCGTGCGACTTCTTCGGCACACCCATATTGCATAGAGCCTGTTTTCGGGCGCACAGTAAAATTTAGAAGATCATTTCTTGACCACACTTCACGATTATGGAATAGCTTGCCTTCTTCAATATTTCCAGATGACTACAACCTGCAAAGATTCAAAATTAACGCGCATCGTCACCTCACTCTTTTCCCACCTACTCCCAATCTCTAACTATCCTACAAACCTTTTTCCTTCTTTCCATCACTGGGTTTTATAACCTTCAGGGACTGAGTCCTAAGTGTTGAAAAACATTAAAAAAAGGGTCGTATCATGTCTGCTCGGAGCAACGTAAACCCAGGCAGAAAACCAGAAAATACTGCAACTTTTGTGAAAAGCCTATCTGCGACCAACATAATACCACTCTCAACAAATGTCATTCATGTTCTAAAAGTTCTGAAAAAATTGTGTACAGCGTATCAATCAAACATTAACTGAATAAAATTTACTCTTGACTTTATTTCTATGACTTTATCTACATAAAACGCTTCCTTTTTTGTCCCAGCCCTTACAAAATATTTGGGGGGTACCCGTCGCACTGACTTAACGGGTATTAATTTCGTATTGACAGTTCATTGAGTAGGTTTTAACTTGGCAAGACCCAAGCGCTGTAACTTTGCCCTTACACCAACTCTGCTTATTTTACTTCCAAGTGGTAACCATCAGATACCGGTCTCATCGAACCGGATTTGTTTTGATTAACTTAAAAGTACGATTGTGCAACACTATGAAAAGCCTGGTTTACACATAGGTGTGGCCATCCAGGTTGGATGTTGTGCGTTGGGTTAACTTCCCACTTATATAAAAAAAATCGAGTGTGAGTTTACACGGGGTAGAAGTGAAACTTTAGTCTACTTTCTCTCTCACTCTCACTCTGTTTACCACCTCCATAGTGAATTCATGAAATACGATATGAGTTGAACGGACATATTGACAATTGCCTTGGGTACCTTTTGACAATGTTGACTGTTCGAATCACAAAAAAACGTATAAGAGCCGAATGACATTTACAATTTTGTTCAGACTTAAATTGGTAAAAAATTATCAACCCTGTTCCACTGCACAAACTCGGTTGAAGAACTTCAACTTTTTCATATCCCGAACCTCAGTTTCCAAGCTTACAAAACAGGTTTTATGCCAGATGAACCAAAGAGTAAAGAATTATATAGAGTACGCATCACAGCTACAAAAATTTGTAGCCGTTTCAGCCGCGGGCGGTAAGTGCGAAGGCGAACGTATGCGGCTATGCTGTTGTTTGATGCCGTTGTAGCAATGTGAACACTGGGGTATCAATATCAGTTTCAATGTATGAGATACGCACTCTATGTAGTTCTATACCCTTTGATTGAACTCATCTCAGTCTCTTCAAAAAAAAAAAATTTGCGGTGTTCCCAAGCGTTCCAATATCTAAGTACTAACCGTGACCGACGACGCTGCTTGGTCCTCCATCATAGATTAACACCATCCCCCAAAAAAAGTTTCACTTCAAAAACTATCGTTACCAAGCAAGTAATAGACTTTGAAAGGACTGATTTTATTGTTGATGACCCTGCTAAATGAAAAAAAGGTAAACGACGTTCGTATCTGCACCTGGAATGGGAGAACATTAAACAGGAGAGGTGCAGGCGAACAACTAGCGGAAGCCCTAAACTGCTACAAAGCAGACATTACTGCATCCAGAAGATACGATGGGAGTGGACTTAGAGTTCGCAAAGTCCTGATGAAGTGCAGAAACACTCTCCTCATTTGTCCCGCGCGTCACTGTAGCGGTGATACCGTTCCACTCTTGTACTAACCCTAACGAGTCTATATAAATGAATGCCTATGGAGGAACAAAGCCCGACATGAGCGTACTCTTAAAGTATATGTCATTGGGGTAATAAACTCCGAAGATCGGGCTGTTGTCGCTAGCCATGGCCCTTGCAGCGTGCCCTCGAATCACCCCTAAATTGGAAATCGTTGTCAATTCTGTTCAACTGAGCCTCATTGTGTAGAATTTCGTTGCGATAATATTTTATGTACTCGGAGTCTGGGGCTCGGTACCTAAGCAGGATCGGAGACAACGCCTCTAAAACCGCCGTATATTTTTCAAGTAGGCTGGTGATACATTGAACCACACGGGGCAACCGTAAGTGATGATCGGCCTTATGAGGGCCATGTAGCAAATGAATTTCACCCTTGAATCAAGTTGACTGCTTTGAAACAATCTTCTTGTCAGAGCATAAGCCCACCTAGCCCTGGCCAGACAAGCATCCAAATTTTTGTTAAAATACCGAAACTTGTAAGGCTAGATGCTAGGGTATTTGACTTCACTTCTCACCGCCAACGGCTGACCAGTTTTTTTTCTGGTATCTCTTGAAGCCCTATGCAATCCTATGAGCTAACATCGACTCGGACCACTACCTTGTTGCAGCCAAGGTAAGAAATCGGATATCCACCGCGCAACAACAAACCAGAAATACTGTGAAAAAATTTTAAGTCGAAAGAAGGAAAGGGAGCGACAAGACATTCGCGCAACGCGTATTCTTTAACCTCTCGGTTAACAACTTATCGCGAGCATCGAATGTAGAAGAACAATGGCAACGATGCCAACAAGCCAATACATCAGCCGCAACTAATGTGCAAGGTTTCTCGCGCCCATGAAGAATGCCGCGTTTGATGAGGAATGCCGATAGATAGTCGCAGCCAAAAACGAGGCCTACAAGGCAAAGCTGCAGGTGAAGACGAGAGCTACCATTGAGCTCTATAGGCAGAGAATAAGGTACAAACGCCGGCAAGAAAATCGCGCGATCGAGGATACGGAGAGGTGCCACTCCAGGAACGATTTTCACAATTTTTACCAAAATGTAAAACGTCAAAGCTAAAGATTCAAGCCTCGAGCTGAATCCTGTTGAGATTAAGAGAATTTCGTAGTTGAGAAACAGTTGATGTTGAGGATATGGAAGACGCACTTCTCCAGACTATTAAACGCCGATGGTAAACAATATTCCGCTGTCAGACAGATCGCAACAACAGAGAGAACCCTACCAACGTGAAGTGAGGATAGCAATATCTGAACTTAAGCTTACCAAGGCTGCCGGAAATAACGTTCTTCCTGAGCTGATTTGGTAAGCAACACTAACCACCTTATAAGCAAAATCTGGTCGGATGAAATCATGCCTGAAGAATGGAAGTTCATGTGGTTTTAGTCCAGGAATGTCCACAACTGATCCTGGTAATAAACCCAAGAAATCCAAATCGATATACACCATCCAGTAATTGATTTCAAAGCCGCATAAGATGGGACGAACTACAAATGACTTAAATCGCTTGGCCATTGAAGAGCTTAAACGTTTCTTTCGGATGGGCGGTAAAAACGTCCACTTTTTCTTTATCTTTTCTTGTTCATTTATTCCAATTGACAGCGATTTTCCACCGACTACCAGGGGACAATTTCAATTGGAAACATTACCACAAGATTCGATTAACACTTTCTCAAATTGATAAAAGACGTGATGATACCCTTACCTTAATCTAGATTTGACTTGATTGGACTTTTACTTAAAATTGGATTCAGGTCACGAAAATGCTCTCACCTTCAAGAAACAATTGATGTCACTGAGTATGAAAATAGAAATGCGGACGTCCAAATCACTCATCAAGGATCACAAGCGGATACGACTCAAACAACACACATTCACACTCACAGAACATTTAAAAAGCAATTAAGCTCACTAGGGATGGAAGGGAGACAACGGAAAGCATTCCAAAACTCAAAATGTCACCAAGGTGTTGTTAACGGCGTATGAAGCATAGTAGCGACAAAACAGAGATTTTCAGGTTACATTTTCCCTAACCATTTCCTTCAAATGAATACAAAACCATGGGCATTCTTAAACGTTTAAAGGACAACGTTTTCATTTTCGAAAAGGCCTGCAAAAGAAATGCCCTCACCTATGTTTCCTGTGCAAGGCATACGTTTCTTTTGTTGTTACGTATACGCAGGAGTATCTAAACGACGAATGAAACGAAAACACAAAAAAAAAAAAAAAACAAACGAAATACAAACAACCAAAAGAAACCTAAATCCCATTGGCATGGTATTTTAAATACCATTGTACATGGTGCAGATCCAGATACTTTTTTGTTTGTTTTGTGCAAGGACCATGGGAGTACTTAAACCACTTGAGGGGGAATATACCATAAAAGAAAAAAAAAAGTTATTTTTAATTTCAGGATACCCTTCTCCTTGATTCCGAAATTTCTCAACTTCTGATAGCCCTAGAGCTTGAATATGATATTGGTTTTGTGTTTGCACAAACAAACTGGCTTGTCGTTCATTCAACTTAAAGGTGAAGCTTGCATTTATGGAAATCTATATGAATGTTTTCTTAATATTATACGAATAAATAAGTTGTAGAAATTGTAAAACTAATGATTGAGTCAATAGATGCTAGTTGTCAAAAAAATGGCATTAACTCTGATCACCAAAGCTGATCTTTATTCTCAAATTTTCCAAAATTGCAG
Source organism: Rhingia rostrata (assembly GCA_949824845.1). Lineage (NCBI taxonomy): Eukaryota > Metazoa > Arthropoda > Insecta > Diptera > Syrphidae > Rhingia > Rhingia rostrata. Next base: position 66,385,477 of record OX463758.1, read on the forward strand.
CAAACCCCTGGTTGGATGAGGAATGTTGTTGGATGAGGAATGTCGAACGGATGCTCGTAGCAAAGCCTATAGGCAAAGAAGAAGTAAAGAACACCGGCTTTCCAGGCAGAGGAGAAAAGAGCAAGAACATCGAGTGATCGCGGATATAGAGAGGTGCCACCTCAGGAAGTATAAAACATCAAAGCCAAGCATAGAAGGCTCGAACAAAATCCTGTCAGAGTGAACAAGGAAATATCGTAGTTGAGATACAGTCGATTCTAAGGAAATAGAAGAACCACTTCTACAGACTGTTGCATGGAGATGACGAACAATCTTCCGCAATAAGGAAGAAAGAATCATTCAATAGCGGTGACGACAGCGATAACTGTCAACCACCCGACCTGAATGAAGTGAGGACAGCAATATCTAAACTCAAGCTTAACAAGGCTGACGGAAATGATGGAATTCCCGCCGAGCTTTATAAAGCCGGTGGAGATGACTTGGTAAGTAACGTTCATCAACTTTTAAGCTAGATTTGGCCGGATAAAAGTATGCCCGAAGAATGAAACAGCATCGGTTGCCCGATCCTCTAAAAGGAGACCCTCTAAACTGCACTATCTAGAGAGGCATAAGTATCCTCAACATCGCATACAGGATCATATCAGCCGTAATATGTGGACGCCTGAAACTGTTTACCAGCAATCTGATCGTCCCTTATCAATGTTTAAGGTTTAGGCCAGTAAAGTCCACAACCGATAAAATCTTCACAATTCGGCAGATCTTAGAAAAAAACCTAAGAAGTCCAAATCGATACCCACCATACATTCAACCTTGCTTTTCAGATGTCTCCACAAAAAGATGTCGGGAGCAGTCAAATCAGGCCACCGTGGGGGGTAATCAACATCAACATTTCTTGAAATAACTTGTTGTGTATGCGATGTGACATCTATCTTGTTGATACCACATTTTAATCAAGCCCAATGTATGCATGTTGTGGCGTTAAAAAGTTTTCAATCATATCACGATATCGCTCCCCATTCACAGTTACCGTTACACCGTTTCATTTTCAAAGAAAAAATGTCCAATGATTACTCCTGACCAAATTGCGCACCAGCTGTAACTTTTAATGGATGCAACGGTGACTGATGAATAATTTGAGGGTTTTCCATTGCCCAGAACCGACTATTCTGTTTATTCACATTCAATTCATTCAATTCAATTGAAAATGTGCCTCGTCACTCATGATGATTTTTTCAAGAAAATCGTGGTTGTCATGGGCTGGCTGTAACATCCTATTGGCATATGTACGGCGCCGTAAATGGTCTTGTGGAAGAAGCTTTTGTGTCAACTGAATCTTAAATGGAAACAAATGCAAGTCCTTGTGCGTTAAGTAAGAATTGTTCTTTTCTTGAGCACGGCGTTAAATTGAGGTTGGTGGATTGTTTTGAACACTTCCTTAAGCAGCAGCAATATTTTCAACCTATCTTGCAGTACGTGATGGTACATGCTTGGGCCTATCACTAACAGACCCTCTTTCTTCGAAATCATCATCGAAATCACGATAAATAGTGCGTCTTGTTGGCATGTCGTTTCTCCCAAAAAATCCACGTAACTTCCTCATCGTCACAGTAATTGATGTTTGGTTTTGAGAAAACGTTTTAATGATTAAAACACGTTGGCTGATCGAATATTTTTCCATAATAAATTTGCCACGTGTCTAATTCACGACTGCCAAACATGAACTGTCAAAACTAATGATTACCAAAATGGCGGCAATACAAAGTAGTATACCTTCCCGGCGGACACCTTGTAGATAAGAATTTAAGTAACGTTGCTTAGATACAATTTAAATGAAAAAGCTTATACAAAAATTAATCGTTAAATATGAAACTTTTTTTATGAAATATTTCAGGGCTAATAAAGCTTAAAAGTCATTTTTGGACAGTCATACAATAATTGAAACAGCCCTCTTCATTTTAATTTTTCATCTTAAAGAGCTACTGATAAAATCCTAGCTCTGTTCTTTTTGCCAATCTTGAACCGAAAATTTTCTTTTTCTGATTTTTTTTTTGCTTAAATTTCTATTTATGTTTCAATGAAATTTTTATCGACATAGCTGCTGCTATTTTGATTTTTGTAGATTTTAATCACACGTTTCCAAACAAACTATTGACAAATAGAACTGTGAAATATTTTGAAGGTAATAACCATACAAACAAATTTAATGTGTTGTGCACTACTGTGCAACATCTTCAGGCAAATAGTCATGCAAATTATTTGCATGAGCCTGAACAAAAATGTCTGCAAACTCTTTGCATGCAAATTTAGAGTAGGTGAAAGCAACCATTCAAAATTGTTGCTGTTTACTCGTGTGTACGTAGCTTTATGCTGACAACCCTGTAAAATGCCGTTTCGAGAAGTTGGCCTTTTCTGTATCCATGCTGTGGAGGATATAGATATCTTAGGTTGCTACAGACATTGACGAGCTATTCAAATTTTTTAACAAAAAAGATGGTAATTTTGTTTTATAATTTGAACGCACTCAAGGGGTTATGAATACCCTTTATGTGTTTTAGCACAGTGCGGGCGTTAAGGAAATTCGGGACCGAAGCAGATTGGTTTTAAAAGCCTGGAAGGGATAATGAAAAGAAAACACAGAGTTTGGTAGAGCAATGCACATTCGTGTTGTTCGGTTAATGTACGAATCTCTATATTTAAGCGTTCGTCCGAAGAAAGGCTTGAGGGTAAACTGATTTGCATTCATAGCGTAACGAGTATTGCGGCTGAATTGTTGCATGGGAGGAATGCAGCTGGATATCTCATCTGAGTGTTGGTTGTTAACAATGTATGGCAGTAGATATTTCGAGGATTTTCCAGCGAAACTTAAGAGTTCGCTATTCTGATGTTTCCTATAAGTTTTTTTCGCACGAGTTTGAATCTTATCTAGGTGCAATGTTGTTTTTGGCGCACCCGACCAAATTTGGGCGTTGAACTCAAGTTTAGGGCGTTTTAACGTTTTATACAATTTGGCCAGATCGGAAGGGGTAAAATATTTCATACACCGATTAAGGAAACCTAGACATTTTGCTGCGTTTTTACCGAGCTGGAATATGTGGTCGTTCCAATGTACGTCGTTACTAACACACATAACTAGCATGGAAAGTTTTTCGGTTTCTTTGACGTAAGTGCCATTCATGGATAGTGACTCTAGATTTTCGTTACGCCTTAACGACTGAAGACAGCATTATATTTTGGAATAATTGAATTCTACTGTGTTAGACTTACCCCATTTGATGTCAAGGCCGATATTCAATGAGCTTAACATATGTTGTCGCTTAGATTCCACGTTCAAAGATGAAGGACGTGGACCTGAAAACGAATATGAGAAGCTGAGAGTACTGTCATCAGCGATTGAATGAATTGGATTAGAAGTTTCAGACAGGAGATCATTTATAAAAATGAGAAAGAGAGTTGGAGACAAAACTGAGCCTTGAGGGACACCAGCATTTGTATTGTGAGTTGCAGAAATGAAACCGTCCAAAACAACTTGAATTGAGCGTTACGAAAGCTAATTTCTAATCCATAGAAGAAGTTTTTCATCGATTCTAAATGCACGCATTTTCGATAAAAAGGGCCTGATGCCATACCCTGTCAAATGCCTTTGAAATATCAAGTGCAACAATCTTACTTTCTCCACAATGGTGGATTGATTGTTTCCATTTTTCGGTGAGGTATGTCATCACCTGTTGCTGCGAAAGGGTGGTTGCTTTTATTTGCTTCTTCTTTCCCAGAATCAGATTAAACGTCCGTTCAGTCTTTTTTACCACCTTTAAGAAGATTCCGTTTAAGCAAAGGATTCAGAATCATATAACTAGAAGCTGTGTGCCTCACCAGCCATAGTGACATTTTAGTGTTTTTCAAAATAACCTATTTGGTGTACATCACACATCATTTTTTGAAAACACATTCATGTAGAAACAAAAATATAAAACAATCTAAATTTAAGGACCAGGCTACCATGCTATGGGGACGTAAATATAAAAAGAATTCTTACTGCCAATAAATAGGACAAAGCTTAAGTGTTCACATTTACCATCCATTCAACAAGGCCCGCCCACTCTCAGGTACTTTCCCAAACATTGAAAGGAAACTGCTTGGGAAAAAATCCAAAACCTCAAGTTCTTCAGATAGGACAATGAAAAGTCTTCACTGTAATTCTTTTGTTTATCCACATCCATATTATACGCATACAAACTTCTAACGGAACAAATTATCGTACTCACCCCATTGAATCGCTCCGTCATAAGCGGTGGAGAGTAGATTTTCGCTATCGACCATGCCAACACTATAATAGCTGGACATCCTTTGCATATGCATGGAAAAAAGAAAAAAAAAAACGAAACGAATAAGGACCTTCTCAACCACAGTCTTGTGAGTTTTGTGTACAAAATTGCTTTCGTTTAATAGCGTTAAATCTGATCAGACATAACATGCTTACCCCATCCTATGAAAGCGTACATGGTGAAATAAATATTTTCACTGGAAAATGTCTGCACCACCAGGGTGTACAGGTAGAGTCCTGTGGAAGATAAAAATAAAAAAATATATATATGTTCATACATATTATGCATAAAAAGAAAATCCTGCTTTATGATATAACATCCTGCGATGCCACAGGCAATACCCTTATACTTATTAGATTTATGGCTTGCCAAGGGTTTAATGGTAGTTTGCATAAAATACCGCTTTCGTGGTATAGATCGAAGGCGGATGCCCTTTCTTGGTGAACTATACATGTGCCTTTAGCTTGAAATTTGTGCATCTTACAAATTTGTATTACTTCAGTGCTTTACAAAGGATAAGGAAACTTTGGCAATTTTAGACGATTTAAGGAAACGTTTTCTCTCCTTCAGTTGAGGTTGCAAGCTAGATATAAAAATCCGTCGTATGGGAGGCTTTAATAAAGTTTTACCCACCTTCGACAAACATCCAGAAGAAATTCGTTAAATTAAAATAGTGAAAGAGTACAACTAAACTTATGCATCCGGGGGTACTACGGTGGTCTGTCATCTGAAATTAAAAAAAAAATCATGAAAGTAATAAGCGATTTTAAAGGATCTTCTAAAAGTTAAAGCGAAACATTCACAGTGACAACGTTATATTTTTAGCTAAACAATCAAAAGTCAATTGTAAAATAAATAAAATAATCCCTCACGTTTCGATTCGGAAGTTATTCTAACGGTCCTCACAAAGATGCAGCTAGTCTACCCAGGTATTTGCCGGTTAGTGCCTTGAACTATTGGGGTTTTCAACAGGGACGCTACAAAAGTTGAGCGACAGGGACAGCAAACGACGCCATATTTCATGCATTTCTTTTGACATTTCTATTCAGTAAGGTTTGCCATTTCATGATGGAAAGATATACGACCCAACAACGAGTCAAAATTATTAAAATTTACAACCGAAATTCGGAGTCAGTGGCCTCAACGTTAAGAGCGCTACGTAAAATTTATGGTCGTTATAATCGTCCTAGCAGATCTACAATTGAGCGTATAGTGGACAAATTTGAATCCACAGGCACAGTACAATATGTTCCCGTGCCAGTGAGACAAAGAAGTGCCCGTAGTGTCGAGAATATTGCTGCCGCTGAGGCTTCAGTCGAAGAAAGCCCAAATGTGTCTCTCACACGTGGTTCTCAAGCGTTGAGCACCTTTGTGACGTCGTTGTGGCGAAGGATCTTGGCCTACATCCTTACAAGATTAAATTGACACAAGAACTGAAGCTGCTTGACCACCAGAAGCGTCGTATGTTCGCGAATTGGGCTGAGCAGCAACTTGAAAAGGATTCGGATTTTCATCGAAAAATCATCTTCCGCGATGAGGCTCATTTCTGGCTGAATGGCTTCGTCAAAAAAACAAAATATGCGGTGTTGGTCAGGCAGCAATCCACACGTACTCCATGACTCATCATTGCATCCCGAAAAAATTACGAGTTGGTGTGGCTTATGGGCCGGCGGCGTCATTGGGGCGTACTTCTTCCGTGATGATCAAGACCGGCACGTTACTGTGAATGGGAATCGCTAGCGTTCAATGATAACCGAATATTTTTGGCCCCAATTTGATGATATGAACTTGGAGGACATGTGGTTCCAACAGGACGGCGCCACAAGCCACACAGCGAATGCCACAATCAATTTATTGGAAACCAAGTTTGGAGAACGTGTTATCTCACGAAATGGTCCAGTCGCTTGGCCGCCTCGGTCATGCGATTTGGCGCCGTTAGACTGACGCCTGTGGGGCTACGTCAAGTCTATGGTCTATGCCAACAAGCCAGCGACGATTGATGAACTTCGTACGAATATCGAACTTGAAATTGCAGTAGTATCGGCCGATTTAGGCTTGAAAACCGTCGAAAATTGGGTTCAGCGTCTGGACATCTGCAAGCGTGCCCGTGGTGGTCATGCAAAAGAAATCGAGTTCCATACATAACGGCATCGAACGTACTTTCGCAGGAATAAAGAATTTCATTGATATCATAAACCGTTTTTGTTTTATTTAAAAAAAAACTTTTGTAGCGCTCTTATTGGAAAACCCTTTACTATGCGAGGAGTATTTATGGAATTTTTAGCATCATTGATACAATATTTTGTGGCGCCATCTATTAGTCATTTGTTTTAACCATCGGTCAAGTAAATGCCAGGAAATTTACTGACCTGACATCTCCTTTTTTTATACTGGCCTTCTTTCGTTTTTACATTTGAATGAGTGCGGTGTATTTTGTTTTTATAAAGGTGCTGATCAAATTTCTTGAATATGCCTCCGTTTACAATATAAAAAATTCTTCCACAGCCCTACTTCTTGCGAAAGCCTTCCAACCATCCAACAGTATATAGCTGTTATAAGAATCTTCTCAAACCTTATGTTTTCTATCAGCTGTCGTGTGATTCAATTTCGTGTGGCAAAAAAAAACTTTGCACACAATAAAGAAGTTTGTAAGTGCAAGAAGTAAAGCATGAATAATCCAGAGATAATGCTAAGTCCTGGGTATTAACAAGCCTTGTTGCTTCAAACGTCGGTAATTGAATTTCTTATTTGTTTAACTTAATGTGCCTACTGAAAGGTTAAGATCTGAATATCTCTGTCTACACAATTTCCTTGCCATTCCAATAATCTGCAAGGCTTGTCTTACAATCTAAAATCAAACCTATTTACAATTTCAGGGCATATCTAGAAGCAACTCTTTCCTATAGGTTAGAACTACCTTGAAAATATCCTAGACCGTATCCAATAGCCTCTAGAACTCAAAGTTTATATAGATTGTACAGGCTTGCAATGCAATTTCACAAGACTCTGCATTATAAAATCGCAAATCCCAGCCCTGAAAACCTTAAAAGCAGAATATCTTCCCGAAAACTCTCTAAAACTACACCTCAAACTTTGGACCCTTAAATTTATATAGAATTTACAGATAATCCACACAGTCTTGCAATGCCACAAGCATTTTTCACACCACGCAAGTTCCAATATTTTAAGCCCTCTATACTCAATCCCATGGCTTTTAACGTCAATTTTTGTATCCTCAATCCAGACCTGGACCTAAATAACTTTCCGATCTTATGATAGTCTCAACTCCATACTTTCTATGTCTCTTAAACCTGCCCTACATCTCTCGAACCTGCACTACACAATCTGAAGCCGCTTTTACTTTTTTCTGACCCTATCTAAGCAATCATTGCATCTATCTACATAATCTCTTTATCATAGGCTAAGATGTCAAAGGCCTTAATTACACTATCTACAGAATTTTTTTTCATCTTGAAGATCTGCCCTACTCTGACCTACTTAATAGAAAAACATCTCTAGAACAACTTAATATAAAAATATCTCCAGAACGTTCGTTACACAATCTCAAGCCTATACTTTACTATTTTCACATCAAGTCCTTCAATTTGTAAACCTCGTCCATTCTACAAATATTATCCACACCTACATCCATTCCAATATATTATGCACCCTTACATACACTGCCCTTCAATCTAAAGACTCTTTCATATCATTTAAAGACGTGATCGTACAGTTGAAAGACCCAACCTTAACAGCTCAGTATAGATACCTTTTGATAGACCGTTAATAGAATCGATTAAAAACTGATTCGATTTTATCGACAGAATATTTATTCTTTCAAGAGTCCGTTCATAAAATCGATTAAAAATTGACTCGATTTTGTCGACAGAATTTTTATAACATCCAAGAATGCATCTTGTTCAGCAGTCCGGAACTTGTGCGCGCCACTTTACGCGAGGTCTTCCTCCACTGAGTCCGACGTCTGGCTGGGAATCGAAGACTCTGCGAGCCGGAGTATTGGTGTCCATTCGTTCTATATGTCCTAGCCATCTTGAATGTCCAATGCGGAGTCTTTCGACAAGGGGCTGTACAGCTCGTAAAGTTCTTGGTTGAATATCCGTCTCCATAGCCCGTCAACGCAAACGGGAACGAAGAATTTTCGAAAAAATGTTCTCTCAAATCGACCAAGGATTTCTTAATCCGCTTTTGAGACGGTCCATGCTTCAGCGACGTAGAGCAGGATCTCCTTAGTACTTCGAGTGAGGGCTTTACTACTGAATGGTCTTCTTAGCCCGAAGAAACAGCGGTTGGAAAGAGTAATTCTTCGTTTAATTTCTGACGAGATGGTGTTGTCAGAGATAATAGCGGAACCGAGATAGATAAAGTCCCGTACTACCTCAAAGTTATATCTGTCAATGGTGACGTTCTGTCCAATTCGTCGATGTTGTGTGTCCTTGGTGTTGACAGCATATACTTCGTCTTGCTTTCATTTACTGCTAAACCCGTTTTTGCCGCTTCTTTCTCTGTACTAGCAAACGTGGCTATAACATCACGTTGTGTCCGACCAATGATGTCAATACCGTCGGCGTATGCTAGTAGTTGCACCGATTTTGAAAAATTGTGCCTCTGCTGTTGGCTCGTGAGCTCTGCACAATCCTCTCAAGAATCAAACTGAAGAAGTCACATTATAGCGCATAGCCTTGCCTAAATCCTTTTTTGGTATCGAATGTGTCGGTGAGATCGTTTCCGACCCTGATCTAGGAGCGAGAATTCTCCATCGTCATCACACACAAACGGACGAGCTTGGGCGGTATACCAAAACTATGCATGGCTCTGTATAGTTCGTCTTTATAAATGCTGTCGTATGCGGCTTTAAAATCGATGAATAGGTAGTGGGTATCGATTTGGACACCTTGGGATTTTTTTCCAGAATCTGCCGAAGTGTGCAAATCTGATCGGTTGTGGACTTTCCTTGCCTCAAACCACACTGATAAGGGCCGATTAGGTTGTTGGTAAACGGTTTCAAGCGTTCACATATTACGGCAGATAGGATCTTGTAGGCGATGTTGAGGAGACTTATGCCCCTGTAGTTGGCGCAGTTTAGAGGGTCTCATTTTTTTGTAGATCGGGCAAACGATGCTTAAGTTCCATTCTTCAGGCATACTTTCTTCCGACCAGATGTGGCTTGTAAGTTGGTGGATGTTTTTACCAAGTCATCTCCGCCAGCTCTTTAAAGCTCGACGGGAAGGCCGTCATTTCCGGCAGCATTATTAAGCTTGAGCTTAGATATTGCTATCATCACTTCACTCAGGTCGTGTGGTTGGCAGTTTTCACTTTCGCTGTCGCTGCCAATGTTGAATAGTTCGTTCGGGCTGACAGCGGAATGTTGTTCGTCATCGCCGTTTAACAGTCTGCCGAAGTGGTTCTTCCGTATCCTCAGCGTCGACTGTGTCTCAACTACGATATTTCCTTGTTCATCTCGACAGGATTCTGTTCGAGCTTTGTATACTTGGCTTTGACGTTTACACTTTGGTAAGACTTGCGAACATCGTTCTTGGAATGGCACCTCTCTATATCCTCGATCGCGCGCTTTTCCTGCTCTTTTTTCTTCTTTCTGAAAAGTCGGTGATCTTCCCTTCTTTTATGCCTATAGAGCGCAATGGCAGCTCCCTTCATCACCTGCAGCTAAGCCTTATTGGCATCGTTCTTGGCGGCGAGGCATTCCTCATCAAACCAGGGGTTTCATGCTGTGGCTTATTGGCAACGTTGCCATTGTTCTTCGACATTTGATGCTGGTGGTATGGTGTTAATCGAGAGGTTAAGGGATACGCGTTGCTTGAAAGTCTTGGCGGTCACTTGCGATTGCAGTCTTTCGACATTTAATTTTTTGCAGTATTTCTGGATTTTTGTGGCGCGGTGGATATCCGCATTCTTACCGTGGCTGCAACAAGGTAGTGGTCCGTGTCGATGTTGGCTCCTGGGAATGTTCGGTCATCCAAAATAATGGATGATTGTCTCTTGTCTATCGCAATGTGATCGATTTGGTTTGATTTTAAGAAAATTACCCCAAAAAATTGGTGTGGGTTAAAGTGTTCTATAGATGAAATGTCCATAGTATTGTTCTCAAAATATTTTCTTCGAATATTCGAATTTTTCGAATTTATTAAAAATTTACCAAAAAAAAACAGTTTTCCACGATTAACGCCCTCAAAAACTTTGTGTTTTGAAGATGTGAATGAAGATATTAAGAGTGTCTAAATATCTGGCTCAAACACTGTTTTTTACTATCAGTATCAATGCCTATCGTTTGCAATATATGACTGAAGACTCCTTCCTACCCTAGAAAACCATTAACTTTCCCCACAATATCAAGGTTCCTTTTTACTGTTCTGCAGAATAATGATGGAATCTTAAAATCTCTAGATCCTGACTTATACAAATTTCTTGACCAGATAAATCTCTTGGACGGATAAATTAAATTTAACCAAAGAAGTGCAATATTTTGTGAGTTCTCGAATTCGATTTCCGTGTTTCAAGCCAAAATATCGTTGCCAATGCTGTCAATATATCACGCCGGTTTCGAAGCAGACTTAAATTTTACGCTTTAACTTACCACTTGCAGGAAAAGTGTAAGGATCCATAGTAGCGCCGATAAAATATATGTTAAAAATAAATTCGCATGAATTGTATTCCGAAGGCATTTTAAGTCTCTAAATGGAGGAGAAAGATACCAATGAGAGGTTTGAGCTTTAGGCCAGAGTTTGTGTTTACTTACTTAAAATATAGAAAAACAATTAAGGCTAATGTTAAAGCTGCTAGACTAAGAAAATATCCTGAGCAGTAGATCAGAGTTGGCAATTCTATGCCCGGTGAGAAGTCAGGTATGAGCGATGCAGGCTCATGGTGGCACTTGTCATAGCTAGTATAGTTTGCCCATGTGCTGTTGAGATAGCAAAAGCGTGTTGCATTTTCTGAAAGGAAAAAAAAAGTAAATGTACGGTTTTTTTCTGGGCAATATAAATCTTAATAAATGAAGTCCTAGTTAAAGCTATCATTGGAAACCATTACAGGGAATTTTCGTTTGCTTTCTGCAGCCTTTTAAGAATTTTGACTGCTTTGTCAAATAAAATTTTTCTTCCATCGTGTTTTATGTTTCAAATACAAAGATACAAAGAGAGGCGCTTAATTTATTCTAATTGTAGATAATTTAAAAAAAGGCATTCCGAAGCCTAGAACACATGTGTAGCAAGGTAAGTAGACTTGGAATGCTTACCTTAATGGACATGAAAACGTCAACCTGTGTCGTGTTTTGCTTTTACCTCAATGTGCAGGGAACAGCCCTCCCAGGTGTCGATGAGATGCGGCTAGCTGCACCGATCTCCACCGCTTGTCAAATGATCCAGGATACGTTTGACGAGTATGTGTGTGACAGCTAATTAGTACTGACGTAATTGTGCACGCCAAGACCGTACAGGCCCAACTGCAAGGCACATATGTGGATAGCGCGGTGCTGTTCGAGGTGCTTGTGATTTATAGTCGCCGAAGTGAAAACCGTTGTAGAGCTTATTCCATCCGCCTTGATAAGCACTCTTTTTTGCCAATTTGAACATAAAGTGTGCGTTTGCCTCTAACGGTTGATTAGGTTTTGATATAAAAGCACGCTTGCCCTTGTGCCGTATGTCTTTGGCTCGAATGATGTTTCCGGTCCACTGCCACCAACACTGCAGCTCCCTCAACTGGCTGTCTGGCTGTATGATGCGGAGAGGTTCACTGACCTAAACCTACGCCCAACGCTCCCATGCCCACTCTCAATTCGGCACAAGTACTGCTGTGCGGTCGACTGTTGTCTGACGATGGCAATCCGCAGGAGTCTGCAAAGTAAGACGCTACGGAAACTGCCGCTGTTCGTCTCGACGCACTTGCGATGCTGATCTACGAGCTGATGGGTTATTTGATTAATATTCTGGCATATGCGGACTTTTTAGAAATACATGTATGTCCCGGTCCAAGAGTTTGCCCTTGATAATGAAAATCTTCTTTGGTTCGTCATCTAATAACAGGTGATCTGAGTCAGCCTCAGATCACCTCTCTGCAGTCGGGTGCCCCCGCAAAGCAAAGAATGTTCGGCTTCAAAGACTTAACCTAAGTTTTTATCCGTGCGTATTCCAGTTAGGCCCAAATAATCTATCTGGCGTCAGGTGTCCTCGCTAAGCAAAGGATGCTTGACGTCCGAAACTTTAACCTTGAGACCGAGTGCAAACATGGCCGCTTTGAATCCTAAATTTTCGTCCATGCGTATTCGATTTGCCCGTTACAGAGGGAACAACTAGTGAAACTCGCCAGGTTTATTGGCAACATGACCTCACCTCTTGATATCAGTGGATTTTCCTCAATAGCGCAAACAGACCCGCTTTCTGACTGAAAAGTTTTACCAACAAAAGTTTTGTGCTCGCCAGCGCGCGGTCGCACCATTTCCAATGTGAAGAGACAAATAGTGTTCAGAATTCTCATATAGCACGATTCAGAGTACATTTGGCCGTGTAGATGACCCTGTGAACTGCGACAACTACAAAAGCATAAGTCTCCCTAATATCGACTACAAGATCCTATCTGCCATAATACCTGAAACCGTTTTCCAACAACCTGATCACGGCTTATCAGTGTGGTTTTAGCCCAGGAAAGTACACAACTGATAAATTCATCACACTTCGGCAGTTCCTGGAAAAAACCCTAAAAATCTAAATCGATATCCACCACCTATTCATCGATTTAAATGCCGCATACGATAGCATTTATAGATACCAACTATACGGAGCCATGTCAAGCTTTGGTATGCCCCCCAAACTCTTCCCTACTGCGCAAGATTATGATGGAGAACTCTAGCTGCTTCATTAAAGTCGGAAACGACCTCAACAAAAAATTCAATACCAAAAAAGGATTTAAGCAACACACCGCCCTGTCATGTGAATTCCTTAATCTGATTCTTGTGAGAGTTGTGAAAGACTCCCGAGCCAACACCAGAGGCACAATCTTCCAAAAATCGGTGCAACTCTTACAATTTAGTAGAAAAGCTCTCACTCGAACTACTTAGGAGATCCAATATAAGACCCTGTTCATACCAGTCCTGCTCTACAGCGCTGAATTATGGACCGTAACAAAAGCGGATGAAGAAATCTTTGGTCGTTTCGAGAGGAAAATTCTTCAAAAAATCTTCGGTTGCTTGCGGGCTATGGAGACCAAGATTCAACCAAGAATTATACGAACTGTTCAGCGACATGCCCCTGGTCAAAAAATTCCGTATTATATGTTTAACCTTGCTGGGACATGTAGATCGAATGGACACCAATAATCCGTTTCGCAGAGTCTTCGATTCCCAGCCAGACGTCGGACGTAGTAGAGGAAGACCTCGCCTTAAGTGGCGCACACAAGTAAAGCTGACCTCAACTAACTTATAGTACCGAGCAAGACCTTTTACACCATATTTCGACGGGCTCTAGGGTCCATCGATTTTAGACAGACTTTTGCGCAGCTTACAGATGGCTAGCTTTTAAATGATGAAAGTCGTTGATGAAACCCGAAAGGCATACGCTCGGAGTTGGCATACAACAGGAGGTTTCGCGATCAACCAACTTGATGTGCGCAACTGGAGGCAGTTAGGTAAGGACGGGATTAATTGGAGAGGGATGTTGGTTGAGCTCCAGGTTCATTCCGGAATGTAGTGCCACTTAAGTAAGTGAGTACTGAGAAGACTTCAGCTTCTGTTCACTTCATGTTCTTTCAGACGTCGGTAAATATGGATTCAATAACGAAATTGGCGTTATAGTACCGAGGAAGACCTTTTACACCATATTTCGACGGGCTCTAGGGTCTTCAACTAAGAGTTCATACCATCGACTTTAGACAGACTTTTGCGCAGCTTACAGATGGCTAGCCTTTAAATGATGAAAGTCATCGATGAAACCCGAAAGGCATACGCTCGAGAAGTTGGCATCCAACAGGAGGTTTCGTGATCGTGCAAAAAGTACACAAGCACACATGAATGGTTGTTCGAAAGCTCGGCTTTTGGTACTTTTGAGCATGTTGCCCCAAAAAAAAGTTTTCTTTTGTAATATGACAGCTGACAGAAATGACATGATTACGACAACTGAGAGAAATTACGTGTCGCATGGTATAATTTTCTGATTTCGGGACATGATTTTTTCTGTTCCATCCATATTGGGAAAAGATTCAGATAAAGATGTTATGGGTGCATATAGTTTACATATATATAACGAGCAGTTATGTTGATTGACTTGGGTTTGGTTAACTAGGTTTGATGGGTTGTTGACGCTCAAGTGAGTCATCAAACCCGCATAGACCCACGTAGGCCCATAGCGATACCCTTTATTGTACCTGAAAATAAAGCTGCGGTAATAAAAAGAGTGATACTTAGGTGATTTGTGCTTCACCATTAGCTTCAAATAGGAAGTTCCTCCAACCTGACTTGCAGCAGAAGCTGACGACCTGTGCAATATTGTGGCTAGCTGTTGCTGTTGCTGATCGCGGGGCAGTGACACATTTGCCGGACTTTGTCCTTCTTGACGTCTGGGTCTAGGTACCGCCTGCAAAGTTGGTGCGAGTCAGTTAGGTTAACCCAGCAGATTGTGATCTGTTATGACTCTCACCGCTATAGGAATGGAAGCTCTGTTCAGAGCTATAAGCTTGTTAGATTTGCTACCGCTTATTTCCGGTCAAAGGTCTTTGGTGATGATGTTTTGCCACCTAGATTTTGTTTTTCACTTTGCGTGAATCTGGTTGTTTTCTGTTTTTTTGGAAGCAAGTGGGTGTCCCAACCTTATTGTCAAATAACCTGATGGAGCTGGAAAATACTAGTTTGGTAATCACGTCTGCTTTTTTCATTTCCTGGAATGCTATTGTGACCTGGCACCCAGATAATTTGGACTTTGTTCTGGTTAAAAAGAGCCTTGAGCTCTAAGCAGCAGCGTCCAACTACTCGTGATTTTTTTAAGTTCGATGACAGAGCTTTTATGGCCGCTTGGCTATTTACGTAAATGGAGATTCGGCAGCTTCGAGTATGGCTAGGATTATGGCTAGGATCTCTTCATTGGCAAACTCGTGCAGTGCTTTATCACGAGTTTGCCAATCGAATGGACGTGTTTAGCCCGATTCTTTCGGAGTAGACCCCAGAAACCCACTCCTGTTTCCATTTTATATATAATACATCAGCAAGGATTGCTATTTCGTTATTGGATAACACATTGATTGATGACCATTCCTCTCTACTAGGTATTCTGGTTGAGTATTTAGTATCAAAAGGGATGGTGTAGTCAGACGCCCCATTCTCATATTCTCCTTATTTCAGTGTAGTCCTGTAACTAAATGTTTTGATACATAGGTTGGACTTGGGCTAAAAGGTGACCCAAAGATGTTCAACTGCGAATTGTGTGGAATATGTGAACATTCCTTTACTCACTTCATTAGAATTTTCCTTGACTTACTTTCAATGTTCAAAATGTCCATGTGCTCAATAAATCCCCACCTTACCTAACTTACTTTTAATACAAATTACACTCGTATTTCCTTGTCTCCAATGCACCCAACTCACACAAGAATCTCAATAAAACCCATACACAGGATCACGACTTTTAATGAACGAACACAAATTGTAATGACAATAAAACGAAACAGGACTAGAACAACTGTACTGTATTCTCATACCTCAAATTCCACCCTAAGGCTGTATGTGTAAAATTAAAATTTCCTTTGAATACGGACGAGTGATGAGTAAAAAAGTAACAACGTTATCAAGTTTTTATGTCCTCAAGGAATTATATAAAGGATAACAGCAAAGCGCGATAGAGGACGATGATTAATTCATCTTCATACTATTGCTTGTGTGTCATCCTTTATACGGCGCGGCGTATATGTGCTCCACAGGGAGGCAGATAGGTGCAGGACAAAGGAATGAAAGGCGAAGCTATTAGATAAAATAATGACCGCCTTGTCGTTCGCCATATGGGTGAATGGGTGCAGTGAAATAATAAATTCATAAAGGACCAAACGGTTATGTTCCATTTAACATGCGGTGATAGAGAGAAATCAAATTATCAGCAAAAATGGATAAGGATACAGCGTGTGAAGTCGAAGTGTGGTACGTGGGCGGATGGTGTCCTTATTTGTTCTCATGTATGTGTGAACAAGGGCTTAATTGTGTGCACAAATGAATACGATTTGTGTGAAAGTTGTAAGAGAAAAATTAATTGGAAGGATATTACCGGCTTAGAAGCTATTTTAGGTTCATTCTGCTCGAAGTGATGTTGAGAATAAAGATGCGTTGGTTGGTATATATTTGACACAAAGAAGAGAACATATGGAAAAACATTGTGGGTCCATGCGAATGGTTTTAGTGGATATCATCGAGGTGAGAGAACACCAAAAGGACGTAGAGCCTATGGGGAGGTAGGAGCCCCGCGATGACAAAAACAACTTTCAATTTTGCAAAGAAAAGCCAAATTGGTACATGAAAGGGACCAAAGCCTAAGGTTCTATGAAATAGCAATGCCATGCTATAGTCACCGTAGAATTGAAACAGCAGCTCTTAATAATGAGCTATTGGTGGAGCCAGAAAACTGACCCAAGAACCCCGCATAGTGGAATTCGTCGATGTTGTGTGTCCTATCGTGTAGACAGCATATACTTAGTCTTACTCACAGTTACCGCTAAACACATTTTTGCCGCTTCCTTCTTTATAACGGGTGATCCAAGTAGAGATACTTTTTTCAATAGCCTTTTCTGACAGATCACGTGTGTGTCGTGTCATGCTGTCATATTATTTTGGTTTAGTATTGTTTGGCATTTCATAATGGAAAGACTTACGCGTGAACAACGTTTACAAATTGTTCAGCTTTATTATGAAAATTCACGTTCTGTGAGGAATGTGTTTCGTGCACTTCGCTCAACTTATGGTCAACATAATCGGCCTACTGAGCGTACTATTCGCAACACCATCACCCATTTTGAGACCCAGCATTCATTATTGGACAATATTCGACCGAATAGATCACGTCCAGCACGCTGTGAAGCAAATATAGCGGCCGTAGCTGAGAGTGTACACGAAGACCGTAGAGAGTCGATTCGGCGCCGTTCGCAGCAACTCGGACTGACGTATGGAACGACTTGGCGCATTTTACGTCAAGATCTTAAATTGAAAGCGTACAAAATACAGCTTGTGCAACAACTGAAGCCGCTCGACCTTCCCAAGCGACATCGCTTCGCTCTATTTGGGACGAACAGCAACCTGAAGAGATTGAAGAACTGCCACTTCATCCAGAAAAAACAACGGTTTGGTATGGTTTGTGGGCAGGTGGAATCATCGGTCCATATTTCTTTAAAAATTATGCCGGTGCGAACGTAACCGTCAATGGCGACCGTTATCGTGCCATGATAACCGACTATTTGATGCCTGAAATTGAAGCTCGTGATCTCGGCGACATTTGGTTTCCCACACATCGCATCAATCAATGGACTTATTGAGAGAACATTTCGGTGAGCACATAATTTCACGTTTTGGGCCGGTCGATTGGCCACCAAGATCGTGTGATATCACACCGTTAGACTTTTTCCTGTGCGGATATGTAAAGTCAAAAGCTAATGCCGACAAACCGGCTTCGATTCAGGTCTTGGAGGAAAACATCACGCGTGTCATTCTCCAGTTACCAGTCGAAATGCTCGAACGAGTGATCGAAAATTGGACTCAACGGATGGACCATCTGCGACGTAGCAACGGCCAACATTTGAAAGACATAATCTTCAAAAAATAAATGCCAAAGAATGTTCTTTCAAATGATAATAAACATTCTCCACTAAATTTGAATTTTCTGTGTTTTTTTTCTTTAAAAAAGTAGGGAACCTCGATATGGATCACCCTTTACGAGCAAACGTGGCTCTGACATCACGTTGAGTCCGACCAATGATGTCAATATCGTCGGCGCATGCACCGATTTTTGGAACTGATTTTTGAAAGATTGCGCCTCTATAGTGTTGGCTTGTGAGTTCTGCACAATCCTCTCAAGAATCAAATTAAAGAAGTCACACGAAAGCGCATCGCCTTGACTTAATTCTTTTTTGGTATCGAATGGAGAAGCTAGAATTATTTAACGTCATCTTGCACAGACGTACGAGTTTGGACGGTATACCAAAACTAGACATGGCTCTGTATAGTTCGTATCTGTAAATGGTCCTATGCGGCTTTGAAATCGATGAATATAGGGTGGGTATCTAATTTATTTGGACATCTTGGGTTTTTTAAGGTACTGCCGAAGTGTGAAGATTTGATCAGTTGAGGACTTTCTTAGTCCAAAACCACACAGGGTCGATCAAGCTATTCGAGAAAAATTTTAGACGTTCACATCAAACGTCAGATAGGATCTTGTGTTCTGTTTTATGCGTCCGTAATTGGCGCAGTTCAGAGGAGTTCCTTGTTTCTGAATTGAGCAAGCGATTCCAAGGTTTCAGGATTTAGTCATACCTGAGTAGTATGAGTTGGTGAATGTTACTCACCATATCATCTCCGACGTGTTTTTCGTCATCGCCGTTTAACAGTCTGCAGAAGTGGTTCTTCCTACGCATCGATTGTGTCTCAACTACGACATTTCCTTGTTTATCTCAACAGGATTCTTTTCGAGCCTTGTATCATTAACTTTGACGTTTTATACATTAGTAAAACTTGTGAACATCATTCCTGGTGTGGCACCTCCCTATATCCTCGATCACGGGCTTTTCTTGCTCTTTTTTCTTCTTTCTAAAAAGCTGGTGTTCTTCCCTTCTTCTTTACCTTATAGAGTTCAATGGCAGCTCTCATCTTAAACTGCAGCTTAGCCTTGTAGACCTCGTTCTTCGCTGTGATCATCTGTCTGAGTTTCTCATCAAACCAGGCTTTTCTTGCTGGTCGGCGCGAGAAACCTAGCTCATCCGTTGCGGCTTGGAGATTAGGAGATGGCTGTATGGTGTTAATCGGTTAAGAGATACGTGAGTTGCTAAGGACTTGGCAGTCTCTTGCGTTTGTAGACTTTCTACATCGTACTTCGGTAGTCGATCATGTTTTTCTTCCGTCAGAGCGTGAGCGCTAATATGGCTTATTACGGCGAATTTGGCATTGATGTCATAGTTTGGAAAACATAAGAGTTCTTGCCTTAGCCTGCCACTTACAATTTTTTTTAATCCAAAAAGTCGCTGTTTCTGCTCATAATAGCACGGTTCGTAGTGGATGTCACAGTCATCACCATTTGGTCCGGCCTATCCCATCATATTGGCTGGATGGCAGTAATGCCTGTATTGTAGCAGAGTCGAACTTTCTCCATGTTTTTGCCTGCACCTCTCCTGTTTAATGACACTGACCAAGCCAGGATTGATTGACGTCAGGAAAGACCTTTCTCTGTGTTTGGTTGATTTGCCTGGGAATCATCTACTATGAGCTCTTCCCTTACGGAAATAAAACAAGCAAGCAATCAGAAGTGACTCATCAGAAACTCACGGATTTCGTTGGGGTGATTTGAATCTCGTTGGACACATCGATAAATATCTACATGTAATCTTTTTATCTAAATGTATTCCGTATATTAGAACCACACCCATGCTTAGCACTTATTTGTTTCTTCTTAAAACCTTTACACGTTGCTTTTTAATTTACAATGCATTTGCAAATATGTACTGAAGTCCATATTTATCTTCAAGGTGTCAAATGCACAATTTGTTAAGTCGCGTGTCCACTTCCGGTGATTGTTTCTGCGTAGATAAAATTCTTTAAAAGCAAATATTGACTTTGAACTGCGCGCGTTGCACACATTGTTCACACTTCAAACAATCTTCTGGTGTTAAAATAGACAGAAATATGTACAAGATACAAATATCTGGATTAAAGAATGCTATAACCTGGTTTGAGTGACTAATTTCAAGGTCTCATGTTCAACTGCCAAAAGTAACAACACCTAAAGCTGTTTTACTACACCACCTCGTAATGTCTTGAGGAGCTTTACAAATTTTCCGTTCAGAATATTCGTTGAACTGTAAGTCCCATTTGTTGGACTAAAAAAATTATTTTGTACACACAAATGCAAAGAGGTATTTAGCATGAACAAATGTCACTATACAAGCCATAAGCAAGTGTGAGACAAAAGACATTCCTACGGTGTTCGTGTGATACCATTGAGTTCGCTACGATTGTGTCTCCTGTTTTACGACATGCTTTTGAATCCAATCATTCATATTATGTTCGACTAAAACTATTTACATCGCTAATATTGTGTCTTCTAGCAATTGTAGAGCAAGGTTTTGTATACTTGCATTCATAGAGTATTGGATTATAACCAATGAGTTTGAGTTTCTTTGCGATATTATTTCAGATGGATAACCATTGGGTCTGTCAAATGAAAGTGTCATTTATGGATAATGTTCGGCTTATTCCAGGATCTGCAGAAGTGTGACTATTTGAACTTTCCCTGCTTAAAATCATACTGATAAGGCCCAATCAGGTTGATGGTAAATTGATTTATGCGTACACATATTACGGCAGATAGGATCTTCAGAGGGTCTCCTTTTTTGTGTACCACAATCCAAATAATAACCCCCCCTACAAAATTCAACAAAAAAAAAATGATATCTTATCTTATCTACCAAAGTGGTAATGCTGGTTGCAAACTTCATCTAATTAGCAAGTGCCAACATTTGCAGAGCGCTTTGAATATAAGTCCAGTATTAGACTATGCTTCAAGCTTTGCTTGCCTATTTCAGATGGCAAACTCCCTGTGATTGGTGTTACACTAATGTTCTTCTAAAAAAAAAAAAACATCACTTCCATCCTTCGTATCCCTTTTATCCAATAATACAAGTTCAAGTATTGAGAAAATATCTACTCACGTGTGCTATCATATTGAATGCCTTTGAATTCTTCAAAGCATGGCAGTACAGCTAACGTACCAGGTGCCGTCCTCGGCCAACAGAGTACCGAGTCAAAGGATATTGGACATCCAATTGCCTGAAAGGAATAACAATAGTAAAAATGTTTGATGATGGTGATTACAATTTTTAAGGTGAATAAGTTTTAAAAAATATAAATTCCTGAACTGGACATAGAGTAGGTTATCAGAAGGTTGAGTATCCGAAGGCGTTTTCTCTACAGCAATTATTACGTTTCCAACTAACTTTGAACCTGCATTAGAACAAAGGGCCCTCTTGTTAGATAATTTTACAAATTTCGCAAAGAGTTTCTCAGATCTGGACAAAAGCACTTTTTTAACAATATAACCTGAAGGATATCCCAAGAAGTACGACTACAAAGCTATTTAAGATACTTTTATGCAAATGAATTACCTTCAGTTGAGTTGTTTTATTTGAAATTAGTTTATCAAGCAACGGTGAATTTATATGCAATTATGTTTTATTGCTGATGAAGCTTCAAAAGAGGAGAGTTATCCTTTTTTGCTTTTTAATATTTAAAAGTTTTTAATGAAAAGATACCACTTGGGATAAACGATCATCCACAGAAAGCTATCATGAAATATGACAGATGTAGCGAAATGAATCATTGCAGTCATTTATTGAATTAAAGATTTCTCCACTACGGTAAAAAAATCTTTGTCGTTGAAACTTATGCAGATGCTGTAATGATTCATACGACAGATCTGGAATGAAGATGAAGAAACAACTTATGTATATGCACCTGAAACGTGTCTTATCATTGTTTTTCCGAAACTTCAATCTGTCGTGGTAAGTAATATAGTGATTCAGGGAGAATAAAAAAAATTAAAACATGCGACATCCACATTGCATAACTGAAGAATTTCATGACCTCTTAGACATGGCCAGACCGAGGAATGATGTAAAAGTCGTACACGGTTTCCTTATCTCTGTGCTCCCTAGAGGACATGGCCGTCTCCAGATCAACGAATGTTCGATCAAATTGATCGCATTGGGGTAGACAAGAGGCAAGCATCTGGTATTTTAGATATTCAAGCCACAAAGTATCAGTATCCCAAAATACTGTGAAAAAATTTAGTGTCGAAAGTTTGCAATCGCAAAAAACCGCCAAGGACTTCGCGGAAAGCCTATCAAATTCGAAATGGTAACGATGCCAACCAGCCATTTCATCAGCCGCAACTGATGGGCTAGGTTTCTCGCGCCCTCCAACAAGACACCATTTGTTTGATGAATGATATCTAGAGATGCTCGCAGGCAAGAACAAGGCCTATATGGCTAAGCTACATGTAAAGACGAGAGCTGCCACTGAGCTATATAGGGAAAGAAGAAGGAAAGAACACCGGCTTTTCAGAAAGAAGAAAACAGAGCAAGAAAAGCCCGTGATCGAGGATATAGAGAGGTGCCACACCAGGAATGATATTCGCAAGTTTTACAAAAGGTAAAACGTCGAAGCCATAGGGATAAAAGGAGAAAGAGAATGTCATAGAGATGAATAAGCAATTATCGTCATCGAAACACAGTCGATGCTAAGGATATGGTAGATACACTTCTGCAGACTGTTAAATGGCGATAATGACCAATCTCCCGCTATCAAGCAGAACAAGCCATTCAATATTTGCGACAACTAACCACCCGACTTAAGTGAAGCAAGGATAGCAATAGCTAAATAGCCAAAGAAAACTAAAGAGCCGGGTCTAGTTTTGGTATATAACTCGTCCGTCTTTTCAGGACGAACGTTGAGAATTCTCGCTTCCCTTTAGGGTCAAATACGAGCTCACCGACACATTCGATAACCCAAAAAAGGACTTAGGCAAGGAAATGTACTGTCCTGAGTTTGACTTTATCTCATTGCATTCATAAGAGGGTTGTAAGAAACTCCCAAGCCAACCCCAGAGGCACAGCCTTCCATAAATCGGTGCGCCTACTAGCATACGCCGACGATATTGACATAATTGGTCGGACTCAACGTGATCTCATACCCACCAT
Organism: Rhingia rostrata; assembly: GCA_949824845.1. Taxonomy (NCBI): domain Eukaryota; kingdom Metazoa; phylum Arthropoda; class Insecta; order Diptera; family Syrphidae; genus Rhingia; species Rhingia rostrata. The sequence goes on from OX463758.1 coordinate 66,408,759, forward strand.
TGCTAGTATGTATAGAAAAGGAATCCGCGAAAATAGGTTTAGCTGTTTAAAGGGTTAGACCAAGTATATGCTGTCGAAATGACACACAACATGTCAGACAAAACGTCACAATTGACAGATGTAGGTTACGTTAAAGTAGTACGGGACTTTGTTTACCTTGTGTGATAACAAAATCTTGTCAGCAAGTAAACGAAGAATTACGTATGTCAACCGCTGTTTCTTCGGGCTAAGAAGGCAATTTAATAGTAAAGCCCTCACTCGAGCTAAAAAGGAGATCCTACACATGACCCTGTAAACGAAGAATTATGCATGTCAACTGCTGTTTCTTCGGGCTAAGAAGGCAATTTAATAGTAAAGCCCTCACTCGAGCTAAAAAGGAGATCCTACACATGACCCTGATCTTACCAGTTTTGCTCTACGGCGGTAAAGCATGGAAAGTAACAAAAGTGTATGAAGAAATCCTGCAACTAAGGACTTGGCTGAGGACCTGTCCAATTGGAGATGCATTTTGGTTGTGGCCCAGGTTCATTCCGGACTGTAGCACCACTTAAGAACATAAGTAAGTGGAAAGTAGGTCCATTCTATATAGATACTGACTTCAGACTAATTTTCAACAAACTATAGCACTAGCCTTCATAGACTATGAATGCACGAATCAACCAACTGACTTCAGACTAATTTTCAACAAACTATAGCACTAGCCTTCATAGACTGTGAATGCACGAATCAACCAACTAATCTTCAGAAAGTGATCTGATAGTCAACAAATTGAGCATGGGCTCATAGTTACTGGGAACCCATTTATCTTCGTAACTGGAACATGCATTCATAAAGGCAAACATCGCCTTTAACCGTTTGCTCGACGTACCCAAATTCAGAGCTCAATAAGTCCAATGGCATTAAGATGCGAATAGCATGGAAGTAGAAACTTAAAAGCGTTAAAGGCTTGACTATCTGCACCATTTTTGAAAGTAAAAAAAGTCATCAAAAACTAATGTTTAGGCGACAGAGCGCCAAATCAGGACAACGCTGGTAGACTCTTGGGGTCAGAAGCAGGATGTACAAGAAAATCTTCACAAAAAAAAAGCCAACCGTAAAGCTTGGGGAAATTGAAGAGTATCGCGTTCTGAAAAGCTTCCGCAAAACCTACAAGGATACCAAAACAACATTCAGCTGGTTTCAAAATCTTACCAAGTCTCTAAGAATAAGCAAAAGCAAGCCAGTCTCGGATACACAGGGAATTGTAGGTATATTGATGCAGCATTCTTAGTAGCTGGGAAGAGAAAATTCTTCCTCAAGGCCTTTTTTCTGTTTTCTGTACAATTTTAAGAAAATTGGGTAAAAATTGTTTCTGAAAATCTTTTTAGAATAATGCATGAGCATTTCGTCTATAGATCACTTAAACCCATGCCCATTTTTTGGGGCGTTTTCCTAAAAAAAAAAAACACAACCGCATTATGCTGGCAGTTTCGGCTGGACAAGGTGGATCCCTTTTTTTTAGAATGGTGGTGCTAGCAAAAAATTTCGCTATTCTCACATCGCATCACATTGGTCGTTGCATCATCTGGCAGCAAATTTATTGGATGGAGGCAGAACAGAATATTGAAGACATGAAGCATCCGCTGTTTCTGTTCATGAAAAAACTAGCAGCATAATACTGCCCACCGATTTTTGCACAATCGTTGATACGAGAAATGCTATCATTAATTGCATATTCCCCTATGGCTGTATGAAAGAGCTATTTGGCAGCAAATTATGTTGGTGTAAGCGTTAGTTCTACTGCCGAGAGGATGGAGAATAGAATGGAAACCTTTGTGAATGTGTAATATGCAGGGAACGGATTTCGTTGACCATGCCTTTTTTTGCCTTTTTTTTTGTTACCAACATTAGATTTTTCTGCTTTTTTGATTGCATTTATCAGTTCCGGCACAGCAGTCGTTCATCCAAAACAATTTTAGATTTTTAGTTAACCCGAAGAAGCATACCTATGTTCAAAAGTTTACAAAAAAAATGGTGATTTTAAGTGTTGTGGTTAAATTTGAATTGTTTGCTTAAAGCCCGATTGCAGGCATTTTAAATATTCTGTAGGGGATCGAAGAGCAATTGCAAAAAGCAAAAGGACCAGTTGCTGAAGCTGTGGTGAAAAAGTTCAACGCAATTATTTTATTTCTGCAATTGAAGGACTCAAGATCGAAGAGCAATTGCAAAAAGCAAGAGGACCAGTTGCTGAAGCTGTGGTGAAAAAGTTCAACGCAATTATTTTATTTCTGCAATTGAAGGACTCAAGACCATTTGAGAAATAAATAATAAATGGCGGTGAAATCTTCAAATTGCCCCCAAATATTGCATTCGATCATGCGTCGTGACGACTTAGAACTGATTTCCAAACGTCTACATGAAGAGGTCCTTTAGTTCTTTCAGAGCTATCCTAAGGGACAATCACAAGTGTTTGCTGCCAGACAATTTTAAGTGTTTAAACCCTTTATTCTCTTCTTAATAAATGGCATTTATGCCTTTTTACAGTTTAGTTTTGCCTTTTTTGAATTTTTACGTTGACGACATCCGTTTCCTGGTAATATGATATTCTAGGATCGCGACCAATTTGTCCACCTATTCGTACGATTCAAAGTTGGTGGGATTTGTCACTTTGTAAAAGTTTTTTTTTCTTGGAATGGAAAAGAGACTTTTATTGAAATTTATGGCCGTTATTAGTGCAAGTATACAAAGGTCATGGGCATTAGATCCTGAACGTTGAAACTTAAGTACAAGGTGGCGCAAAAGTAATCCTCCTATCAGAAAATGCTATAAATTTTGCGATTGGCCCCTAATGTCAGTTCTGTTTTGACATTTGTGTAGTAAACACATGCGAAATACACGTTAATAAACAATGTTACGCTACACTGCTCCAGAACGTGGAATATTGGTGACTATTTATTTGAGCAATAATCGGTCAGTGACTTTGGCACAACTGGTGAAACACTGCGACGTTTAGCCGCTCGCCTCGAAGAGACTGGCACAACACGAGATGCTGCCAGGCGTGGCAGACCCCGGAATAGCCGTTCTGCAGAGAATATTGCTGTTGTAGCCGAAGATGTCATGGAAGCGCCGTCGACATGGACCAGACGACGTGCCACGCAAATGGGTATCAGTCGACGGTCTTTACAGCGAATTTCGGTACATGATTTGAAGATGTTTCCGTACAAAGTCCAGACGGTGCAATAGCTGTTAGCTGCTGACCGCCAATCGCGTCTTAACATATGCTCAAGCCATCCTTAATCACCACCAAGAGGAAGATGATTTTTCATCAAAAATAATCATGACTGATGAGGCCCATTTCCATCTTAGCGGGTACGTAAATAAGCAAAATTTACGCTTCTGGGGCACTGGAAATCCGCGTGTAACCCACGAAGAGCCATTACACCCGCTCAAAGTCACTGTATGGTGTGCTGTTTTCGCTGGAGGAGTCATCGGACCTTTTTTCTTCGAAGACGTCGCGGGCCAAACGGTTACTGTGAATGGTGAGCGCTACAGAGCAATGATCAACGAGTTCTTTTGGGATTGGAAAATATTTGGTTCCAACAGGACGGTGCAGCGGCACCGTGCCACAACCGATATGCTGAAGGATGCATTTCCCGGGCGCCTAATCTCCCGTTTTGGCGATTTGCACTGGGCAGCAAGATCGCCTGATTTGACCGCTCCAGACTTCTTTTTGTGGGGCTTTTTGAAGTCGCGGGCTTATGTCAACAAGCCTCAGACTCTTGCAGCTCTCAAAGACAATATCCGTCAATAATGTGAGGACCTATCTCCGGAAGTTTTGGCAAAAGTGATGGAAAATGCCATAAAAAGGGCTCAAATGACAATCAACTGTGGCGGCGGCCATTTACATGACATTATATTCTCGACTTGATATAAAAAAAAATTAAAAGACCAAATAAAAGTAATCCACAAGAAGAATCAAAGTTTTTAATTTTTTTTTAAATTACAGCCAAAAAACATCGCAAGGTTATTTTTGCGACCTTGTAGTACACAGGGTAACATTAATTTTAGCAACACTTGATATGGGTTCTTTTTACTATGCCAACGAAGCTTTAAATAACCTAACAGTGTTTTTGAACTCACATCGAAATGTGTATTCATTTTCTTTGTTTTTTTTTCTTCTTATATTACTTTTTCCACCTGACATTTACTTTTTAGTACGTTTCCACCGAGCCAACATACGTCATTTCAGTGAAACCTCGTGATTTTAGCCCAAATACTATACATTTCGCCATAAAATTTCACATTTCAGAATGCTTGAGTTTAACAGTCAACTAAAAAACTACTATTTTCACCAATAAAGAAGATTGTCTCCTATTTTTATAAGAACAATTATTTCTCTAGGCTACTGCGTTACAATTTACTAGTCTAAAACCAAAAAAAAAACAATGAAATGTTTTTGTTTTTTTGACAATTGGAATGCGATTTTTTTTGGTGGGAAAATTGTTATCAAATGTTGAATTTCGGTAATTAAATGAGGCATTTCGGTTCGGTGGAAACGTACTTTCAGTAGCGTTAATGAAATAAATTTATGAGAAATCGAATTGTTGCTGTTTATACCCTATCCCATAGGAATGTGTTAGTTCTTAAACTATATGGATCGACTCAGAATTGCTAGCTGGGTCGATCTAGCCATATACGTCTGTCTGTCCGTCTGGGTGTTACCGATTTTTGGGCCTTAAATTTTGAGCTAGAATTTTGAAATTTGCTATATGGACTCTTTATCCGCAGAACAACTGCAAACATTTATGAGACCCACCCACTGAAACGCCCACTTTTAAGGAAAACGTTCTTTTTGGCAAAACAGTAAGGAATTTTAGAAAATCCTGATATCTATATGTCGTGCACAAAGCTTTTTGACCACTTTTTGGGAGTGTTTTCCGTAAAAAAAAAACTTTTTTTTGGTTATATTTCGAAGTATTTGAAAAAACTTTGATGCAAATTCATTGGTTATGATTTAATATGTAATATAATAAAATATAAACAATTCTATAAATCATTTTAACCCGCGCCCACCATTTGGAAGAGTTTTCCTAAAAACACCATTCATATCCTCTACGTCATACCATATACAGGTAAAAACGTTGTTTTCTGTCAAACCATACAAGATTTTGATAAACTGTCTGAAGAATATGTGGTGACAATGTCTTTTTCAATATTTAGTTGCCGTAACGCCCACATTTTGGAGATATTAATTTTAAGGATTGGGATGGGATAGGGTGTTAAACGATCCGTCCAGCGAACTGTAGCCTTCTCATATGTTTCACATGTTCAAATTACATTTTCCACTTGACATTTACTTTTTAGAGATGTAAGTTGCGTTAATTAAATAATTTTAATGCTAAATCGATTGGTTGGTGTTTAATTTATACCCTATCCGATAGGAATACATTTATTTTGATACAAAGTTTGTCACATAGAGAAATAATTTAGGCTGATATACCTCAAAGTACAGCGTGTCCGCCGGGAAGGTATACTACTTTGTTTTGCCACCATTTTGGTAAATATTACTTACCAAAGTGACTTCAAATTTATTATGGAAAAAAATTCGATAAACCAGTTGTGGTTTTTTGATCGTTAAAACATTTTATCAAAATCAATCATCGATTACTGTGACGATGAGAAAGTTACGTGAATTTCTTGGGAGAAACGACTTGCCAACAAAACGCACTATTTATCGTGCAGTGAATGATTTCGATGAAAGAGGGTCAGTAGGTGATAGGCCCAAGTATGGACCACAACGTACTGCAAGATCGGCTGAAAACATTACTGCTGCTCAAGGAAGTGTTCCAAACAATCCATCAACCTCAATTCGACGCCGTGATCAGGTGCTTGGTCTTCAAAGAACAACTTTGGCCACAATTTTGCACAAGGATTTGCATTTGTTTCCATTTAAGATTCAGTTGACACAAGAGCTTCTTCCACAAGGCCATTTACGCCGCCGTATAAATGCCAATAGGATGTTACAGCTAGCCCATGACAACAATGATTTTCTTGAAAAAATCATCATGAGTGACGAGGCACATTTTCATTTGTGGGTGGCCGCGGTGTAGTGGTAATGTGTTCGTCTGTTGAGTGCAAGCAACCTTGCACTCAACAGACGAACAATCCCAACCAAAATCCATTTCACTTTTATTTAAAAGAAATAAAAGGTCGGTGTAATACCTAAAAGTATGCACATCATCTTGAATTTCTTCAAATTTAACGAACACAAGAAAAAGTGACTCCCCGAAGCTAGTTCGGACACCACCCATGGAGTTTAAGTCTCCACTACATCCAAAATCTTTCCTATCCTCTCTTTCTTCCCCTTCTCTAACGCTCGTACTATGGTAACATATAAAGGGTATTCATAACCCCTTGAGTACGTGTAAATTATAAAAAAAAAAAAATTTGAAGGTATTTGTGAATAAACAGAATAGTCGGTTCTGCACAATGGAAAACCCTCAAGTTATTCATCAGTCACCTTTGCAAACATTAGGAGTTACAGTCTGGGGTGCAATTTGGTCAGGAGGAATCATTTTACCTTACTACTTCGAAAATGAAAACGGCATAACAGTAACTGTGAATGGGGAGCGATATCGTGACATGATTGAAAACTGTTTTAACACCACAACTGCATGCTTTGGGCTTGATTAACATATGGTAGCAACAGGACGATACCACATCGCATTCAGCCAGGATTACAATGCACTTACTGCGAGACCTCTTTCCACAACAAGTTGTTTCAAGAAATGGTGATGTAGATTAGCCTCCACGGTCGCCTGATTTGACTGCTCCGGACTTCTTTTTGTGTGAATATATAGCAAAGACTATGCAAACAAACCAGAAACGCTTGAGCAACTCAAACAAAATATTTGTGATGAAATTAATGAAATACCGCGTGAAATGTGTGAGATTGTAATGAAAAATGTGTTCCAAAGGGCCCGCATTTGTGAGACTAACAGAGGCGGAAATTTACCTGATATTGTATTCCATACACTATTGGCGACATTAAATAAAACATTTTATAACAACCATAAGAATATCCAACACACTTTCAACACATTTTCAACACACCACTCTGTAGCACCAGATAAGAATTTTTTTTAAATAAAACGGCGAGGTGCCAATTTTTGAAACTCTCGAATTGAGTGTCTAAAAATTTCCGTTAATTCAATTTTTGGAAATTTTCAGCTGTTACCAACTCGGCGACACACCCACTCATTCCCATTTCCCTCTCTTGCGTTTGTGAGCAGTACGGCTGAACACTTCAGCCTCTGTAATACCAGACCAAGAAAGTGCGGAAGGGTGGTCGAAATCACGCGACTCGTTACACACAGTCTCACCACCTCTACAATTTATCAATATAAGATCCATTCTCTTCCATTTAATCAAAAATTTTAAACAAACAAAGTAGTACACCTTCCCGGCGGACACCCTGCATATAGATCGACTCAGAATCTGTAGGAAAAAATTTTCCGGAAAATTTTAAAATATTTGAACAAAATTTTGATGCAAAATATTTGGCAATACTATTTTAAAAATTTCGTTTATAGGTTACTTTAACCCACGTCCACTTTTTGGGGGCGTTTTCCTACAAAAACTATTTGTATTCCGTACCCCAAGGCATATGCAAAGAAAAATGTTGTTTTTGTAGAACCAAAACATTGTTGTAACATTGCCGTTTTCTGTATTCCATTCCTATAAAGCTCACGTTTTGGGAATATCAAGTTTAAGGATTATGTGGGATAGGGTATTATAGGGTAGATCAGATCAGCGGATTGTAGCCTTCTCTAAAATATTATTTTTTTTTGTTTATCCGCAGTAATTGTATACATCGCACATTTCCTCTTTTATTAATAGATTCCATCGAAACATTTTTTATTGATCTTCATCAAAGAATGGAACGTCATCATACTCGGAATCGAAAAACATGCAACTCCTTCACGAATTTTATCGATACTCAAGTAAAATCTATCCTCAATGGCGAATAAATTGTGTCCATTGTCGTCGCACTTGAGTAAACTGAAGCGGTATAGCTGAATCCCAAATCGGGTCGGAATAATTCATAGAAGTTTCACATTTAATATTTCACTTTCGATTTACGTTCGAATTCTTTGAGATCTCGAACTGGCTGCTCAAACGACTCGACGTGATACGCCATGAAATGCTTTTTTTAAGTGCTTAACACCGATATACCCAACTATTTTCTGTAGCTTTTTCAGTCGATTGTTAGGGTAGAAGCCTGTTTAAGGTTTTTTGCAGGAAAATTCACAAGCATAACCGAAGTATAACCTCTGTAAGGTTGTTTTTAAGCTTCCGGAGAGGTGTGCACAATACGTTAAGATGTTTCGGTAGAACTTCGTAGGAAGTTAATCCAAAGCTAAGCATCTAAAGAACTTACGAATGAAGGTTTGAAATGGCTAAGGTAAAATGATCGAAAAAAGGTGAAAAGATCGTGAAAAAATTGAAAAGATCGGTAACCTAGCGGAGAATGAGTCGACACGATTCAAGTACTTCGTTGTATTTAGTGTTCTTTCATGTGGAAAGGGTATTGATCTACCGTGCGAGAGAACCCGACTTCGAATCCGAGTACGATAAGAGTTTTTGTACAATTAATTTCATTCCGGAAAGTTATAGGCCAATAAGTTTATTAAGCAGCCTAAGTAAAATTTTTGAAAAAGTGCTGAAAGAACAAATCTCAAAATTTATCTTTGATAATAATATATATCCTAAAGAACAATTTGGTTTTAGGCGCTTCCACACCACTTCTCGTCAGGTCCTTAGAATCTGTAACCATATCAAAGTAAATCGTGAAACAGGAAGATCTACCGGTATGATTCTACTTGACATCGAAAAGGCATTCGACACTGTTTGGCATTACGGCCTCATTTATAAAATGATAAAATTTAATTTCCCACCATATTTATGTAACATAGTCAAAAGTTTTTTGTCTGGTCGTTGTTTTAAAGTATACGTAAACAGTGCCGTCTCAAATACAATCAACTTTCATGCTGGTGTTCCACAAGGTTCAGTACTTGGCCCAGTTCTTTACAACCTTTTTACATCGGATTTTCCGGATTTGCCGAATTGTGATACAGGAATTTTTGCAGATGATACTGCTATATTTTCATCTCATGAATTCGCTCTTAATATTGAGAGGAATCTAAAAGATGCGATGAAAATATTAGAAACTTTCTATACAAAATGGAAAATAAAACTAAACGAAGGGAAGACGCAAGCCATCTTTTTCAGTCGGAAAAGAAAGCCTTGTTTTCTTCCCAGGAGTCATTTACAGATAAATGGATTAAGTATTAGTTGCCAACCATCCGTAAAATATCTAGGTATATACCTAGATAAGAAACTTACATTTAACGAACATATAAGTAGGACTATAAAAAAAATCGGTATTGCCATCAAGACTCTGTATCCTTTCATCAATCGAAAATCTTTGCTTTCAACTGAAAACAAAATGTTTATACACAAAGTAATTTTTTAAGCTATAATGCTTTATGGGTGTCAAGTCTGGGGAAAATGTGCAAAATGTCATACGATAAAATTACAAGTATCGCAAAATAAATTATTAAAGATGATGTTAAATTATCCATGGCATCACTCAACTCTAGATATACATAAAAAAGCAAATGTTGAATTGTTATCCACTAGAATCAGTAAATTAACAAATAAATTTTTAGAACGATGTAGTTTTGCTGAGAATCCTCTTGTTACAAAAATCAATTTTTGTTTGTTTAAACATATAAATGCCTATTAAATTATTTAATTGTTATTTATGGTGTGTCTTATATATATATTTTTTTTATTTTGTATCTAAATGTCTTGTTTATATATTTACTCTTTGAGTGAAATATTTATTCCCTTCTGGAATTAAGACAAAACCAAAATATGTGATACCACTTGACTGATTTTTGTTGATTTATTTGTTTATTATTTTGTTTAAACATTTATATATATATATATACATATTTTGAAATTTTCTATTTATTTATTTATTTATTTATGTATTTATTTCTTTATTTATTTATTTATTTTTTTAGTTATTAAGTTATTTATTTATTTTTTTTATTAATTAATTTATTTGTTTATCTGTTTATTTGTTTATTTGTTTATTGTTTATTTGTTTATTTGTTTATTTTTTTATTTGATTATTTATTTATTTTTTTTTTTGTATTTAAATTGGAGGTTTTTTTTCGTGTTTCCTTTAAACTATCTATTTTTGTCTCCTTTATATTTTCAATTGAATAAATAATGTTTCAGTAGAAAGATATATCTTATCAAATCTCTGTAAAATGTGCGATAACAAACCAAATGTGTATTTAACGAAATAAAATCAATCTATCTATAAATAATATATCAAATGTAAAAAAAAAATGGTTATCTTTCAACTTCGAGAAGGCTTGCAAACATTTTCGGAAAGACTTTTGGCGAAGCCTATAATTTGAAAAAAAAACTTTGTTTGCTGTAGTAAGCTTTATAGATTTTTACAGCAAACAAAGTTTTTTCTTTAAGGATTCTTAGAAGTATTTAAAGAAGTCTTATAGGAGTAAAAAAAAACATCCTAAGTGTGCGCCAAATGTTTTTTTCCATTAGACTTCATAATGGTAATATTCCTGGGAGGAAAATAGCTTCGATATTGCTTTATCGAAGTGAAATTGTTAGTTGGGTAATGCTGCGCAATTGGTGTTCTCAATAGAACGAAAACGTTAAGAACGTATCACGTTATTTAATGACAATGCGCACCGTCATTGCCGGTGGCGTAACTTCAAACCCACATTCGTTCAAATCGTTTCATTCGTTATATTTCATCGATAAACGATCGTTCTATTTTATCAATCACATTCGATCAATTTTGTAGATCGTTAAAAGATTCAAACGCACGTATTGTAGGTAAATTTTTATTTAAGAACGAATATATTCAGCAGAAATCATTTTTGCCGGCTATAAAATATTTTTAAATCTGTTTTTTAATACATCACCAGTCCCATTGTTCTTGGTGTTATTAAATTGTTCACTTTGTATTTTTATCACCATTCCGATCAAATGCTTGGTATTCAAATCTGAAAAAAATCGCTTGTATCTCAAATAACTTCACTTTCACACATGTTATCTTATCTTGATTTGTTCTTTTAATGCTCAAGGTGTTCTAAATTTTGACTTTAGGGGCTTATTTCGAATGTCTAATCAAACAATACAAAGTTGCTATTCCAGCATTTCTTAATCTTGCGAGATAGAACAAATAATTAAATTTTACTGTAAATGGTTTGAATAGAATTATCAGTGTCCTCACAGTTCTTCTGGTTGAAAAAAAAATTAAAACCACCAAAATTCGATGACATGTATAAATAAAATAAAACACTAATATACAAACTATCCAATGCCTTTCTGATATTTATGTAAATTTTCCTATAAATTGATTTGTTTAGAACTCCCAAAGCTCATACGAAAACTTCTGCGATGATAAACATATCATCGTGCTCACATTTAGTGTCCACATGTCCAAATGTTCTACGCTACCGATCGATATAATTAATGCAATTTCACGCTAAGCGGTCAGAAAATTAAGTTTATAAATTTGGAATGATTTCTGTAGCCATGATAAGAACCTTGGAGACTCCATAATTGACAGACAGGGCTAAAGACGACCAAGCATTGTCATCAACGGCATTCTCTTCTGCGAAGTGAGCTAAAGTTCACTTAGAGGTACTGAGTATGAACCAATCCTTTCGACTTATAGATCCCTAGTGAGGTATCCCTCTGAGGGGAAAATTTTCCATTTTTTTACGATTCGGAGAATTTTACCTACGAGGTATTTTTCCGAAAAGCTTTTTGGAATATTTCTCCGACCTTTTGTAACGCATTTTTCGTTCAATTCTTGAAAGCTAAGTGCAATTTTCTTGCCGATTTCCTCCGCCATAAATTCTTGGCGGAACTTTTTTACGATTTGTAGTGAAAGTGATTTTTGTTCCGATGACACATACCTCGAATGGAATTTCAACCTCCGACAGAGTATGCCTGGCGGAAAATTGTCCGCTCCGGGGGATACCTCGCTAGAGCAGATAGACTGATGCTGTGTATTTCAAGCTGAGATCCACATAATAACGGCACAGACTATTTCTTGAAATCCATGTGTAGAAAGATTTCATTCCAAATTGATTGGTCCTTTGTTGTGCCCTTAATTTCCTTACTACGTCAAAAATAGCTAGTTATGGGAGAGCCTCGGATAACAGATTCCCTAAACTTTTAATCAGACCCGAAACATCCACGGAAAACGACTTACGAGTATGCACCTGGAACGTACGCGAGCTGTACACCCCGGGCGCTCCTTAGGAACTTGAATCTTTCCTTGCGCGGTATAGGGCTGACATTACAGCGATCCGGGAACCATGTTGGACAGAATCAAGAATACACAAACGAGAAAAAATGCGACGTATATTACAGCTGCCACCCAAGGCTGTCATATCGCATCCTAATTAATGTTTGCAGCCTTCGAGCAGATTTGAAAAAAAAAAAAAACGGGTGTTTTTTTATTTTTTCGGTTTTTCGAATACAGATAAAACTAACATTTTGTGGTCAAATCGGGCAACTCTAACGTCATTTATGTTCAGTTTGGTTTGCCATTTTCGATTCGCCACCATGCACAGCAATTGGAGCTTTGTCCATCAACTTTATGGAAGATTTTGCGCAAAGATCTTGGAAAACGACCTTACAAGATCCAGCTTGTGCAAGAATTAAAGCCGCGTCGTGATTTTGGTGTATTGGCCGAAAATGAGATTTATCTCGATGCTGATTTTCATCGCAAATTTTGTTCAGTGATGAGGCTCATTTTTGATTGAGTGGCTACGTCAACAAGCAAAATTGCCGCATTTGGAGTGAAGAGAATCCACACGACACCCTTGAGACGCCATTACATCCACAAAAACTGACTGTTTGGTGTGCTCTATGTGCTGGTGGAGTCATTTGGCCATATTTCTTCCAAAATGATGCTGCAGATTCAGTTGCCGTTAATGGAGCCATTATAACCGACCATTATAACCGACCATTTTGTTCCCAAATTGGATGGCATGAATGTGGATGAGATGTGGTTCCAACAACGCCAAACAGCGCACATCATAATCGAAGGAAACATTCAGTGAGCGCATAATTTCGCGGAATGGACTTGTCAATTGGCCACCAACATCATGGAGATTTGACAGCATTGGATTATTTTCACCGTTGGACTTCTTTCTTTAGGGTCATTTGAAAGAAAAGGTGTTCATCGATAAGTCAGCAAAAAATCAAGACCGAAAGGATGAGATAAATCGGCACATTAACGGCATGGAACCTCAATTATGCCTCAGCGTCATCGAAAATTTGGACCATCGGATGGAGTTCTGCCGCCGAAGTCGCGGCGGCCATTTAGCTGAAGTTTTGGTCCACACATAACTGACCCATACCAATATTATCGTAATAAAACTAAATGACAGTAATTTCCTAAATAATTTATGTTCATCGGCCCTTAAATTTTAACCACCTTGTATCATTGCTGCCCCATTGCTTTATGCGCTTATGACTATAGTGGATGTATTCTCATGATAGGTCAATTGGTATGGTCAACTGTCGAAATTTTTTAATAAAACGTCTGAAATTCAGAAAACCTTATGCTGGTAATGTCGGTTTTACATAAAGTCCCTGCAAACTAAATTTTGTGGGATGTTTTTTTTTTTTTATAAATATCATGTTTTGCAAAGTTTTGAAGATAATTAGAAGAAATAAGTGTGGTTGAAATATTTTTCAGATTAAATGGCCTTATAATTCGACCAAAAACAGCGTATTTTCTGAAAAGTTCTCGTGGCGGTGTTCTCATGCAGTCCTCCATCTTCCATCTTAATAAATAATAACTGCAACTCACGCTGTTAGATTTCCGTGATCAGACAACAACGAAAAATCGTTACACTTTTTTGTTTCATAAAATCCAATTCACACCGTCTGATAAGAACAATTTTATGTATATTTTGTCCACACACAATTTTCAGCTGCCTTCATGTTTGGATGGACTTTCTTACCAAAACGTTTCATTTTTAATGAAAAAAAAAACGATAAAACGTTTTACCAACATCTGTAAGATTTCTTTACATTCGTCTAAACTAAATTTCTGAAAGCTGTACCTATATCCTTGGTCTGACCCCACATTTTGGGGAATATGTTATTGATCGGATAGAAAACGGTATTAGGAGCTTTGCATAGCGAAATGAAACATTCTGATTTCACACCAAAATATAATAAATAATCATCAACCTTGTTGCAATAGATACTTGTATCATCGTAGGATTTAATTACGAGATATGCAACAGATGATAGATACAAATGCAATTCAATTTAACGCCCACAAATTTATCATTTATATGCAAATACATCCATTCCGACCGGAAAACAGTCTTCTCGCACATTTCCAAAGACTAATTGAAATATTGGCAACGAATTTAAGCGATTTTGCGTTTCCGATAGTAATAATAAAATTAAAAAAAAAAAAGTTAAAAAAGAAACGAAGAATAAATAAAAATCATTTCGTTTGGTGAAAATTCCTTCCATCAAGGTGCATGGGAAAATTGCCAATTTATTTATTATTATAACTGTGGCTTGCTGTATGCCATAATAAATTAGATAGCTATCTTCCATGGTTGTCTACAATCTAGATGGTCCGTTGGGATGCGACGTTCTCTCGTTCTCTCGTCCATGGAGAAGCATATTATTACAGCTCAACGAACACACCTACCTACTGTGCACATGTATCGTACGCTTAATGCATTTTGCTTAAATTTGTAATTTTTAATTTCTGACGAATATTCAATTAAAAATTTTTAATATTGATCGTGGCGATGAAATTTTGCCACAGCGCACTATCCCGCAAACCAAAGTGGGATTGTGCGGTCCGTATTGCAGCCAAAACTACCTATTCGCTAATTTTTGGGGTCGGCTGATTGTTTGGCATTACAATTTGCAATCAGGGAAGTGCCATAGATACTCGATGTGACTTAAAGTTATACAGCCAATTAGGTAGTTGAATTTTATTTTTCACTGATTAGACGCTGTTTACAGTTGGTTTGTAATTCCACATATTTAGGCACTAATCCAGTAGTTTTTGTGTCAATTTTCATTTTAAGATACATATTGACTCTGTGATTCGGAAAATCTATACACAAACTTATGGACACACGATAAATGCTAACAAAATAGTTTTGTTTTGTTTGGCGATACGAATAGCTAATATTAGGCTGACAAATTATTAAATAAATAAAAAAAAATTAAGTTGCAATGGGGTATAATTATTAACCCCATTGCGACTTAAATTTATGTCGGTATAAAATATCGATACGAGTCGAAATATACTGACTGTTCTATTTCTCAGTAATTTCATATCAAATGCATGTTTTAACGAAGCTGACGAGAGACGTATCTTGTCTTGATAACACAAATGACTGCCAGGCCCAATTTCTCTGTTTTTTTTTAACTCTGTGTTAAACCAGACCATATAATTGAAAATAATCCGAAAAAACACCACAAATTTGTTTCAGGCCAAGGTAATAATGCGGATACCTACGACGCAACAACAAATATGAAATACCGTGAAAAGATTTAACGTCTATAGACTGCAATCGCAAGAGACCGCAAAGTCCTTCACAGAACCGCGTATTCCTTAACCTTAACACCATACCACCAGCATCCAATGCCAAAGAACAATAGCAACGATGCCAATAAGCTATTAGGTCAGTCGCAATTGATGTGCTAAGTTTCACACAACTACCAGCTAGATACCATTGGTTTAGTGAAAAACGAGGACTACAAGACTGGGCTGCTGCTGAAGACGACAGCTGACATATAGCTCTACTTTTTAGAAAAAAAGAAAAAAAATCACGAAAAGCGCACGATCGAGGGTATAGAGAGGTGGCATTCCAGGAACGATGTTCGCATGTTTAAATTGTAAAAAGTCAAAGCCAAGGATACAAGTTGCGAACAGAATCCTGTCGTGATGAACAAGAAAATATCGTAGTTGAGACATAGATCATGCTGATTTTGTGGAAGAATCACTACTGCAGGCACTCTGTCGAGCAGGACGAACCATTCAATGTTGTGAAAATAGCAATATCGAAAGCTTAACACAGCTGCCGGAAATGACGGCCTTCTCGCCGAGTAGAGTCGGTGGAGATCTAAGAAAAGTATGCCTGTCGAATGTAACTACAGCATCGTTGCCCGATCCAAAAAAAAAAGAGACATCCTGCGTCAGCTGCGCCAACAACTTGGGCGTAAATCTCCCCAACATTGCCTACAAGATCCTATCTGACGTAATATGTGAATTCCTCAAACCGCTTACTCACAACCTGATTGGCCCTTGCTAGTTTGGTTTAGGGCCAGAAAATTCACAACTTTTTTTTTTTTTGTGGGGGTTCGCTGGAAGGAAAAATCATCGAAAGACATTGCAGAGGTTTTATCGCGAGGGAACCTTTTGCAATAGTGAGGGACTTTAACCCGATCTAAAAAAAACTCCCGAAGACTGACTTTTGTATGTCTTCAAGGAATCGCACCTAGTCGCTAGACTAATCAGCAATTTATTTTTCACATGTATTGTAATTTATAAAAATATAAATTTTAGAAGAAATTTCGACGTTGTTGGTCGGATTTTTATGAGTTTTGTGTGAAATTGTACTTAAGTTTCAGTATTTCTTTTTTTTTTTCATATATATAACTTTAGCTACATAGGTCAAGGGGTTTTAACCCGTCTTAATCTCCTGACTATATTGTCGGTTCTTAAAAGCTGTGCTATTTCTAAATTAACATGGCTGAGAAGCCTATCTCTGTGTCTTAGAGCTACTTTTTTAGCTTCACCTTCAACCATTTCAATATATAGATCTCTGTGTAGATCGGTGTTACCTATGTACCACGGTGCGTTAACTATGCTCCGTAGTACTTTGTTTTGGAAGGTTTGTATTCTTAGTAAGTTTGTCTTGCATGTGCATGCCCACAGCTGGAGCCCATAGGTCCATACTGGCTTAAGAATTTGCTTATATAGTAATAATTTATTGTAACGGGTGATCCAAGTAGAGATACTTTTTTCAATAGCCTTTTTTGACAGATCACGTGTGAGTCGTGTCATGCTGTCATGTTATTTTTGTTTAGTATTGTTTGGCATTTCATAATGGAAAGACTTACGCGTGAACAACGTTTACAAATTGTTCAACTTTATTATGAAAATTCACGTTCTGTGAGGAATGTGTTTCGTGCACTTCGCTCAACTTATGGTCAACATAATCGGCCTACTGAGCGTACTATTCGCAACACCATCACCGGCCGGTCGATTGGCCACCAATATCACACCGTTAGACTTTTTCCTGTGGGGATATGTCAAGTCAAAAGCTTGTGCCGACAAACCCGCTTCGATTCAGGCCTTGGAGGAAATCATCACGCGTGTCATTCGCCAGTTACCAGTCGAAATGCTCGAACGAGTGATCGAAAATTGGACTCAACGGATGGACCATCTGCGACGTAGCAACGGCCAACATTTGATAGACATAATCTTCAAAAAATAAATGCCAAAGAATGTTCTTTCAAATGATAATAAACATTCTCCATTAAATTTGAATTTTCTGTGTTTTTTTCTTTAAAAAAGTAGGGAACCTCGAAATGGATCACCCTTTAGTGGGACAAGGGTGAGTATGTCCCAATAAGCCAATACATTTTACTGTAGCGGATGTTTAACTCATTTTTTTTTTCTTTACATGTGCTTTCCAGCGCAGTTTGGCGTCTAGAGTCATCCCTAAATATTTAGCTGTATTTGAATATTCCACTATATTACTATTTATGTATACTGGAATGTGTGGTACATTTTTTAACGTAAAATTTAAATGAACTGACTTCAGGTCATTTAATCTGATCTGCCAATTTTAAGTCCATTCTGAGATATTGGATATTGGACCTCACAGTACTTCGCACATGAATGCAACGAACTACAGACACTGAGGCCATCGGCTGCGACAGATCAAGACATTAATACAACAGAGAGAGACAGATAGATACAAAGAAGGAAAGACATATAACATACACCTACGTGGCACAGAGGAGGAGACATAGGTTAATATTGTCTCATATTATCGCACAGGTGGCCTCAGATAAGCTGGCGATTTTCGTAGAAAACAAATGCTGCCGAAGCTGGGGCTTGAACCCACAACGTTTGGCTTAGCAGTCAACTACGCATTCCTCTGAGCCATGGCCACCTGCTTCTGAGATATTGTTTACTGCCTTTTGAAGCATTTTTTTTAGCTATTTCGGCAGTTTCTCTTACAGAAAGTATAGCAGTATCATCTGCAAGGTAGCTAAAGTGATTTCGTCACTTTCTGGTAGATCACTAGTGAATAGGAGATATAGTACTGGACCTAAAACGCTGCCTTGAGGTACACCAGCCTAAATTTCTCTTAACGTTGAGTACGTTGTTTCTTGTTTAATTTTGAAAAATCGCTGTAGAATATACGACTGCAGTATATTTGAATACTGCTTCGGCAGTTGCTTTTGTAGTTTATGGATCAACCCTTTGTGCCATACTTTGTCGAAAGCTTGTGATATATCAAGAAATACTGTAGAGCATAATTTTTTCTCTTCAAAAGCATTTTCAATTTTATCAGTGATTCTATGCACTTGGTCAATTGTTGAGTGTTTATTCCTGAACCCAAATTGATGGCTCGGTACTAGCGATTTGTCTACAATAATGTTTTGCAGGCGTTTTACCAGCATCTTTTCGAATAGCTTGGACAACATTGGTAGTATCGATATTGGCCTATATGAGGTTACTTCGCTAGGTGGTTTACCTGGTTTTGGAATCATTATAACCTCCGCGACCTTCCATATGTTTGGCACATATCTTAATCTAAATACAGCGTTTATGATCTGCGCTAGAGGTTTCAGTATTTTTTTTGAGAATTCACAACTAATTTAGTTATTTATTTATTTATTCATCAGTCAAAGAACCAGTTCTCTTATAGACTAATAGACGACAATGTTTTATTAAGGCCGTGTGTCAATTGTGTTAAAATGGGGGTTACACCTCATCCACTGGCTAACTTTTGACATTTCTGCAGGTGCTTTCCATCTCTGTCACCCGTCAGCAGGTATATCAAATGTCAACAACTAGCCACTGGATACATTTTAGCGAGCTGTTGAGCAGGTTAAAATTTTGAAGTCTCTAGTCACCATACTAATGTCAAAATTTATCCACTGGCTAAAATTTTAACGCAATTGACACACGGCCTAAGGCTTCATTTTTTATACAGAAAATATTATATACTAGCTGACCCATGCCCACCTTGCTTCGCCCGCCCTTAGAATTTATACATTTGGGATAGAAAAAAAAAATTTGAATGTATTTTCAACTGACTGGCTCGGAGGTGGTCTAATCTGGAGGTCCAATTTTCGATCATTTTCCCAACAATGTGGACGTATATCGGCAATAATGCGGTGAACGCTGTCCTCAAAGTGGTTAGCGTAGACTACCGACTTCACATATCATCATCATTCATCATTAAAAGGCGCTACAGTCTGGAATGAACCTGGGTCTCAACAAATATGCCTCTCCAATTAGCCCGGTCCTTAGCTAACTGTCTCCAGTTGCTCACTCCAAGTTTGGTTGAGGTCGGTTTCAACGCCACTTAAGGCGAGGTCTTCCTCTACTGCGTCCAACGTCTAGCTGGGAATCGAAGACTATGCGAGCCGGAATATTGGTGTCCATTCGTTCTACATTTCCTAGCCATCTTAAACGTCCAATGCGGAGTTTTTTGACCAGGGGCATGTCGCTGTACAGCTGGTATAGTTCTTGGTTGAATCTTCGTCTCCATAGTCCGTCAACGCAAAGGGGACCGAAGATTTTTCGAAGAATTTTCCTCTCAAATCGACCAAGGATTTCTTCATCCGCTTTTGAGACCGGATGCTTCAACGCCCTGCTCTACGGCGGGATGATCAGGGTCTTATATAAGGTCTGCTTAGCAGTTCGAATGAGGGCCTTACTTCTAAATTGCCTTCTTAGCCCGAAGAAACAGCGGTTGGCAAGAGTAATTCTTCGTTTAGTTTCTGACGAAAGGTTATTTTCAGAGTTAATAGCGGAACCGAGATAGACATAGTCCCGTACTACCTCAAAGCTTTATCTGGCAATGGTGACGTTCTGCCCAATTCGTCGATGCTGTGCGTCCTTTCGTGTTGACAGCATATACTTCGTCTTGCCCTCATTGAATGCTAAGCCCATTTTTGTCTCTTCCTTCTCATACTAGCAAACGTGGCTATGACATCACGTTGGGTCCTACCAATGATGTCAATATGGAAGGCGTACGCTAGTAGTTGTACCGATTTTTGGAAAATTGTGACTCTGGTGTTGGCTTGTGAGTTTTGCACAATCCTCTCATGAATCAGACAGAAGAAGTCACATAAAAGCGCATCGCCTTGCCTAAATCCTTTTTTGGTATCGAATGTGTCAGTGAGGTCGTTTCCGACCCTGATCGAGCAGCGAGAATTCTCCATCGTCAGACTACACAAACGGACGAGTTTGGGCGGTATACCAAAACTAGACATGGCTCTGTATAGTTCGGCTCTATAAATGCTGTCGTATGCGGCTTTGAGATCGATGAAAAGTTGATGGGTATCGATTTGGACTTCTTGGGTTTTTTCTAGGGTCTGCCGAAGTGTGAAGATTTGATCGGTTGTGGACTTTCCGGGCATAAAATCTCACTGATGAGGGCCAATCAGGTTGTTAGTAAACGGTTTCAGGCGTTCACATATTACGGCAGATAGGATCTTGTAGGCAATGTTGAGGAGACTTGTGCCTCTGTAGTTGATGCAGTTCAGAAGGTCCCCTTTTTTGTGGATCGGTCAAACAATGCTGAGGTTCTATACATCAGGCATACTTTCATCAGACCAAATTTGGCTTATGAGTTCGTGGATGTTGCCAAAGAATATAGATCTACATACAGTACGCATAACAGCTAAACATTTTGCTGCCGTTTCGGACGCTGACGGTCATTTCAAAGTGGAAATTTTATCGATCGTATGCCTCGGTTATGCTCTTAGCTATGCTGGGGTAGCAATGTGACCACTGGGGTATCGATATCAATACCCCACATAGAAAATTTTCGATGTATGAGATGCGTAATCTATGCAGCTCTATACTCTTTGATGTAACTTATCAAATCATCTCCGCCGGCTTTGTAAAGCTCCACGGGATGGCCCTGATTTCCGGTAGCCCTATTAAGCTTAAGTTGAAATATTGCTATCCTTAGCTCACTCATTTCGGGTGGTTGGCGGTTTTCGCTGTCGTTGCCAATATTTAAAAATTCGTTCTGCCTGACAGCGAAATGTTGTTCGCCATCTCCGTTAAACAGGCTGGAGAGGTGGTTCTCCCATATTCTCAGCATCGACTGTGTCTCAACTACGATATTTCCTTGTTCATCTCGACAGGTTTCTGTTCGAGCCTTGTATCCTTGGCTTTGACGTCTTACACTTGGGTCAAACTTGCGAAAATCGTTCCTGGATCTTTTCTTGCTATTTTTTCTTCTTTTTAAAAAGCCGTTGTTCTTCCCTTCCTCTCTGCCTATGGAGCTCAACGGCAGCTCTCGTCTTCACCTGCAGCTTAACCTTGTAGGCCTCGTTCTTGGCTGTGAGCATCTGTCGGAATTCCTCATCAAACCAGGGGTTTCTTGCTGGTGGGCGGGAGAAACCTAGCTGATCTAATGGCTTTTTGGCATCGTGGCCATTGTTCTTCGACATTCGATGCTGGTGGTATGGTGTTAATCGAGAGGTTTAGGGATACGCGTTGCGCGATTGCAGTCTTTCGAAAATAAATTTTTTCACAGTATTTATGGATTGTTGTGGCGTGGTGGATATCCGCATTCTAACCTTGGCTGCAACAAGGTAGTGGTCCGAGTCGATGTTGGCTCCTCGGAATGTTCGGACATCCAAAACACTGGATGCGTGGCGCTTGTCTATCGCAATGTGATAAATTTGTCATGTCCCCTAATGGATATCGAGGTGAGGAAGCCGTGTGCTGGCTATAGTGGCATTTCGTTCCGTAGCGAAGTCAATTAGCCTAAGTTCGTTACAAGACGTGTTGTCGTGTAGGCTATGTTTTCCGACAATACTGCTAAAGGTGTCTTCTCTTCCTACCTTTGCGTTAAAATCTCCCAGCACTATTTTAACATCGTACTTCGGTAGTCGCTCTTTGGTTTAGTCAAGGAGCTCATAGAAGCAATCCTTAGCTATATCAACTTTTTTCCTCCGGTGGGGCGTAAGAGCATATAAGGCTAGTGTTGGCGAATTTGGCCTTGATGCGGATGCGTCTAGAAATACGACTCAGCTAATTTTCTTTTCTTCGAAAGATTTTTCAATTACGTCGTTATTACATAATTCGATGAACTTGGTCCACAGTCGAATTTTTACTTCTTAACCCAAATTGATGGTCCGGTAAAAGGCGTTTCTGATCAATAATGGGGTGTAGGCGACCTAGTAATATACTTTCAAAAACTTTTGAAATTTTTGGAAGAAGTGAAATAGGTCTGTAAGATTTTATTTCATTCAGTGCTTTTCCTGGTTTGAGAACCATAATCACTTCCGCGACCTTTCACTCTCTTGGTGTGTATTCTAATTTTTTAGTTAATGCGTTTGGGGGCAACATTTTAAGAAGTTCTCCTGTAATTAGGTCATAGCCCGGAGCTTTTTTTGGCTTTAATTTCTGAATTTCCCGTTTAAGCTCGACGTTACTTGCATATCGAACTAGTTTTCGTTGTAGTTTCGAATAAATTAATGCTTTCTGGACCATCAAATGGTTTAAATGTTTCCTCAAGATGTGCGGCATAAACGACGGCTTTTTCCTTATCGCTTTTTGCCCAAACGTCTTGAGCAACCCTAATTGGTGGCACAGGATTTTTTGGCCGTTTCTTGACTTTAATTGCTCTCCAAAGTGAATAATTCGATGCTTTTCCAGCGGTTAGGCTTTGCAGATAAGTTCCTACTGCATGGTTTAAAAGTTGTTAATCGAATTTGATGGCATGTTTGTCAACCGATTGAGATTTGTTTTATCTTGCGGAGCACGAGTTTGGTGCCATCTTTATCGAGCTTTTCCTTTTTTGTCTAGCCAAATCTTTTATTTCCCATGAGTACTTGATATTACTATAGCTCTCTACTTTCAGTTGTTGAGGAGTATTATTCCATAGTCCTTTTTCAACGGTATCGATAAATGAGTCAACCGCAACTTCGAGTTCTAATGGGGATCTAAGCGATACACCCAGTCGAATATTGTTTTCAATATCGTTTTTGAAGCCTTTCCAAAAATCGATTTTTCCGCTTGTTAGTTTGGGTGGGTTTTCATTTCCAATGATTGACTTGCTCGTTGTTAGATGAGCGGAGAAAGATCAGAGGAATGATCAAAGAATTCTTCAACTTTAATTTGGTTTAACGGCAGACCTCTCACGATGAAAAAATCGATCAAATCCTTTTTTTTGTAACATCAGTTGGCCAGTAAGTTGGTTTTCCCGTAGAACAAAATTCGGTATTGCACTTTCTACCTACATCGTATAGCATCCTGCCTTTCTGTGATATGCATCTAGATCCCCAGAATGTTTGTGTTGCATTAAAGTCCCCTCGGATGACAAAACTCTGTCCAAAGAATTTAAGCATGTTTTCAAAGTCAATTTCCTCAACCTTGCATCATGGTGGGCAGTAAAAAGAAGACATCTTCAGAAAGGATTGCCTGCGTTTGACTTGTATAAAGCAAACTTGCATAGTTTCGACTTCTGGTTTAAAATCAATCGAATGTTCGATACACTCTTTTATATATAGTGCTGCTCCACCTCTACCCTTGTTTGATGGATGTAAATAAATGAAAAAAATGGATGTATGGCAGGATAATTAAAAAAAAACTTTAATCTTCAAGTGAAAATTACCGCTATGGTTGTATGAAAATCTTACAAACATACAGAGTAATGCCTTTCAGGATCAAAATCATTGAAAAATCCGTCAGTGGTAGACTGCGACCTTTCGAATCGAGTGATTGAGAAATATCCTCTGAGCCTTTTTTAAAATTCAATATAGTCGCCGATTCCTTTCCAGGTGTGCCTTTGATTAGAAAAATTCTGGAATCGCTGAATTTTAAAAAGCATCTTCCTAAGATACTACAAAGCACGAGTCAACAAGCAAAACCTTATTGACTTGAAAAGTTTGCGTTACAAAGCCCCATAAATTAAATTCTAACACCGGTAGATGTGTAGTGCGTTTGCTACGCATTTCATCTGATAGCAAAGACCAATTTTATCCCACGGGTAAACAAGACTATTGTATAAAGAACCCACACGTATATTTAGTTGGTTAATTTTTGTGATACAAGTAAATATTAAACGAAAATGACTATTTACTCTGGATTAAGAAAATACATCCACATACGTATCTATTATATAAATTGTATAAAATTACTTACATTTGCATTTGCCTTTGTATCCTGCGCCTGCTGCAGCAGGCACTGCATCTCTGCGCTTTTATTAACAACCGTACGTACAAGTTCAGCGCGCATAAATTCACCACCCTCGGCATCTTCCACGAGACGCACCAATTCACTGAGATCCAAGTGCTCCATTTCAATTTAAATCTTTCGTCTGATGGACGCAAATTTCTATAGACTCGCTCAACGAGTTTCATTAAGCGCCACAAAATGCTTTCCACACATGCACAATCAACAAACACACCCACACTCCAATGTGGTTATCGTTGCTAAAGGATTCACATTTCCACCAACTAGGCGGCACTATTCACGCTGCACCACAAATGGATTTAATTTTTTTTTTTTTAATTAAAACGAAATATTTGATGTACCGGATTTTCTTTTTTCAAATTTTGATTTTTAGTTTGTTTTGATTTTTTCATATCCTAGATACATCATACATCACCAAACTGTGTTTGTGGGAGGAATGTTTTTCGATTATCTGAATGAATAATAAACCGCTCATAATAATCAGACCCGAAGCCATGCGAAGCGCAAATTGGTTTGGTAAACCGGAACGCCAACATCAACCAGATACTGTATCTACAATCTTCTAACTTTAATCGCACCACACTGTATCTTTGCGATAAAAAAAATTTATAAAATCAAAATATCTGCTACACACGTACGTTATTTGTTTTTCATTTATTTAACTTGATTTTCTTTGTTTTTTTTTTCATCGCCATCGTTTCTGCTGGTGTATCTTTGTTTTCCGACATTTTCATAATTTTTTTTTGTTGTTGTATCTTTTTTGATAAAACAAACAGTAGCTCCGGCTAAAAGTGAATTAATGTGAAACCAACCAGTGATACCAGCAGGAAAGAGGTACCATTGAACAGAAAATAACCGACGTAGTAGTGCCTATTTTCATGTAAGAGATACATAGATACGCAAAAGTATCTCAGTGTTTACATTCGACCGGGGTAAATATTCTGCGCGACATGGTATTAAGGTTCATAACTAGATATCACACGGTATATACGTTGTCGCCGACAATATGCCTTGTGCCATTTTGGCATTTTGCTCAGCTGAGTGGGGGGTTAAGAGGTCTAGGATGCATGAGGCGGAGTGGTTGGAAAACCTGCAGGATGTATATTTATTGATTGTGTTGAGGTTTCTATAACATTGCACTAGCCGATAAATATCTATAAGGAGAGAAGGTGTATTTATGTTTACCCGAACTAGGGAGTGCTTGATGATGATGATGGCAATTTCGATACGCTGTTAATTTTTAATTACATTCGCGTAGGAAGGTCTGAAATGTTGTGGTGTGCCGGGTGATCCAGGCCAGCCCGTGAACTTTAGGCACACAGATATCCAGTGTTAAATAAAATTAACAAAAATATTGCCATTTGCTATCCACAGGTGGGGTAGATACTACTAACATACTAGAGGTTTTATTATTTTTTTATAAATAACTTTGTTTGGCATATCATTTTGGCACAGTATGCTGAATCTAACGGGAATTTATTAGTAAACAGAGGGAGGCAATTGTATGGGCACCCTAAGGGTGAATGGCGCAATTTGGGACTCTATTCAATATTATAAATAGGATCTACGCAATTTGCAAGGCAGCCTGCACTGGGCATATGGAATGGGTTCGAAAAGATGGTATTTCGAGAGTGAGCACACAAAACTTTATCTGCCAGAGCTTTGCACTCGTCACAAAGACTAAAAAAAAAACTACCGAGACATGCCTTCGGGGTAGAACTAATGAAATTTAAAGCAAATATCAACGTCAAAGCTTTGTCTGGAGAAATTTCTGTTTTTTTTTTGCAGAGCGATAGTGCTGGCATTCTGTGATGTTTGCTTTTTTTTTAGCTTAAGGGCAAAAAATCATCCTGCAGTTCCAGAAGAAAGCCATCCAACAAAGAGCTGGGAATAGTATGTTTTTAAATAACATTTTCAGCACCTGCTTACACAGATAGGCTAAGAAGTCCACGTAAGTGAATAGAAAACGCATTCCAGTAGAGAATCAGGTCAGCTATAAAAAAGCTGGAGGTCTAATGGATACCAATATGGAGGTGATATTTTGATAGACTGCATGCAAAAATACTTTTATCGGACGAAGTTATTGTCCAATGACTTACGGGTATGTTAGGTTTGGGGGGTCAGTGAAGTAACATACTACGATCTACCTTGTCTTACTTAATTTTTGTGGTCCCATTTCAATGATGTTACTTCCAGCCATTCCTCCGTGTTTTTTTTTTTGTCATTCAACAATGTCTAGCCAACCCGAAGCCCTCCAAATGTGTCAGCGCAAATGTCGTCATGCATCTTTATATCTTTAACCTAAGGACATTTTTGCAGTCACTATGTGAGCACAAGACTTAAAGGCCACTTCTCTCGAGATATCCAAGAATTTTCTTAAATTCCAATATCTTCACTTAAAAGAGTTTCGATGGAATAGGGATGACTGGATATTGTTCAATGACCGACAAAAAGTAATGATGCTCGACAAGTGCCATCGTTTTTGAGATAATTTTGTCTCATACCATAGAAGTTTGTTAGCTCGGTTCTTTTAAGGCCAAGTGGTGAGTCAAGTGGTGGGTAATACGACTACATGAAAACAGAAGTGATTTCACTTGGCTGATGTGCACAGACCTCGACTTGCAGCCCTCATGTGTTGACCGGGGACCCTTGTGTGCCTAGTGAACTGACCGCATAATAGGCTTTGGCCCATTAGTAAAATTTTGGCAGCATCAGATGACATCGTTCCTTGAATAAGTTCATAACTTTTAATTGGCATCCGTTGACCCAGTAGGCTGGACATAAGCTGCACCGGACAAGTGTCATCGTTTTTGAGATAATTTTCTCTCATACCATAGAAGTTTGTTAGCTCGGTTTTTTAAGGCCAAAGATTACGTGTATAGCACAAGTGGTGAGGCAAGTGGTGGGTAATAAGACTACATGAAAACAGAAGTGATTTCACTTGGCTGATGTGCACAGACCTCGACTTGCAGCACTCATGTGTGGACCGGGGACCCTTGTGTTCCTAGTAACCTGACCGCAGAATAGGCTTTGGCCCTTGAGTAAATCAGATGACATCGTTCCTTCAATAAGTTCATAACACCTAGGAGAATAATTTGCACGATATAGTCTTAATTGGCATCCGTTGACCCAGTAGGTTGGACATAAGCTGCACCGGACAAATTCGGACAACATGTCATATAGGAATTTAAAGGAGAAGTCCAGCTCCTGGAAAATAAACGGTGACGAATGCCTCGCGAGGCGCACAACCATGTTTTGGATATCAGCGGCCCCGTGCCCTATAGATATCTGAATTGAAAATGACCCTCAAGGATGGACGTTGTGCTTTGGGTTAATTGCTATGAGCGATGGCCTTGAGCTATTTTCCCATCTTTGGGGCCTTCTACGCCAATGATGAAAAATTTGGAGCCGCTTAAACGCGCTTTATTCCTCCTGAAGTTGTCCTACATAACAATAGTCGAGGGCTGATACAGGATAGATATGCGTTCCACCTCTTCCGATGAACTGTAGAGAGGCGGCTCCTTTACGAGCGAGACTTACATATTTTCAGGGCTCCATGATCAGGTTGACAAGTGAACGAAGCTTGCAAGTCGTGCAAATTAATTTCGAAAATAATGGTTCACTTCGCGAAGTTTACCGCAAGCTCCGTGCATTTTATGGTCGACATAATCGCCCATCAGAGCAATTAATTCGGTTAACCATGGATCGTTTTCGCACTACGTTTACTCAATGTGATAATACGCATCCGCAGAGACGTCGAACAGTGCGCACCGAAGAAACAATTGCCACTGTAGGGCAAAGTGTTGAAGAGGACCCGAATGAATCGATTCGCCACCGATTCGCAATTGGTGCTTTGTCCGTCAACTTTATGGACGATTTTGCACAAAGTTCTTGGCTGACGACCTTACAAGATACAGCTTGTGTAAGAATTAAAGCCGCGAGACCATGCAATCCGTTGTTATTTTGGTGTATGGGCCGAAAGTGAGATTGATCTCGATGCTGATTTTCATCGCAAAATTTTGTTCAGTGATGAGATTCATTTTTGGTTGAATGGCTACGTCAACAAGCAAAATTGCCGCATTTGGAGTGAAGAGAATCCACATGAGACCCTTTAGACGCCATTACATCCACAAAAACTGACTGTTTGATGTGCTCTATTGGCTGGTGGAGTCATTGGGCTATACTTCTTCCGAAATTATGCTGGAGCGTCAGTTACCGTTATCATGGTATAAACCCATGATAACCGAATATATTGTTCCCAAATCGGATGGCATGAATTTGGATGAGATGTGGTTCCAACAAGACGGCGCTACATGCCACACAGCCCACGTCACAATCGATTTATTAAAGGAAACTTTCGATGAGCGTATAATTTCACGGAATGGATCCGTCAATTGACCACCATGATCGTGTGATTTTGCACCATTGGATTGTTTTCGTTGGGGATATGTGAAGTCGCTAGTCTACGCCAACAAATTAGAACCTTTAAGGATTGGAAGCCAACCTTTGTGGCCTTATTGCCGACATACGGCCGACATAAATGCTCGAAAAAGCGGTTGAAAATGGGATCTCTAGTCATGGCTTTATTCGAACCAGCAGCGGCAGCCACATGACCAAAATCCTATTCAATCATTAATGGCATTAAATTATCCCTCCAATAAAGCCAAATTGATTGACAGTAATACGATTTTCTTGTGTTTTATTTCAATTCGAAGTTCTATACCTCTAAGAAAACACCCTTTACCTTGGATTGACAGGCTAATGAGAAGATTATTCAACCACGATCTGTACAGCGACATACCCTGAAACGCAAAATTCCGCCACGTATATTTAAGGTGTGCTATGATATAAAGGGTCACGAAGTCGAAGAACGCTATGATCTATGCTCAGACCACTCATCAGTCACTCTGAAAATGGACGGAAGTCTAGCAAAACAAGAAGGACCTCCTAGGTTAACTAATAAAAAAACTAACTGGGATCTTTTCAGAAAAGACTGCAAGGAAAATGTGGTTTTAAATGTGCCACTAAACACACCGCTCGAAATAGAAAACGAAATTAACAAGCTCGTGGAAGCCATTCAGAGCGCAGCGTGGAAAAACACTCCCTTCCGGAAGACAGCAACACAAAACAAAAAAGTAAACTACCAGCCTGACATCGAAGACCTCATATACGAGAAAAGAGGAGAGCGCGCAAGAGATGGCAACAATCCCGCGCACCCCCTGATAAGACATATCTGAACTATCTCTGTAACAAACTCAAGATTGAGCTACAGGATTTAAGAAATCGCGAGACTTCTACATACCTCGAGGGGTGGACTGCTGACAAGACTTCCAACTACTCACTATGGAAAGCCTTGAAGTCCATACGGAAACCCAAATTACACTCGCCACCAATTAGAAAAGCTAACGGCGAATGGGCAAAAGGAGACAAAGAGAAAGCGGATTTATTTGCCGAGCATCTAGAGGAAACGTTCAAGGCGTTCGATGGACAACCTTTGAACGAAGAACCGAATGCCAATACGGCAGCCGTCAACTATAAATTAAAAGCCGTATCCCTGTCCGAGCTTCGAATGACAATAAGCAAGTTGAAAAATAACAAAGCTCCAGGATATGATTTAATCACCGGCGAAATCCTGAAGGAGCTAACGAAAACATTATAAGTGCTTCTCTGAGACTTTTATATGTACCAAGGCAATGGAAAGTCGCCGAAGTCATTATGGTTCCGAAACCGGGGAAAAGTCCAAACGATAAGATATCGTATAGACCCGTTTCGCTCCTGCCGATAATATCTAAGGTTTTCGAGAAATGACGCTGAAACGATTACAACCAGTAATTGAAGAAAGACGCTTGATCCCAGATCATCAATTCGGCTTCCGGGTCAAACATTCCACAATCGATCAGGTTTATCGAATAACGAATGAAATTGAAAATACTCTAGAATGGAAAAAGATTTGCTCTGCCGCTTTTCTCGACGTCTCACAAGCTTTCGACAAGGTATGGCACGAAGGTCTAAGGTATAAATTAAGGACAACCCTACCGACAAAATTATACAAAATACTGGATTCCTACCTTGAAAACAGACTGTTTCGTATTAGACATGAGACTGAATACCCAGAATTCAAAGAAATCCACGCCGGTGTTCCGCAGGGAAGCGTTCTCGGACCAATCCTATTCTTGCTCTACACAAGAGATATACCACAAGATGAAGGGACCATCGTAGCAACGTTCGCAGACGATACGGCTATCCTCGCAATGGATGAGTCAGTCGAATCATCAACGGGAAAACTCCAACGGGCTCTTAACAAAGTATTTGAGTGGACAAAAACCTGGCGAATTGCACTTAACGAGACCAAGTCAACGCATGTCAGTTTTACGTACAAAAAGATAAACAACTTACCTGTTTTTATTAACTCTGCACAAATACCATACGCAAATGAGGCAAAATATCTAGGAATGACTCCAGACTCAAAGCTTAAGTGGAAGCCACACGTTAAAAAAAAAGCGGGACGAGCTCGCAATCAGACTCAGAGAAATGGATTGGCTACTTGGAAGATACTCGAAGCTAAGCATATACAACAAACTGCTTCTGTATAAGCAAGTGCTAAAACCTTGTTGGACATAGGTATACAGCTTTGAGGTTGTACCAAATCAAGCAATATTCCTATACTGCAAACATTCCAAAACAAAACCCTAAGAGCAATAGTGAATGCTCCATGGTATATTAGGAATAGTGATATTCACAGAGATTTAGGAATTGCAACGAAGCAACAAACTTTGCTTGCAAACTTCGTACTCGTATATATGTTCATTGTAATAACGAAATAATCCGTACTCTGGACGTGACAAACCTTGAGCGCCGGCTACAAAGAACAAGACCGTTCGACCTAGCGCCATAAGGAAAAACCGCATGTAATGACGGTATTAGTAGGTGCGTTCACTGGAATGCTACCTTCCAAACGCGATTAACACTACAGAAGCGCAAACTACTTGTTAAGGATACTTAGTCGTAGTCATCACAAAAAAAAAATAAAATGAAAAAATTAAAGGGAATAAATTCCATACTACTATGAGCACGCGCAGCCGGTTCTCATAGTGCCTCCCTTAGGGGTGAGGTTTAGCCCGTAGGCATATATTGACTGACACTAATGAAATTGTCAGGCCCGAAAATATATGAGTCGGGCATAACCAATGGTACGGACCACTGGTATCCTATGAGGATTACTCACCTCCGCACAGGAAAAAAAAAAAAAAAAAAAAACGACAAACACCAGAACTCGCCTTATGCAGTGTATGGTCAGTGATATGATTAACATCTAGCAGTCAAGGCTGTCCAACAATGTGCATTGGATGAGGGAAGAGACTACCCTGAAGCAACAGAAGTCATTCTGCACCATTTCTACATGGACGACTTGCTGACGGGCTGCTTCGAAGAAGATGATTTGCGACGACTCCAAGGCGAAGGGTCCAAAGTGTTAAGCAGACGAGGTTTCGTCCTTCGCAAATGGTCCACGAACTCTCCTCTTGTTATCAGCGTCATACAAGAAGACCAACGTGAAATCTTACAGTCATTGGACTTTTCGGAGGTGGACAGCGTACGAACACTTGGGTTACAATGGGAACCATGCTCGGATAACTTATCATTCACCATCCAGGTTCATAAAGTAGATACAAATGTCCTTACTAAAAGATTACTTCTTTCAGACGCCTCTAAGCTGTTCGACCCTCTGGGCTTGCTTTCTCCCAGTACATTCATCCCCAAGATGCTTTTCCAACGCCTCTGGAAACCGAAGGTTGATTGGGATGAAACTGTTCCAGATGACGTCAAACATCAGTGGTTCAATTATAGGGACCATATCACCTGTCTCGCAGCAATCAAGGTGCCGACGTGGGTCGATATTGGAATCCCTAACGCCATATTGGACCTGAATGGCTTTGCCGACGCGTCACAAACCGCTTACGCCGCTGCTGTTTACGTCCGAACTATCTCTCCTGACGGTAACATATTCGTTCATCTACTTACAGCAAAAACAAGAGTCGCCCCACTTAAGTTAACGACAATGTCTGTTCCACGCTTGGAGCTGTGTGGCGCTGCTTTGTTAGTCCAGCTAATCCAACACATTAAACCAATTTTGGAACCCTACATACGACACGTGTTTTGTTGGACCGATTCGAGTGTGGCTCTTGCATGGATAAGGCAACACCCCGGCAAGTGGTGTACTTTTGTCGCTAATCGTGTGGCGCAGATACAAGAGATTATACCCTCTGAAAATTGGTTTCACGTACAATCTGTGCAAAATCCAGCGGACTGTGCCACACGGGGTGTACTACCGCAACACTTGGCAGCACACACTCTCTGGTGGAATGGTCCACCTTGGCTACAACAACATCAATCGGCATGGCCTCCACAACAGATTTTTACCACTAACATGGATCAGCGTTCAGAATCCATCAACACAGTGAATACGTCGCAAACACTCCAACCAAATTGGGATCTCATCGAGCGGTACTCCTCTTTGAGGATACTGAAGCGTGTCACTGCGTATGTACTTCGATTCGTGCTAAGATCGCTGTGAAAATACGCAAGAACGCAAATATTGGACCCAGTGGCTACCGTAGGGGCAGGACGCTACAACTCTTCGAATTGGAGGAAGCACTTTTGATATGGGTGAAGCTTACCCAAGAAATCTTTTTTGCAGATGACATCCAACGCTTGTCGTCTAACATACCGGTAAGTCGCCACAGTAAACTCATCAGATTACATCCATTTTTAGACGAGAGAGGACTGGTGAGAGTGGGCGGTCGTCTCTGCAACTCATCTCTGTCACCTGATAAAAAACATCCGCTTTTACTGCCTGGGCCAACAAGACTCACAACGCTAATTTGTGAAGATATTCACCGCATAACACTCCACGCAGGTCCACAAGCAATGCATGCCATGCTTCAAAATCGATTTTGGGTTGTCAGCGCTCGCAAAATACTTCGAAAAATATTTAGACTGTGTGTGAAATGCCGTAGACACTCTCACGCTCTGAACCAGCAGCTGATGGGCGATTTGCCGATGCCTCGTGTGGTGGCATGTCGACCTTTTTCACGAAGCGGTGTGGACTTTGCGGGTCCTGTTTAACTTCGTCTTTCTAAAGGACGTGGTACAAAGACAGTGAAGGGATATATTTCTGTTTTTATTTGCATGGCAACTGGAGCTATGCATTTAGAGCTTGCTGGAGATCTATCATCGCCAACATTTATCGCATTATTAACGAGATTTACGTCCCAGCGCGGACATTGTAAAGAATTATACAGCGATAATGGCACCAATTTTGTTGGTGTTGAAAAAGAACTCAACAACTTTTTATCACAGGCGGTCAAGGACGAAAAGATAGCCAAATATCTTGTGGATGATGGAACCGCTTGGCATTTCAACCCGCCAGCCGCTCCTCATATGGGTGGATACTGGGAGGCTGCTGTGAAGAGGATGAAATTCCATTTACGCCGAACGTTAGGAGAACATTTGTTGACTTTTGAGGAATTTTCGACGCTATTGGCAGAAATTGAGGCGTGCGTCAATTCAAGACCTCTCTGTTCTGTCTCTTCGGATGTCAACGACCTCCTTGCTCTGACCCCGGGACACTTTTTAATTGGTGAACCGCTAAAGGCAATACCAGAACCTGACATCGACAACTTTAAGGGAAGTTTGGTGGGTAGGTGGCATATGATCTCGACTTTGAGACAACATTTTTGGCGAAGGTGGAGCTCGGAGTATCTTGTGCAACTTAAGCAGCGCTCAAAATGGACCCGTGCTAGTTCTAACTTTAAGATGGGTGATCTAGTAGTGCTTCGTGATGAGAAGCTACCGCCCACGAAATGGAAGTTTGGGAAGAATAATAGGAGTCCATCCAGGAGCAGATAGTAAAGTACGTGTTGTTACTCTCAAGACAGCAGATGGAACATTAACTCGACCAATCGTCAAGATATCGCCACTTCTTTCAATTCACGAAAAACCTACCGAAAACTAATTTTGAACAAATTTTGAAATTCGTTCCAAGGTGGGCGGAATGTTGCAGCCGAAATGTGTATGTGAGTGTAAATGCAGCTGTTTGTAATATCTCTGCACATCATCAAACACGAGGTCTGCATTCACTCGTCATCGAGATCGGAACCCGCTTTAAATCAATAAATTAAGATTATTTTTCGATAAAAGAAACAGACTTTTCTTTGAGCTATTTTTTTACTAGTTTTCCGCTTATTCGCCCTCAGCGTGAACAAAACCCTTTAAACTAAAAAAAAAACTCGGGTTGATAAAATGTATTTCATTGTGTAAGGACACTATTGCCGCACTATTGAGTCGACATTTTCAGGATGTAATACCTCCACGATTCTCAAATATTTATTATTATTATTTAAGAATGTTTGCTGAACTGTTGACATTCTTCCTACAAGATGATTCAAATGCTATATCCGTCTTTCAAATTAAAAAAAAAATTCTTATCAAGAACAATATTGTTAGCAGCTCTTCAATTGTGTGAGGGGGCCTTTAACATTCATATCCTCATAGCTCAAGAATTATGAACCAACAAATCACCTCCTCAGAGACAGTTTCGATTAAAAAAAAATTCAAAAATAAATTCAGAGTTCACAAACCCCACTTCATCATCTTGTAATCATATGTTGGCTTGTTCAATATTTAAAAAGTCATACAGTTCAAGTGAATTTGTCGTATAAATACTCGCCACCATCCGTTATCAATAAATTACCCAGCAAGATAAGTAGAAACAAGGGAGCACCCATGTACACAGAGTATCCTTCGATAAATTGTATTTGAAGAAGCGTTCAAAAGCCATGGATGGGTTGATTTTTTCACACAGCCCCAATCCGAAAACATACAAGGGTTCATGTAAGTTGGGCGCGAATGTAATCAAAATATCACTTTCAAGTACACCGCAACGCAGTATTCTTCTTTACCGCAAAAAAAAAAAATGAAAACCCAACTCCATTTTTGACACCTTCAGGTAATCCCATTCTTATCATCGTTGTTTATCAAAATGATAACATTCACTTACAGATACACTCGCATTCGGAGAGGTGACGAATGCTAATTAGCCAGCCTAAATGCTTCACTTCTATCATCAAGGTCACGTCTTGCGCCTCTAGGAAACAGATCTGAATAAGTAATGAGCTTTAGAATCGATTTGCAATCAATGCCTCGCCATGTGGTAATTAAACTTGAAAACGATATTTGGCTTCACCATAAATCACACATTCTCCCATGCCATGTAGGCACCCTCGGACATAATGGACGCGCAGATATTTTCGGTCGTTTTGGAGTGATATTTCAACCACTAATCTTCGCACCGATTACTGTGCGCCATTAGACGGCTAAGCGTGGGCTATAAGTTAGCTAACGCGTTAAGCCACTTACCAATACCCACATGGGTCTGTCACGTATCATCCGCAGCTAATGACACAACGAAACAACAAGCTGGACGATTGTGTGCGTTCGAATTCGATTTAATTGATTTGATAAACGGGATTTGTGGGGGAGGTGCCGAGGTGGGGCTAACATCCGCTTAAATTATGAGGATTGGTATTCCTTGTGAGTTGGTGGGGGTTTTAAAATTCTAAATTAGGGGGGATTTCAGAAAATGGATTCATTTGCACCCCCCATTCGATATGAATTTTGATTTATATCACACGAATATATCCATCGGATGTGTTTACATTGTTGTGCCGCCTGCTGGGGATTGTTTATTTTCCGAAGCATTAATTCATCTCATCGATAATAATGTGAATTAGCCTATTCGCTAAAAGATCTATTACTGTGGGATAATCGAAAAAAACAGCGATTCCACACTGGAAGACAATTAACTTTGCGAGTATTTTCGAACACACAGAACGCCTAATGAGTTGCGGTTCAGTCTTTAATTGCTTGGTCATAAATACTGCAAAAAGATTATGAGCATATGAGCGGATCGGCCTTGAGTTGTGGGCCGAAGATGATACGCATGGCTTCTATATATAAATGATGATCCGAAAAGCTGTGTAGACAGTCAAAACAATATTTGAAACTGATGTTCCATTAAGATGAGTGGAGCATTGTATTGTTTTTCAGAATTTCGAATTCACAGTTGAGGATCGAAAAATTAATTTTGTTGTCTTGACTATATCTGGAATGTCACCATAACCTACCCCTTACTTAAGTGGCGCTTCAGTACGGAATAAACCTGGGACTCAACCAGCATGACTCTGCAATTAGCCAGGTGCTTAGCTAACTGCCTCCAGTTGCACTCTGCAAGTTGGTTCAGATTGGTCTCTATCTACGTGCACCACTTAAGGCGAGGTCTTCCTCTACTGCATCTGACGTCTGGCTGGGAATCGAAGACTCTGCGAGCGGGAGTGTTGGTGTCGATTCGCTCAACATGCCCCAGCCACCTTAATCGACCAACGCGGAGTTTTTTTGATTTTAACTAGGCTCATGTAGCTGTACAGCTCGTATAGTTCATGGTCGAATCTTCGTCTCCATAGACCGTCAACGCAAACGGTACTGAAGATTTTTCGAATGATTTTCCTCTCGAATCGACCGAGGATTTCTTCATCCGTTTTTGAGACGGTCCATGCAGGGTCTTATATAGGATCTCCTGAGTAGTTCAAGTGAGGGTTTTACTACTTAATTGCCATCTTAACCAGAAGAAACAGCGCTTTTGGTACTGTCATTGGACCAGCGCCTTAGAGCAGAAATGATATGATCAGGGTCTTGTGTAGGATCTCCTAAGTAGTTCGAGCGCGGGCTTCATTTTTAAATTCTTCTTAACCCGAAAAAACAGCGGTTGGCAAGAGTGATTCTTCATTTAATTTCTGATGCGATTTGGTGTGTCAGAGTTGATAGCGGAGCCTAGGTAGACAAAGTAGAATTTCTGTCCATTTCGTCGATTTTGTGGGTCCTTTTCTGTTGACACCATATACTCAAGTTTAACCTCATATACTGCTTAAAGCCATTTTTGCAGCTTCATTCTCTATACTAACAAACGAATCTATGACAACACGTTGAGTCCAGCCAATGATGTCAATATCGTCGGCGTAAGCTAGTAGTTGACACCATATACTCAAGTTTAACCTCATATACTGCTTAAAGCCGTTTTTGCAGCTTCATTCTCTATACTAACAAACGAAACTATGACAACACGTTGAGTCCAGCCAATGATGTCAATATCGTCGGCGTAGT
Organism: Rhingia rostrata; assembly: GCA_949824845.1. NCBI lineage: Eukaryota > Metazoa > Arthropoda > Insecta > Diptera > Syrphidae > Rhingia > Rhingia rostrata. The sequence goes on from OX463758.1 coordinate 66,446,533, forward strand.
TGCAATGATTTTTTGAAAACTGTGCCCCTGGTGTTAGCGCGGGAGTTTTGGTCAATCCTCTGATGAATCCAATTGAAGAAGCCTTATGACAGCGCATCGCCTTGTCTTAATCCCTTTTTGGTATCGAATATGTCGGTGAAGTCGTTTCGCACCCCAACGGAGCAACGCGACATTTCCATCTTCATCCTATGCAGACGGACGAATTTGGGCGGTATACCAAAACTAGACATGGCTCTGTATAGTTCGTCTCTATGAATTCTGTCGTAAGCGTCTTTGAAACCCATGAATAGGTGGTGGGTTACGACTTGGACTTCTTGGTTTTTTTCCAGGGCCTGGCGACGTGTGAAAATTTGATCGGTTGTGGACTTTCCTGGCCTTAAACCACACTGATAAGGGCCGATCAGGTTGTTGGTAAACGGTTTCAGGCGTTCACATATTATGGCAGATAGGATCTTGTAGGCTATGTTGAGGAGACTTATGCCTCTGTAGTTGGCGCAGTTCAGAGGGTCTCCATGTTTGTTGATATGGCAAACGATGCTCAGGTTAAATTCTTCAGGCATACTTTCTTCCGACCAGATTTGGCTTAAGAGTTGGTGGATGCTACTTACCAAATCACCTACGCCGGTTTTACAAAGCTCAGCGGGAAGGCCGCCATTTCCGGAAGACTTATTGATCTTGAAATTAGATATCGCTATCCTCTCTTGATTCATGTCGGGTCGAGAAGTTCTCGCTGTCGTTGCAATATTGGCAATGGCTAGTTCTGCCTGACAATAGAATGTTATTCGTCATCACCGTTTCACAGTCTGCAGAAGTGGTTCTTCCGTTTCCTCAGCATCGACTGTATCTCAACAACGATATTTCCTTGTTCATCTCGACAGGATTCTGTTCGAGCCTTGTATCCTTGGCTTTGACGTCTTACACTTTGGTGAAACTTGCAAACATCGTTCCTGGAGTGGCACCTCTCTATATCCTCGATCGCGCGCTTTTCTTGCTCTTTTTTCTTCTGTCTGAAAAGCCGTTGTTTTTCCCTTGTTCTCTGCCTATAGAGCTCAACGGCAGCTCTCGTCTTCACCTTATCCTTGTAGGCCTTGTTTTTGGCTGCAGCATATGTCGTCATTCTTCATCAACCCAAGGGCTTCTTTCTGGCGGGCGCGAGAAACCTAGCAAATCGTATCGTTGCCATTGTTAGTCGACATACGATACTGGAGGTATGGTGTTAATAGAGTGGTTAACGGATACACGTTGCGCGAAGGTGTTGGCGGTATCTTGCGATTGCAGTCTTTCGACATTTTTTCAAAGAATTTCTGGTTGTTTGTGGCGTGGTGGATATAAGCATTCTTACCTCGGCTGAAATAAGGTATTGGTCCGAGCCTCGGAATGTTCAGACATCCAGAATATCGAATGCATGCCTCATATCTATCGAAATTTGATGAATTTGATTGAATGTTCGTTGATCTGGAGACCGCCATTTCCTCGTTTGTATATCGAGGTAAGGAAACCGTGCGAAGTCAATTAGCCTAAGTCCGTTTCCATACGTTTTGTCGTGTAGGCTGTGTTTTAATGCTGCTAAGGATGTCTTCTCTTCTTGCCTTTGCGTTAAAATCTCCCAGCACGATTTTAACATCTTCAGTAGTCGCTCATAGGTTTTGTCAATTAACTCATATAAGCAATCCTTAGCTATATCACCTTTTTCCATCTTTTGGGGCGCTAGCGCAGATACGGCTTTTGTTAGCGAATTTCGCCTTGATGTGTATTGTTACAATGCGTTTGCTTATGTCTTGGAAACATAAGACTTCTTGCCTAAGTCTAGAACTTATGAAAAATGCTCATCCGAATAGTCGCTGTTTCTGTTCACTATAACATGGTCCGTAGTAGATGTCACAGTTTTTCATCATCTGTTTTCCCGTCCCATACTATCGTATTTTCTGGATGGCAGTAATGTCTGTTTGTAGCGGTTTAGGGCTTCCGTTAGTTCTTCGCTTGAATCCTCTCCTGTTTAATGTTCTCACATTCCAGGTGCAGATACGAACGTCGCTGTCGTTTTTTCGTTTATCAGGGCCATCAGCAATAAAATCATTCCTTTCCGAGGCTATTGTTTCGTGATAAATACATTTGCCCATGGGTGGGTAGTAGACCTAAAGCACAGCGCCCAACCTGAAGGGACAGTTCCAATTTATTAGATACCCCTAGTACAAGGTGTAATCAGTATCCACTACGGGATTAAGCGCTGCAGTTGGCCTTTCGGTTCATCACCATCAACCATTTCTGTTCAAAGTCCCTGATTTACTCTTGAGATTCCTATGCAACATGTTACCCGAATATGTCGAAGCAGCTCATCTAGGTTTGCTGGGGACAGCAGGCCGGGTATTTCGGCCCAGTCATTCTGATAAGGCTGTTTAAAGTGTTGCTGTTTTTCATCAGGTTATCAACACTCGCACTTACCCTTTGGCAAGTCACTGCCGGTTGGATAAGACCAGTATCCAAGCGCAACTGATGCGTAGTCAGAGTCATGGTGGTTCTTTTTTGTAACATGTCTGTCATTATGTATTCCAACCAACCTATGTACTGCAGTCATTTGTGTATTCAAAGCTACATTTTCGAATGATGCAAACATTTTTTTATTTTTGTCTTCATGGCAGATTTGTCTTCTTGGGAAATGGTCTGACTTGTCCCAAGAGGTGCCACTAAATGAAACGCTTGAGTGCCCACTTGATTATATAATGAGCAACACTGTATGTAATGAAGAAATGTGTCTTTTTGAGACTTTCTCTGCTTGTTCGTTTACCTTTTTCTCTATCCCGAGATAGTGCACTAATCTTGAATGTTTATCTCATTTTATACGCCACCTAAGTGGAAATGAAATAAATTCTCATTACCATAACCGACTACAAGCAGTCTTCCCACAAGAAGAAGCTTATCTACACTGGCTTCCGGATAGATAACGTTCCCATTTCCCTTGCGATACTCAAACTATGCAATGACATTTTTACCCAATATTCCAATCAGATAAGGGATTTTTAATTGCATATGTACAAGGATAATGCGCCCTTAATATTAAGTATCTCCTTAGGTGACATGTATCTTTTGCATCTCTCTGAAACACATCCGTACTAAATATTAACCGATAGAATGTTTTCTTTTCGTAATAGCTAGATGAAGCGATTTATATACCTAGCTATCCGCAGCTAAATTTAAAATTGAATTATGTTCCGCAAAATGTTTATTTGTTTGTTATTTTTACTTGATGTTTTCGAAATGTTTACGGTTGTAAATTTTGTTTGAAACGCGTTGTTTGAGTGGAATTTTTGATTGGAAATACTTTCGTTAATGGATATTTGGCCAAATTATGTAATTTATTGGGTGAAATTAAATTCGTATCGCGTCGTTTGCTATACAAAATTGCAACGGTCAGCTCAAAATTCTAAAAGTAGCTCTTCGGCATTGGTCTCACTTTCTAGTGACGCAATATACTACAGAATTCTATCAGTTTTGCAGAGTATAGCCTTGGAGAAGGGTGACCATATTTTATACAGCAAAATCCTGAACAAAGTTTTATGTAAAAATAAACTTCAGGTGGTTGGGTGTTGTTGAACGAGGGTAGATTCTGATTGGCTTTAACTTGGCAATGCCCAGTGTTGTAACTCTGACTACACATAAAGTGCTTATTTTTACCTCCAAGTGGTAACCATCGGGTACTGGTCTCATCCAACCGGATTTGACTTGCTAAACGATAAGCGCGAGTGTTGATAACACGGCGAAAAACAGCAACACTTTAAACAGCCAGGTCAGAACGGCACGGAATGAATACCCGGCCTGCTGTCCCAGGCGAACCTAGACAAGTTGCTTCGACATATTCGGACAACAGGTTGTCTAGGAATTTCAAATACGATGGGATGACATCTACTACGGACCGTGTTATAGTGAGCAGAAACAGCGACTTTTCGGATGCGGATTTGTTATAAGTGCCAGACTTAGGCAAGAAGTCTTATGTTTCCAAGACATTAGCGAACGCATCAAGGACAAATTCGCCAACATGCGCTCACGCCCCAACGGAGAAAAAAGATGATATAGCTAAGGACAGCTTCTATGAGCTCCTTGACAAAACCTATGAGCGACTACCGAAGTACGATGTTAAAATCGTGCTGGGAGATTTTAACGCAAAGGTAGGAAGAGAAGACATCTTTAGCTGTATTGTCGGAAACCATAGCCTAGACGACAACACATCTGGTAACGGACTTAGGCTAATTGACTTCGCTACGGAACGAAATGCCACTATAGCCAGCACACGGCTTCCTCACCTCGATATCCATAAGGGCACATGGCGGTCTCCAGATCAACGAACGGTCAATCAAATTGATCACATTGCGATAGACAAGAGGCACGCATCCAGTATTTTGGATGTCCGAACATTCCGAGGAGCCAACATCGACTCGGACCACTACCTTGTAGCAGCCAAGGTTAGAATGCGAATATCCACTACGCCACAACAATCCAGAAATACTGTAAAAAAATTTAATGTCGAAAGACTGCAATCGCAAGAGACCGCCAAGACCTTCGCGCAACGCGTATCCCTAAACCTCTCGATTTACACCATACCACCAGCATCGAATGTCGAAGAACTATGGCAACTATGCCAACAAGCCATTAGATCAGCCGCAACTGATGTGCTAGGTTTCTCGCTCCCACCAGCAAGAAACCCCTGGTTTGATGAGGAATGCCGACAGATGCTCGCAGCCAAGAACGAGGCCTACAAGGCTAAGCTGCAGGTGAAGACGAGAGCTGACGTTGAGCTCTATAGGCAGAGAAGAAGGGAAGAACACCGGCTTTTTAGGAAGAAGAAAAGCTCAACATCGTTTATATAGATAGGTGCCACTCCAGGAAAGATGTTTGCAGGTTTTACCAAAGTGTAAAACGTCAAGGCCAAGGATACAAGACTCGAACAGAATCCTGTCGAGATAAACAAGGAAATATCGTAGTTAAGACACAGTCGATGCTGAGGATATGGAAGAACCACTTCTACAGACTGTTAAACGGCGATGACGAACAACATTCCGCTGTCAGGCAGAACGAACCATTAAATGATGGCAACGACAGCGAAAGCTGCCAACCACCCGACCTGAGTGAAGTGAGGATAGGAATCTCTAAGCTGAAGCTTAATAAGGCCGCCGGAAGGGACGGCATTCCCGCCGAGCTTTATAAAGCCGGCGGAGATGACTTGGTAAGTAACATCCACCAACTTTCAAGTCAAATCTGGTCGGAAGAAAGTATGCTGAAGAATGGAACCTCGGCATCGTTTGCCACAAAAAAGGAGACCCTCTAAACTGCGCCAACTACAGAGGCATAAGTCTCCTCAACATCGCCTTCAAAATCCTATCTGCCGTAATATGTGAACGCCTGAAACCGTTTACAAACAACCTGATCGGCCCTTATTAGCGTGGTATTAGGCCAGGAAAGTCCACAACCGATCAAATCTTCACACTTCGGCAGATCCTGGAAAAAACCCAAGAAGTCCAAATCGATACCCACCACCTATAGACACGAACTATACAGAGCCATGTCTAGTTTTGGTATACCGCCCAAACTCTTCCGTTTGTGTAGGATGACGTTGGAGAATTCTCGCTGCTCCATCAGGGTCGGAAACGACCTCACTGACACATTCGATACCAAAAAAGGATTTAGGCAAAGCGATGCGCTGTCATGTGACTTCTTCAATCTGATTCTTGAGAGGATTGTGCAAAACTCACGAGCCAGCACCAGAGGCACAGTTTTCCAAAAATCTGTACAACTACTAGCATTCGCCGACGATACTGACATCATTGGTAGGTTTGCTAGTATAGAGAAGGAAGCGGCAAGAATGGGCTTAGCAGTAAGTGAGCGCAAGACAAAGTACATGCTGTCAGCATGAAAGGACACACAAAACCGACGAATTGGACAGAACCATTGACAGATATAACTTTGAGGTAGTACGGGACTTTATCTATCTCGGTTCCGCTTTTAGCTCTGACAACAACATCTCGTCAGAAATGAAACGAAGAATTACTCTTGCCAACCGCTGTTTCTTCGGGCTAAGAAGGCAATTCAGTAGTAAAGCTCTCACTCTAACTACTAAGGCGATCTTATATAAGACCCTGATCATCTCAGTCCTGCTCTACGGCGCTGAAGCATGGACCGTCTCAAAAGCGGATGAAGAAATCCTTGGTCGATTTGAGAGGAAAATTCTTCGAAAATTCTTTGATCACGTTGAAGTTGCCGGTCTATGGAGACGAAGATTTAATTAACAAGCTGTACAGCGAAAGCCTCTGATCAAAAAACTCCGCATTGGAAGTAGAACGAATAGACACCAATACTCCGGCGCGCAGGGTGTTCGATTCCCAGCCAGACGTCGGACGCGGTAGATGAAACCTCGCTTAAGTGGTGCGCACAAGTAAAAACCGACCTCAACCAACTTGGAGTGCGCAACTGGAGGCAGTTAGCTAAGGACCGGGCTAATTGGAGAGGCATGTTGGTTGAGAACCAGGTTCATTCCGGACTGTAGCGCCACTTGAGAGTGAGAGAGAGTAAACTTATGAGGAACGTATAGAAAAGACTCAATTGGGTGGTTTTAAGCACTATAAAGGTCGAGTTCAATCCACGATTGTGTTAGACGCTTATGTATTGTATTCTGGCTATAAGTCAAAATATGAATAGCCAAAGCGATATGAATTCATTAACGTACCGCGACTTGTTTTGAAAGCTTCATAAAATAAAATGCTTGATGAATACAATCCGAAAATTCAATACTAGGTTTGGTTGAAGTGGCTGCAAGCGATGCGCGTGCACGCTTAGACCATAAAGGTCCGTTGTGGTACCACGTAAATATGTCGACTTTCCTATGTTCGTTCGCCTATTTGAACATTTCAGAGCTTACTATGTAGCGTAGGAGGTTTCTGACATTAATGTGAGCCAGCTCACCTAGATTGTCGAAGGAGCACTTTCTCAGATGAAGTTTCATTTTAGAGCAGGACACAAAATGTGAGTAATACTTTCCTCCTATTCTTCGTCTAAACAGCTTCTGCAGAAGTCATTGCTGAAGAGGCCCAGTCTTTTTGCGTTCAGGCCAATCGGACAGTGTCTGGTTAGGACGCCGATAATGGTGCTGATGTTCGATCTTTTCAGCATTTTCAAGTAGATAAAGCGCTTCTAGTCAAATTTAGGTTAGAGTTGCCTGGAAATTTGACAAGTTGTGCAGTTTATTCATTGCGGTTTGCTTTCTTGATCGCATCCTGTTTGATCTGTAAACAACATGTAGCTATGGGCATACCTAACATATCTACTGGCGGTAGAATATCGAGGGTTGTGCCCTGTCTGGTAAGCTCATCTACATTGCAATTCCCATGCATGTCTCTGTGGCTAAATCATAAGATAACGGGTGATTTTTTAAGAGTTAAGTTTTCAGGTTGGCAGCACTGGTTAGTAATGCCGTCCAAACGTCATCTGTCAAAGTGAAAAGTTTTCAGTGTACTCTGCCGTTTAATCAATGCAAAAACTACAAACGAGCAACGATTGCAAATTATTGAAATTTATTATCAAAATTCGTGCTCTGTGAAAAATGTGCACCAGAGATGAGGCCCATTTCTGGCTCAACGTAAATAAGAAAAACTGTCGCATATGAAATAATGAACATCCTCATGCCATACAAGCATTACCGATGCATCTCGAAAAAAAATGGTGGTTTATGGGCAGTGGCATCATCGGTCCATTTTTCTTCAAAGACGATCGTGGAAGAAACGTTACCGTCAATGGCGAACGATATCGAGCCATGATACGCGATTTTTTTTTTTTGCCCCAGTTGACTGAGTTGAACTTGGTTGGCATATGGTTTCATCAGGATGGTGCCACATGCCACATATCTCGTGAATCAATGGAAATGTTGAAGGATGAATTTGGTGGGCAGCTTATCTCTCGAAATGGCCCTGTGAGTTTGCCGCCAAGATCATGTGATCTACCGCTCCTTGATTATTTAAAAAAAAAAAAATTATGGCACAACAGGCTCGTTAGTACCCAGGGCCTAGCTTTTTCTCACAACCATTCATGTGTGCGTTTGTCCTTCTTTGCACCATGGCGGGATCTACTGTTTTATGCCGAATCCGAACGGCTAAGTTGAGAAAGCTATTCATGACAATTGATACTACTTGGATGATTTGTCAGATCATCACGAGAGGAGGGCCAGTGAAAAATCATTTAGGTGTTGCTACGGCTGGGCATCGAACCCAGACCTTCTGCGCGGCAGTTCAACGCACTAACCATCGCGCCACTGAGCCCGTCTTGATTATTTGCTGTAGGGTCTTGATTATTTCCTGTAGGGTCATGTAAAGTCGTTAGGCTACGTGGACAAGCGGAACATGATTGAAGCATTACAGGGTAAAATAACAGACGTAGTTCGTGAAATACAGGCCGAAATATTTGATTCAAATTTGAGTGTTTTATTAGGTTCTTTAACAGCATGAACCCCTGTTTGAGCTCACTGTTGGATTTGGGATGGTTGCGAGGTTGGGTGGCTTTAACAGCCTCGCAAATTCGTTACATGAAATTACCAGGTGTAAGAGTCATTCACAATCATATTTCTAACGGTCGAAACTGGTTTTGTTAATGAAAAAAAAAAAACATATGGCCTTCAGTCTCAAAATCATATGGTCTTATGTAGATACTCAAAAGCTACAGCGTCATAAGGCCATGTTTTCAAATATGGCCTTATGTAATGGCACCTACAAGTCATCCTCTCTGCATCTTCGAATATCCGATTAAGTTCCATCGTGCTATCTTAACCCATTAGCATCTCTAAAAAGGAAAACTCTCCACGGCCTTCAAAATGTCAAAACTAGTAAATGGCCAATCAACATTCAAGTCGAGACATTTCATAAATAATCACACTCTCATGCATAACGTCGTGTTCACCGTTAAACGGGATTTTAGCTGTCACTAAAAACCAATCCCAATGGTGACGTACAAATCCCAACACAAACCCTACATCATCCTTTCATGGTAACGTCTTCATCTTTTCATGGGATTTCGCAGAGATTGCACGCATATAAGTTTTAATCTTTCGTTCTTCACGCGAGAAAACTTCCGCAATCTGTTGTATTTCAGGCAAGTACTACGCCTGCCGGTGGGCGGTTCGGCGAGGGAGATTTAGATACTCAAATTGCGAACGAGTATGAACAGAATCCACAATGTTCAGCTGGCGATGATTAATACAATCCGAGCGGACTACCCTTACTAGCTCTCAACAATCTAAGGAATTATTCACCAGCCAAGTACATATGTATCTTTAAATGGAAAAGTATCTGCCGGTCGGCATTCTCTTAGATACATAATATTATGTGGGACAAAGTACCCACATAAACTTTGACTGATTGAATTATAACTTACTAAATGAATAAACGTTGAGTGTATCTAGCAGTCGTTGGTCCGCGAAAAGAAGGCGAATTCTTCGGGGAGTACACTCGGAGCTAAATAGGCATCAAGTATATCTACTCGTGTCCATGTGTCCATGTGTCCATTACCACGAGTATATGAACCCATAAACAATGATTTCAATTTACCAAAAGACAAATTGTTCAGCGCTGACAAAAACAGGGGGGGCTCTGAGAGCAAACCATTCAGCCACTGCAGACAGATTGTCTGTGATTTTCTGTGGGGTACTAATGAAGGCGGGAGGAGGAATTCTGTAGATTTGAGTGGATTAACACGGAAGACGGGTTAATTTAGATGTCGGAGAAGTTTGTTTCAACGTAATTTATGCTACACAGCTTCTTTGTCTGTAGACTATTGATGTACGGATATCTGCTAGAGGTTATGAACATGCCTACCAGCAGAATTCCAGACACTGAAAACGATTCTGTACCCTATTTCTGAAGTTGGAAAAGTTTTGCTCTTTCCAATACAAACTAACGACATTGGTATGGCATAGCGTAAGCTAACGAAAACGTAGACATACGTATTTTCATACTCAAGTACAACATTATTAGCTAAACAAACGTTTACTTAAGTAACTAATTGAACGGGTAGTTAAGGTTATCCGCTACAGTCGATATCGAGTGAATTCATCTCAACTTAGAAGCACATCTGCGAATAGATAACAAGAGGGTACGTGGAAATTTTGTTAAAATTTACTTAAGGAATGCAGTCGCATATTTGAAGGGATGAGTACCGCGAATGGTTGTCTCAGTACAGAAGCAGAAATGTGCATCAATAAAAGTTTTAAGTTTCAGAGGTTTAAAAAACACAACGGGACGAAAAGCCTTTAAGCACCACTAGAAGTCGGAAAAGCAGAATTCTGAAAGAATTTGAATGAATTTTTTTATTTTCGAAGGTGCAAATTATCTAAAGCTTAAAATTAAGTTTTTTATCGCCCCGACAAGATACTACACGATCATGCTATGAATTTCGTGAAAAATTTGCCACAAGAAGTTGTCTGGTAGATGCGTCATCGCAAGATGTCATTGTCATTGAATTTTTCCGCCTCTACCTGATATTGGAAAATGAATACCACAAGTTATTATTAAATGAAACAGCAAAGGTCATAGGATGCAACCCTGTCATGTTCTTCGTCGGATTCCAAAAAGATTTGTTAGGATATACCTATTTTAAAGGAGACATTTTGTATCTTCGTAGATAAATGTATCCCTAGCACATTTAGGCAAATTATTTCCCGATTGGCTGGCATATAGCAACAGCAAAGGTCATAGGATGCAACCCTGTCATGTTCTTCGTCGGATTCCAAAAAGATTTGTTAGGATATACCTATTTTAAAGGAGACATTTTGTATCTTCGTTGATAAATGTATCCCTAGCACATTTATCCAAATTATTTCCCGATTTTCTGGCATATAGGAAAGACCAACTAAATCGAAACCAAAACTCATGAATCCTTATGAAATTAAATATTCCGGAGGGACACTAGCTCCCAATTCTGATCACCGAAGGAAACTATTCAGTACACAGTTTGCAGAAAAAAGAATGCAAACACTAAAAAGGCCAAAATTAACAGCAACCGTTCAACGGACCATGAAGAACAGTCTGCCTTTGCTTATTTGGTGTTTCAGAGCAAGAGCAGCTGATGGCTCTTAGTTCAACTCGACGTTGAAGCTTAAACTTGTCAGCCTGCCATTTCCAATGTTCGTTAGTTGATTTAGCAACTCCGAAATGCCGGTCGTCGATTCAAAGTAAACTGCTTTACAGGAAATACAATGCGATTGGCCGGTCAAAAAGAAGATGAAAAACTGTGATATCTACTAACGACCGTCTTATAGTGAGTAGAAAGACTGACTATTCGGATGTGGATTTTTTTTATAGGTGCCAGACTAAGCCGAGAAGTCTTAAGTTTTCAAGGCATTAGCGAACGCATTGTAACATTGTACTCACGGCCCGTTGGAGGAAGACTATGGTATAGCGAAACACTGCTTCTACGAACTTCTTGATAAAATTTATAAGCGGCTACCGAAGTACGATGTTGAAACCCTACTAGAAGATTTTAACGCAAAGGTACGAAGTGAATACATTTTAAGCAGATGAGGAAGACTATGATATAGCGAAACACTGCTTCTTCGAACTTCTTGATAAAATTTATAAGCGGCTACCGAAGTACGATGTTGAAACCCTACTAGAAGATTTTAACGCAAAGGTACGAAGTGAATACATTTTAAGCAGATGAGGAAGACTATGATATAGCGAAACACTGCTTCTACGAACTTCTTGATAAAATTTATAAGCGGCTACCGAAGTACGATGTTGAAACCCTACTAGAAGATTTTTGCGCAAAGGTAGGAAGTGAATACATTTTAAGCAGATGTCCATCTGGCAACTGACTTAGGCTAATTGACTTCGCTGTAGAACGAAATTCCAATATTGGCTATAAACAGTTTTCTTACCTTGATAATCACAAGAGGACACGGCAGTCTCCAGATCAACGATAACTAAATCAAATCGATCGCATTGAGACAAAAGGCACGCATTTCAGTATTTTGGATGTCTGAACATTCCGAAAGACTAACATCGGTTGGACCACTACATTGTTGTTGACAAGGATAGTAATGCGGACATCTAACACGTCACAAAAAAATAACAGAAATACTGTGAAAAAATTTTATGTTGAGAGACTGCAATCGCAAGAGACCACGTAGGCCTTTGCGCAATGTGTATCCCTTAACGTTTCGATTAACTCCATGTCAGCATCTAATGTCGAAGAACAATGGCAACATTGCCAAGAAGCCCACCTTGTGCCCATCAGCAAGAAACCCCTGGTTTGATGAGGAATGCCGACAGATGCTCGTAGCCAAAACCGAGGCCTGCAAGGCTTAGCTGCAGGTGAAGACGAGAGCTGCCATTGAGCTCTGTAAGCAAAGAAGAAGGGAAGAATACCTTCTTTTTAGAAAGAAGAAAAAAGAGCAAGAAAAGCAAGCGATTGAGGATATAGAGAGTTGCCAATACACTCGTACCTCCAAAATTTTACCAAAGTGTATAACGTCAAAGCCCAGGATACAAGTCTCGAACAGAATCCTGTTGAGATAAACAAGGAAATATCGTAGTTGAGACACAGTCGAGTCTAAGGATATGGAAAAACTACTTCTGCAGTCTGTTAAACGGCGATGACAAACGACATTCCGCTGTCAGAATGAAATATTCAATATTGGCAACTACAGCAAAAACTGCCAACCACCCGACCTGAATGAAGTGAGAATAGCAATACCTTAACTCGAGCTTAGTAAGGCTGCCGAAAAATATAGCCTCTGAGCTGAGCTTTATAAAGCCGGCTTAAATGATTTGGTAAATAGCATCCACCAACTCATATGCCAAATCTGGTCGGATGAAAGCGTGATTAATAATGGAACTTCAGCACCGCTTGGCCGATCCACAAAAAAAGGAGACCATCTGAACTGCGCCAATTACAGAGGCATAAGTCTCACCAACATCGCCTACAAGATCCTATCTGCCGTAATATAAGAACGCTCGAAACCGCTTTCCAACAACCTGATCGGCTCTTATCAGTGTGGTTTTAGGTCAGGATCGATACGTACCACCTATTCATCGATTTCAAAGCCATGTATAGTTTTGGTTTAACACCCAAACTCGTCCGATTGTGTATGATGACGATGGTTGCCCCTTCAGGTTCCGAAACGACTTAACCGACATATTCGATACCAAAAAGGGGTTTAGGGAATGCGATGCGCTGTCGTGTGATTCTTTAGAGGATTGTGCAAAACTCCCGAGCCAACACCACAGGCACAATTTTCCAAAATTCAATGCAATTCCTAGTATACCCCGACGATATTGACATCATTGGTCGGACTCAACGTGATGTCATAGCCATGTTTGCAAGAAAAGAGAAGAAAGCGGTAAAAATTGGTTTAGCAGTAAATCAGTGTATGACCGGGTAGATGATGTCAAATTGTCAATGCAGAGGAAAGCCTCCACTCGAAATACTTAGGAGGTCCTATATAAGACCCTAATCATCCCATTCCTGCTCTTTGGCGCCAAGCATGGAGCATATCAAAAGTAGATGAAGAAATCCGTGGTCGATTCGAGAGGAAACTTCCTCGAAAAATCTTAGGTCCAGTTTGCGTTGAAGGGCTATGGAGACGAAGATTCAACCAAGAGCTATACGAGCTGTACAGTGACCTGCCCCTAGTCAAAAAAAAACTCCGCATTGGAACTTTAAGATGACATGTAGAACGAATGGACACCAACAATTTGGCTTCCAGAGTCTTTGATTCCTAGCCTGACGACGACCGTATTAGAGAAGAACATCGCCTTGAGTGGCTCGTTAAAGTAGAAAACGTCCACAATAAACTTGAAATACGCAACTGGAGGACCGGGATACTTTCAGAGGAATGGTGGTTGAGGTCCATCATCCTTCAGTGACGAATTGATTCGAAATCGAGTTTATTACGGATGACTTTTCAGGTCGAAAAAGAGATTACTATAGTCCCCTACAGATCTGAAGAGATGGAATATTGGGGGTGAATTATGATCCCTGCAATAGGTCCATTAAAAATTACTATGCCGAAAATATTCGTTTTAATTTTTCTTTTCAAGTGATGTGCGCAGAAGCCCTAATGTTGTAGCTCGTCTTGCTGTTAATTGGTAACTTAGTTGTACAAGGTGGGCCAAAAGAAGTCATCCGATGTCGTTTGGCCCTCAGAATATCGGTTATGGCTCGCGCAGTGTGTGCCGTTGCTCCGTACTGTTGGAACCACATGTCCTCCAGTCCTAATTTGTCTAATTGCGGCAAAAAAATCGGTTAACATGGCTCTGTAGCGCGCACCGTCCACTATTGTCGTCACACCAGCGGCGTTCTAGAAAAAAAATGGCCCGATGACTCCTCCAGCGTGAACAGCGCACCATGCAGTAACTTTGAGCAGGTGGAATGACTCGTCGTGCATTATGCATTTGCGATGCTCCAGAAGCGATAGTTTTGCTTGTTCATGTACCCGCTGAGGTGGTAATGAACCTCATCGCTCATTAGGATTTTGGTCGAAAAATCGTCCATTTCGATTACTCCACGTTCTTGGGGGAGTCTATTGCTTGCTCACTTGTATTCTACATCTGTCTAGTCTACAAATGTCATAACAGATTTGACATTGGCGGCCATTTGCGAAAATAAGAGCATCTTCCAATAGGGTGATCTCTTTTGGCCCACCTTGTATGAAAAATGTATAAATTTATATAAAAAAAGATTGAAATAAAATGGCGGAAATTCAACTACATATCGGGTTTTTCAACAGGGACGCTACAAAAGTTGAGTGACATTTCTATATAGTAAGGTTTGCCATATTATGGTGGAAAGATATACGATCCAACAACGAGTCGAAATTATTAAACTTTACAACCGAAATTCGTAGTCAGTGGCCTCAACGTTAAGAGCGCTGCGTCCAATTTATGGTCGTCATAATCGTCCTAGCAGATCAACAACTGAGCGTCTAGTGGAAAAATTTGAATTCACAGGCACAGTACAAAATATTCCCGTGCCAGTGAGACAAAGAAGTGCCCGTAGTGTCGAGAATATTGCTGCCGCTGAGGCTTCAGTTGAAGAAAGCCCAAATGTGTCTCTCACACGTCGTTCTCCAGCGTTGGGAATCTCTGTGACGTCGTTGTGGCGAATTTTGCGATAAGATCTTGGCCTACATCCTTAAAAGATTAAATTGATGTAAGAACTGAAGCCGCTTGACCACCAGAAGTGTCGTATGTTCTTGAATTGGGCTGAGCAACAACTTGAAAATGATTCAGATTTTCTTCGAAAAATCATCTTCTGCGATGAGGCTCATTTCTGGCTGTATGGCTTCGTCAAAAAAAAAACAAAATATGCGGTATTGGTCAGGCAGCAATCCACACCTTCTCCATGAGTCATCACTGCATCCTGAAAAAAATACGGTTTGGTGTGGTTTATGGGCCGGCGGCGTCATTGGGCCGTACGTCTTCCGTGATGATCAAGACCGGCACGTTACTGTGAATGCGAATCGCTACCGTTCAATGATAACCGAATATTTTTGGACTCATTTGGATGATATGGACTTGAAGGACATGTGGTTCCAACAGGACGGCGCCACAAGCCACACAGCGATTGCCACAATCAATTTATTGGAAACCAAGTTTGGAGAACGTGTTATCTCACGAAATGGTCAAATCGCTTGGCCGCCTCGGTCGTGCGATTTGACGCCGTTAGACTATTTCCTATGGGGCTACGTCAAGTCTATGGTCTATGCCAACAAGCCAGCGACGATTGATGAACTTCGTACGAATATCGAAAGTGAAATTGCAGCAGTATCGGTCGATTTATGCGTGAAAACCGTCGAAAATTGGGTTCAGCGTCTATACTTCTGCAAGCGTGCCCGTGGTGGCCATGCAAAAGTAATCGATTTCCATACATAATGGCATCGAACGTACTTTCACAGGAATAAAGAATTTCATTGCTATCCAAAACCGTGTTTTTGTTTTATTTAAAAAAAACGTTTGTAGCGCTCTTATTGAAAACCCATTTATATGGAAAATGTTAGTTCCAAGCATGAAATCATTCCTGTCCTGTGTAATTTTCCATTTGCAGATTTGAATCGGACTATATTGATATTATGGACTTACAAATAATGAATGAGAGGAAGGAAACATAGCACTTTTTGAATAAGTCTTTATGAGGATAGTATAGAGTCGTAGATACGCCTCATGAAGAGGTGCCTTATTTGTTTTTGTTTGGGTTTTGATAAGGATTTTGTGTGTTAAAGTCTGGCATAAAGGTTAAGATCCTCCCACTAAAAATACTGCATCATCACAAAATTTGCAAAAAAAAAAAAAAAAAAAAAAAACCAATAACAGTCGACTGGTTTTTTTTACAAAATTTATTTGTACCCTACGACTGTCAATATTGAATCTGATACTGCACTTCAATAGTTGCATCTACGTGTCACTATAAGACAATCCAGGAAAAAGCATTCCACCTCTTAATCTTGCAGTGCAATCAAGACTTGCCAAGAGAAATACCTCAGATAATATTTATTCCACCGTAAGTAAGTTCAAAAGGGGTTAACAATTCACTTGTTTATACCTGAATACTAAGCTTAATATGCACTGCAGCTCAAGCCCCTTTAATTAATAACTTTTGAGTATTTAGCGAACATAATTACTACCCGGTGTCAGCAAGTCAATGAGTTAGCACGCAGCTAAAAGTGTTGTTTATACTTAATATGAGCTATTACTGTGGAAAGTAATTAAACAATTAACTGCACGAGTTTATCTCTATTTGAACGATAGATTGTTATATTGCCCATCATGGTAAATGAGTTGTTTTTGTTATTTAGTTTGGAACGATGTCTTTCAAAATGGCGTTGATAATTATAATTGATCGTGTAACCTATGGGAATGTATATCATGCAAACGTAGAAGTTAATGGCCCTCACTAGACCAGCAATAACGTGTTATTTTAACTGATCTACACACATTGTAGGTTGGAATTAATGGGTTTTTCAATAAGAGCGCTACAAAAGTTTTTTTTAAATAAAACAAAAACGGTTTTGGATATCAATGAAATTCTTTATTCCTGTGAAAGTACGTTTGATGCCATTATGTATGGAACTGGATTTCTTTTGCATAGCCACCACGGGCACGCTTGCAGAAGTCCAGACGCTGAACCAAATTTTCGACGGTTTTCAAGCATAAATCGGCCAATACTGCTGCAATTTCACGTTCGATATTTATACGAAGTTTATCAACCGTCGCTGGCTTGTTGTTATAGAACATAGACTTGACGTAGCCCCACAGGAAATAGTCCAACTGCGTCAAATCGCACGACCGAGGCGGTCAAGCGAATGGACCATTTCGTGAGAGAACTCGTTCTCCAAACTTGGTTTCCAATAAGTTGATTGTGGCAATCGCTGTGTGGCTTTTGGCGTCGTCCGGTTGGAACCACATGTCCTCCAAGTCCATATCATCCAATTGGGACCAAAAATATTCGGCTATCATTAAACGGTAGTGATTCCCATTCACAGTAACGTGCCGGTCTTGATCATCACGGAAGAAGTACGGCCCAATGACGCCGCCGGCCCATAAACCACACCAAACCGTATTTTTTTCGAGATGCAATGATGACTCATGGAATACGTGTGGATTCAGCCAGAAATGAGTATCATCGCTGAAGATGATTTTTCGATGAAAATTCGAATCATTTTCAAGTTGGTGCTCAGCCCAATTCACGAACATACGACGCTTCTGGTGGTCAAGCGGTTTCAGTTCTTGCGTCAATTTAATCTTGTAAGGATGTAGGCCAAGATCTTTTCGCAAAATTCGCCACAACGACTCCACAACGACGTCACAGAGATGTCCAACGCTTGAAAACGACGTGTGAGTGACACATTACGTCTTTCTTCAACTGAAGCCTCAGCGGCAGCAATATTCTCGACACTACGGGCACTTCTTTGTCTCACTGGCACGGGAATATTTTGTACTGTGCCTGTGAATTCAAATGTTTCCACTAGATGCTCAATTGTTGATGAGCTAGGACGATTATGACGACCATAAATTACACGTAGCGCTCTTTACGTTGAGGCCACTGACTCCGAATTTCGGTTGTAAATTTTAATAATTTTGACTCGTTGTTGGATCGTATATCTTTCCATCATGAAATGGCAAACCTTACTGAAGAGAAATGTCAAAAGAACGGCAAGAAATATGGCGTTGTTTGCTGTCCCTGTCGCTCAACTTTTGTAGCGTCCCTGTTGAAAAACCCGATGCAAATGAAATGAGCCAAATCTGGAGATCTAAAGCGATATCATGTACACCGGTATTGAATTTAAAATTACCTGTCTGAAATGATCATTATACGCAGAACAATTATTTCATTCCACACGGGCAAAACAGATATAAGATGGGCCATACCAGCCATTTACTTAAGGAAATAAAAGTTCAAAGTTCAATGTCATGTTAGATTTCAAAGCGGTCACGAAGAAGCCTTGAAATTGTATTAAAAGATAGCGAAGGACTTTGACTGTGGGTGGCCACGGTGTAGTGGTAATGTGCTCGCCTGTAAAGTAGAATGTTGCGCGTTCAATCCCAGCCAAAACCCATTTCACTTTTATTCAAAAGAAATAAAAAATAAGATCGGTTGTTATACCCTAAAAGTATGCATCTAGAAATTTCTTTAAATTTAACGAACACAAGAAACAGTAACTCCGCGAAGTCAGTTCGGACACTACCCATGGATTGATTATCTACTACATCCAAAATCGTTCCTATTACTCTCTTTCTTCGCCTTCTCTAACGGTCGTACTGGGATTAACATATAAAGGATATTCGTATTCATGACCCCTCTAGTGCGTGCAAATTATAAAATAACAAAACAAATTGTGAAAGGGGCACAGAGAGGATTTTCCTTCAATTTAAGAAGATTACACGGTCCTATTGGTTTTCATTGAAACTCTCAACGATTCATTCGAAATAACAATCATTCTCCTGCATTTTTAAATCTACCTATCTATTGGTCTAAGACAGAATTTGGAGTGGGTGGAGGTGTTTTCTCCGAGTTTTGTATTCATTGTAGCATTATACAAGAGGAAATCATGTGGCAACTAAAGAAGCTTTGACCAGTTTATAACAACCAACCAAATCCCTGAGATTCATCTCATTTAAATCAAAAACAGTTCACGAATGCCGGCTATCTCTTAATGAGATTGCAGAGATTTTAAGATTCACCTCTTCTGGGCACCGGGCCACAGAGATATCCCAGGAAACACGCCCAATTCGGCGATGTTGTATATGTACTTTCATGTTGACAGCATGTACAAGGACATACCCTCATATACTATTCAACCAATTTTTGGCCCGAACTAGCATTGATTTATCATCCGTGCAAAATGCCAACCGTATGGAAGCTTCTGATCCTGATCAGTCAGCAAAGCCTAAGCAACGTTTAAACGTATCAACTGAAGATGCAAACCTTACTGGAAGTGCTGCTCAGGAAATTCCACCTTCAGTTACTCTAGATAATTCTTGAACATTGCATCCAGATGCCAAGGATTCTGAGGAAGACCAAGTTCAAGATGTTCAAGAAATTGTGACTGCGTCTCTTGGCATTGGTAGAACCGAAGATATTCATCTCATGCGAGAAGAATTTGAGAAGAACAGAGATGAGCTAAGGCATGAAATAGGAAATATTATTCCGTGAAACTCTCTCTCTGCACGAGCACAGTGCAAATGTTCGGAGTGAATATGAAGTTCGGAGGCGTCAACATCCACTTCCTACAGCTGTTCCACAAAATCGTCATCCATAAAATGTCTTGGAAACTTCTCGAGCACACATGACTTTATTGCACAGCTGGACTTAAACCTTCATAATACTTCCACTAGATCTTCTAGAGATTTTCCTCTTCCGGGTGCACTTTCTTTGTCGCAATCCAATTTCAAAGGTCAAACATTTCACAATTGGGGTAAAAAGTTTGATAACCACAAAATAACGGTTAGAAGACTTAATATTTGGACTGGAGCGACTGAAGAATCGCTATGGAACTACTTGGGAAGAGATCGGTATGAATTTTCACCAGCAAGTTGATTTGTCTTTTCCTAAAGCCAAATCCATTCGTTAGTTGGCCAACCCTTCGCATAGCGTTGGTTGAGCAGTTTGGAATAATGGAAACGGATGCTGAATTATATAGGAAAATGAGCGATCGTCATCAAGGTCAGACGGTATCGTTTGATGATTTCTTTATGGCTATCCAAAAGGTGAATAAAATACCGTGAGATCATAAATCACCACATGAAGTAGTTGGTATTAACTTAGGTGGCGGTAGAGACCGGAATAGACCTAGGCCACAACCAACATTCCTCTCCAATTAGTCCAGTTCTTAACTAACTGCCTCCAGTTGCGCACTCCAAGTTGGTTTAGGTCGATTTCTACTTAAGCAAACCACTTGAGGCGATGTTCTCCTCTACTGCGTCCGACTTCTGGCTGGGAATCGAAAACTCTGTTAGCCGAGGTGTCAGTGTCCATTCGTTCTACATGTCCTCGCCATCTTAATAGTCCAATGCGGAGTTTTTTGACCAGGGATATGTCGCTGTAAAGCTCTTATAGTAATTGTTTGAATCTTTTACTTCATAGCCCGTCAACACAAACGGGACCGAAGATTTAGAAGAAATTTTCTTCCAAAACAACCAGGGACTTCTTAATCAGCGCCTTAGAGCAGAAGTGGGATGATCAGGCTCTTAAATAGAATCTCCTTAGCAGTTTGAGTGGAGGCCTTCCTAAATTACCTTCTTAGCCGAAAGAAACAGCGGTGTAATTCTTAGTTTAATTCCTGACGAGATGTTGCTGTCAGAGTTGGTAGCAGAGCGGAGGTAGACAAAGCCCCGTACTACCTCAAGGCTATATCTGCCAATGGTGACGTTATGTCAAATTTTTCGATGTAATGTGTTCTTTCGGGTTGACAGCATAAACTTAGTCTTACCCCCATTTACAGCTAAACCCATTTTTGCCGCTTCCTTCTCTATACCAGCAAACGTGGCTATAACATCACTTTGAGTCCTACAAAGGATCAAGATCTT
Organism: Rhingia rostrata; assembly: GCA_949824845.1. Classification (NCBI taxonomy): domain Eukaryota; kingdom Metazoa; phylum Arthropoda; class Insecta; order Diptera; family Syrphidae; genus Rhingia; species Rhingia rostrata. Next base: position 66,467,589 of record OX463758.1, read on the forward strand.
CGGCGTATGCTTGTACCGATTTTTGGAAAATAGTACCTCCGGTGTTAGCTCGGGAGTTTCGCACAATAACCTCAAGAATCAAATTAAATAAGTCACACGACAGCGCATCGCCTTGTCTGAATCCCATTTTGGTATCGAATATGTCGATGACGTCGTTTCAGAACCTAAACTGGCAACGAGAATTTTCTATCGTCATCCTACACAAACGGACGAGTTGGGGTGGTAAACCAAAACTAGATATGGCTTTGAAATCGATGAATAGGTGGTGGGTATCGATCCTGATAAGACCCGACCAGGTTGTTGGAAAACGGTATCAGGAGTAAACATATTAGGGCAGAAAGTATCTTGTAGTCTCCTTTTCTGCGGTCTCCTTTTCTGTGGATCAGGCAAACGATGCTGAGGTTCCATTCTTCAGGCGTACTTTCTTCCGACCAGATATGGATTATGAGTTGGTGGATGTTACTTACCAAGTCAACTCCGCCGGCATTATAAGCCCCGGCGAGAAGGCTGTCATTCCCGGCGGCCTTATTAAGTTTAAGCTTAGAAATTGCTATCCTCACTTCACTCAGGTCGGGTGGTTGGAAGTTTTCGCTTTCGTTGCCAATATTGAATGGTTCGTACTGCCTGACAGAGGAATGTTATTCGTCATCGCCGTTTAGCAGTCTGCAGAAGTTGTTCTTCCATATCCTCAGCATCGACTGTGTCTCAACTACGATATTTCATTGTTCATCTCGACAGGATTCTGTTCGAGCCTCGTATCCTTGGCTTTGACGTTGTATGCTTTGGTAAGAATTGGGCATATCGTTCCCGGAGTGGCACCTCTCTATATCCTCGATCGCGGGCTCTTCTTGCCCTTTTTTCTTCATTCTGAAAAGGTGGTGTTCTTCCCTCCTGCTTTGCCTATATAGCTCAATGACAGGTCTCGTCTTCACCTGCAGCTTATCCTTGTAGGCCTCGTTCTTGGCTGCGAGCATCTGTCGGCATTCCTCATCAAGCCAGGGGTTTCTTGCTGGTGGGCGCGAGAAACCTAGCACATCAGTTGCGGGTGATCTAATGGCTTGTTGGGATCGTTGCCATAAGTTTTCGACATTCGATGCTGGTGGTATAGTGTTAGTCGAGAAGTTAAGGTATACACTTTCTGCGAAGGCCTTTTCGGTGTCTTGCTACTGCAGTCTTTCGAAATTTTTTTTTTTTTGTTATATCTAGTGTTTGTGATTTGCTGTTGCGGGCGGAAATCTGCATTTTTACCTTCGATGAAACAACTTAGTGGTCAGAGCGGATGTTAGTTCCTCGGAATGTTCTGACATCGAAAATACTGGATGCGTGCCTCGTTTTTATCCCAATGTGGTCAATTTGATTGGCCGTTCGTTGATCTAGAGACCGCCATGTCCCCTTGTGAATTTCGTGGTGAGGAAACTGTTTGCTGTCTATATGGGGTAGGGTATGGTATTTCACTCCACAGCTAGGTCAATTAGCTTAAGCCCGTTGCCAAGCGTATTGTCGTGTAGTCTGTGTTTTCCGACTATACAGCCAAAGATATTCTCTTACTACCTTTGCGTTAAAATAACCCGTTGTGGGCGCATTGGTGAATCTTACCTTGCTGCTGATTGTAAAAATGCGTTCGCTAATGCCTTGGAATGATAAGACTTCTTGCCTAAGTCTGGCATTTCTTTACAAATGGACATCCGAATAGTTGCTGTTTCTGGTCACTATAACATGGTATGGAGTAGATGTCACTGCTTTTCATCCTCTTTTATCTCTGAATGGCAGTTATATATGATTTGTAGCAGCTTAGGGCTTCTGCTAGTTGTTTTTCTGCACCTCTCCTGTTTAATAATCCCACACTCCAGGAGCAAATATGAACTTCGTTGTCCTTTTTTTTCGTTTATCATAATCGTCAGAAATAAAATAGTCCTTTACGAGTAACAAAAAAATTTGTAACTGTCTATCCATATAAACTCCATATAAACACTCAAGCCATGAGCTGGCCGGAAGAAATAAATAAAAGAGAGTACCAACATAGCCTAGGTCTCCTATTACTAAAAAAACGAGCTCTCTTTCTAATTTAATAGCTGTGGCCATACGCCACAACATGTTGTAGATAAAGATATTATTTGCAGACAAATGTTTAAACAAATTGATATCCAAACACCTCAATAAATCTTGCCAATCGCTATTGCCAATCATATTGAGGCGCTAAACGATCGCTTTCGCCTTACCTGATAGAAGAGATTAAACAACAAAGTTGACATAAACGACTTGCTAATTTGTCAAAACCTGCATTTTTATCAACAATTTTTATAACCATTTTGAGTTAACGTCAGAAGTGCGATGCGGACATCTGTCAAATTATGGCGCCCAATGTCAACAATGGGATGAACAAATTATCGTGTCGACGAACGAAACGGTAGTCAACGACCGATAAAAGTGTTAATACCAACAGATATCCCAGGGAGTGAGTAAATTAAGTTCATTTGCATATAAAGTACACCCATCCGCCTTGGTGATGAATCCTAAAGTTGATTAAATATTTTTAGCCAACATCAACAGTTCGTAACCATTACCCTGCTAATTATCGTCACATTTTCGGGACAATGCTGTTTATGCAAAAAATTCTGGTTAGTGAATTCTATTTTTACACACAACCAACATGAAATGACGAGAATATACATCAAGGCAATAAACGTAGTAATGAGCTGTGGTTATAGCTTAAAGGTGGTAGACATTTGGCTTCTGCAGATATAAGCTGCTTTGTTCGGCTATGGAAGGTAAGTGGGTATCTTCTTATGCCATAAAAATAATTCCAAAATCCAATTCCAAATTAAATTGGATTTTGGAATTATTTTCAGCTGACGATCCAGTGAAAGTAGGAAGAGGTATCTTTATTTGGTTTTGCAGGCGAAATAGGTTAGCCGGGCTCCTGAATACAGGTTAAGGCTGTAATCATAGCGTTATTGAGGAAATGGTGTTTTTTTTCGGGTTTGGTTGGATATGTGACAAATATCTCTATTTCAATAGGTTCTTAGCTTTGACAACATTAGCCAGTGTATTGAGGCAGTTCGAGACGAATCAGCAATGGGGGTTATGTATTTGACAATATTGTAGGAAAAATTAGCATAAAAGTCACGGCTAGGTTGTAGAGTTTTCTGCAAGAAATAAATTCGACTACAGCCCATCATGCATTCCACACCTAGTTTTGCAAACAATTATTGGAACATAGAATGAAAAACAATAGTCCTTGAGCCACAATGGAGGAATTATAGGTGATAGCGCATATAACGGGTGATCCAAGTAGAGATACTTTTTTCAATAGCCTTTTTTGACAGATCACGTGTGAGTCGTGTCATGCTGTCATGTTATTTTTGTTTAGTATTGTTTGGCATTTCATAATGGAAAGACTTACGTGTGAACAACGTTTACAAATTGTTTAACTTTATTATGAAAATTCACGTTCTGTGAGGAATGTGTTTCGTGCACTTCGCTCAACTTATGGTCAACATAATCGGCCTACTGAGCGTACTACTCGCAACACCATCACCCATTTTGAGGCCCAGCATTCATTATTGGATAATATTCGACCGAATAGACCACGTCCAGCACGCTGTGAAGAAAATATAGCGGCCGTAGCTGAGAGTGTACACGAAGACCGTAGAGAGTCGATTCGGCGCCGTTCGCAGCAACTCGGACTGACGTATGGAACGACTTGGCGCATTTTACGTCAAGATCTTAAATTGAAAGCGTACAAAATACAGCTTGTGCAACAACTGAAGCCGCTCGACCTTCCCAAGCGACATCGCTTCGCTCTATGGGCTCTTGAAAAGTTCCAAGAAGATCCGACGTTTTCGAGGCAAATTTTGTTTAGCGATGAGGCCCATTTCTGGCTCAATGGGTATGTAAACAAACAAAATTGCCGCATTTGGGACGAAGAGCAACCTGAAGAGATTGAAGAACTGCCACTTCATCCAGAAAAAAAAAACGGTTTGGTGTGGTTTGTGGGCCGGTGGAATCATCGGTCCATATTTCTTTAAAAATTATGCCGGTGCGAACGTAACCGTCAATGGCGACCGTTATCGTGCCATGATAACCGACTATTTGATGCCTGAAAATGAAGCTCGTGATCTCGGCGACATTTGGTTTCAGCAAGACGGCGCCACTTCCCACATCGCATCAATCAATGGACTTATTGAGAGAACATTTCGGTGAGCACATAATTTCACGTTTTGGGCCGGTCGATTGGCCACCAAGATCGTGTGATATCACACCGTTAGACTTTTTCCTGTGGGGATATGTAAAGTCAAAAGCTTATGCCGACAAACCCGCTTCGATTCAGGCCTTGGAGGAAAACATCACGCGTGTCATTCGCCAGTTACCAGTCGAAATGCTCGAACGAGTGATCGAAAATTGGACTCAACGGATGGACCATCTGCGACGTAGCAACGGCCAACATTTGATAGACATAATCTTCAAAAAATAAATGCCAAAGAATGTTTTTTCAAATGATAATAAACATTCTCCATTAAATTTGAATTTTCTGTGTTTTTTTCTTTAAAAAAGTAGGGAACCTCGAAATGGATCACCCTTTAGATATCAAACGGATTCCTCACACCGAGCTATAATAACACTTCAGTACTGCCTCGCATCCTGACGACATCCGCAATAGAACTTTTTTGGTAATGTGAGGGGTTGGGTTTTTAACGCAAGCGATGTGTGCGTATTTTTAAGAAGGCTGTTCAATTCAGATCGAAGAAGTTTTACCTAGGGAAGATATTTCGGGGAATATAATTCGCAGTACAGCTGGCACCCTTCTGTTCTGACAAGGTCAGAGGAGGGTGGCCAGACTGGAAGTTGTTTTCAACAAACACTTTCCCAGATGCAGTGATACAAGTACAAGAGTCAGGAGATCTTAGAAAGAAAAAAAACAGACCACACAGCAATATCACGTCAATAATTTCAGAAGAAACAATTTCGTGGGCTATTAACAGCTTCTCTGGCTTTCAGTCTCTGGGACCTGACGGCATACTGCCATTTATGCTACCATCATAAGAATTAACCATGTACCCTACTTTTGGAGACGCGCTCCAGTGATATTTATACCGAAAAGCACGAGACCTCGAAGATCTTCAGACCAATCAGTGTAACCTCCCTTGTACTAAGAACCCTTGAGCTTGTTCTAGACATCCACGTGTGATATTATCTAGAAGAACCTTTGCTATTCAAATCACAGCACGCGCCTATCTCAAGGGCAGATTCTCGGAAACGGCTCTCCATGATATTGTTCGAACAATCCGAAGATCCATACTCTATGAAGAATACACTCTAGTCTCCTTCTTAGAAATAGAGGGAGCTGTTAACAACGTTCTGACTGGTTGTAATCTTGAATCTCCGATCGAGCTGGGTAGAGAAGAATCTATTAGCCAATGCATTGCCTCTATGCTCGAGGCAAGAATTATTCAGGCAAAACTTGGCAAGAGCCATTTAACCAAATTTAACCATAGACGAACTCAAAAGGGCGGCGTTATTATTCAGGCAATACTTGGCAAGAGCCATTTAACCAAATTTAACCATAGACGAACTCAAAAGGTCGGCGTTACCTCTCCTCTACTCTGGCTAATGGTTGTGAATGAAGTTCTCGTCTAAACTAGTCGAGGAACGGGTCAAAGTTGTCGCGTATACGGATGATGTGGTAATACTAGTGTTGGAAAAATTCCTCTCCATTATAAGAGAAATCATGGAAGCTGCTCTATACAAGGTTAGTGCCAGGGCTGCAAGTTGTAGCCTCAGTGTAAGCCCGAGCAAAACGGAATTCGTGCTATTCACCAACAAAACCAAAATACCCGATTTCACTCTCCCTGTCTAAATTGCTAACCACTAATGCTATCTTCTTGTACTAGGTATTTGGGTATCATGCTGGACATAAACCTTACCTGGAAACAAAACATCGAGCACAGAGTAAAGAAGACGTGTTTTGCGATCTATGCTTGCAGCAAAACCATTGGAAAGCAGGGATGGCTTCAACCAAAGATGACACTGTGTTTGTAGACAGCAGTGGTACGTCCAATTCTCAAATATGGTTCACCAGTTGGTCCTCATAAAGAAATGGCTACAACCTCACAAAATTAAAAAGGCTGCAAAGAACATCCAGTATATGCACCACGGGTGCACTGAGGTTGGCGCCAACGGATGCCCTTACTGCACTATTGCATCTCTTGCCCATCGACAAACACATTAAAAATACCGCACTAACTGCATAGTAAGAATCGAGGAGTCAGGATGCTGGACTGCAGGACCGTATGGCTACAGTAATGTGCTGGACTCGTTACCCAACGGCATGGTCACGTTTCCAACTGACAACATTACACCTAAACTAAGCTTCAAGAAAGGCTTCCACGCAGGCTTTCCTACCAAAGCTCAGTGGAAGAGGAACAATGTAGTAAGGGACTTTGACACGGTCGTCTACACCGACGAACCTGAGATGAACTGTGGTTTTTAGGCTGTTATGGATGTTGAATACGCACAGAAAAGGCAATCCAATGTCATGCACCAACTATCGGGGCATATCTCAGCTTAATGTCGCATATCCATGGAACTTCGTGAACGTCTTAATTCTTTCGTTTCCATTACAACTTCCAGGCATTTAAAATTTCTTATCACGATTTTCCTTGACGCCCGCTTTGTGCTAATACATATAAAGAGCATTCATAAGCCCTTAAGTGCGCGCAAATTACAAAAAAAGCTAAGGGCCAATCTAATTGGATAGGCATATTGGTTCAGGCTCAGGTCCATTTCGCACTGTAGCTCGACATATGAAAGTAAGTAAGATGTTCAGAGGAGCTCAAAGAAATCATCCCTAGACTCATTGCATTTCAAAGACCGATAGGTCACGTAGTTTCAGCTCACAAACAGACTGTCCATCTAACAACGACACGAACAACGCAATACATTATTGTTTTGCTACAGAAGACGTATTTCTACCAATATACAACCATTCAAGACCAGAGTCAAAAACTTCTGCAAACATCATATCAGGGCGTTCTTGAAGCGTTATTAGTTCGCCTCACCTGACAAAAGTTTTTAGAACAAAAAGGTCATCAGACTTAATAGGGACCAGAAGTAAGAACTGATGATTGTTCTATCGTAGAGCGGTAAGGATACCTCAATGTAGATCATGTTAACTTTCATTACCACCGAATTTTCAGGGCTGCGGGAAGTCCTATAATAAATACAAATTTTTGGCGCAACATGTTTGTCAGTAAAAATAGTACTCTTGCCAACCGCTGTTTCTTCGGGCTAAGAATGCAATTCAGTAAAGCTTTCACTGGAACTACTAAGGAGATACTATATAAGACCCTGATCATCCCAGTCCGTCTCAAAAGCGGATGAAGAAATCTTTGATCGTTTCGAGGGGAAAATTCTTCGAAAAATCTTCGGTCCCGTTTGCGTGGTCGGGCTATGGAGACGAAGATTCGACCAAGAACTATACCAGCTGTACACCGACATGTCCCTGGCCGAAAAACTCCGCATTGGACGTTTAAGATGGCTAGGACATGTGGAACGAATGGACATCAATACTCCGGCTCGCAAAGTCTTCGATTATTACCCAGACGTCGAACGCAGTAGAGGAAGATCTCGTGTGGAACGAATGGACACCAATACTCCGGTTCACAGAGTCTTTGATTCCCAGCCAGACGTGCATTGGTCGCAGAAGAGGAAGACCTCGCCTTAAGTGGCGCGCACAAGTAGAAACCGATCTCAATCAACTTGGAGTGCGCAACTGCTAAGGCAGTTAGCTAACAACCGGACTAATTGGAGAGGCATGTTGGTTGAGGATCAGGTTCATTCCGGACTGTAGCGCCGCTTAAGTAAGTCGAACGAATGGACACCAATACTCCGGCTCGCAAAGTCTTCGATTATTAGCCAGACGTCGGAAGCAGTAGAGGAAGACCTCGCCTTAAGAGGCGCGCACAAGTAGAAACCGATCTCAATCAACTTGGAGTGCGCAACTGCTAAGGCAGTTAGCTAACAACCGGGCTAATTGGAGAGGCATGTTGGTTGAGGATCAGGTTCATTCCGGACTGTAGCGCCGCTTAAGTATGTAAGTAAGGACGTTTACGATGGCTAGGACGTGTCGAACGAATGGACACTAATACTCCGGTTCACAGAGTCTTTGATTCCCAGCCAGAAGTCGGGCGTAGTAGAGGAAGACCTCGCCTTAAGTGGAGCACACAGTAGAAACCGACCTCAACCAACTTGGAGTGCGCAACTGGAGGCAGTAAGCTAAGGACCGAGCTAATTATAGAGACATGTTAGTTGAGGCCCAGGTTCATTCTGGACACTTAAGTAAGAAACTAAGTAGAGTCGTTAGTACCCCGGGGCTTAGCTTGCTCACAACCATTTATGTGCGCGTGTGTACTTGCGCAATGGCGGGATGCCGACCCCGAACGGCTTAGTTGAGATGAGTTTTTCTTGACAATTGATTCTACTCGGATGATTTGTCAGATCATTACGAGCGGAGGGCCAGGGAAAAATCATTTAAGTTTAGCTACGGCTGGGAATCGAACACAAACCTTCTGCGCGGTAGTTCATCGCACTAACCATCGCGCCACTGAGCCCACTAATACCAGCCTAATTTCGTGCCTTTTCAGTCAAATGTCCTCATATTTAAGTGAGAATCTCACACCTCAATAATAATGCATTTATCGCCAGTGTACGTCCCCGATTAATGAACACCTACCTTGGACGTCAATGAAATTATTGACCGTCCAGGGCCATAGTTCGCTTTAAGTGAGCAATTCCCAGCTTCAATGAATGCAATACAGAGCAATGCAATTATTTGACCGGCTTAATTGATTGCCCACTCATTCCATTCAAAAGTGTCGAGAGTGATTTCACTTGGCTGCATCTCTAAAGTGAAGTAACAAATCGAAATATCTTCGAGAAAATTCAAATGAATTACATGACCAATTGAAGGCTGTTGACTGTTTTTTTTTTGTTTAAAAAAACCTTCAATTCCTGCATTGTATCTTTGACCCTTTGACAAAACAAATCAATCAAAAACCCATCTGTCACGTCTTCAAATGTTTTAAATACACATCCTTGAGAAAGATATATGTATCTACATCAACTATACATCAGCTGAAAGGCCATTAAAAACTCATGATTGACCAAACTGCAGGCAAATTCAATTTCCAATGGAAAATTTGTTTCCATCTTTGCACATGAAAGCTTTATTCAATTACCTCGTTAAGTCTTCTCTGGTCGGAATATCAACGAAACTAGTGTCCACTCATAGCTGTGTGACAACACTTCAACATTAGATATGAATTGCAAACCCCTTCGAAGTAGGGTCTGCTGATAGGGTTGGGCTCAAACATCACACCTCAGAAGGTAAATATTGCACAAAAAAAAAAAAGGTTTCCCTCCCAATTAAAGTTGATGTTGTTAGATGGGTATTCATACGAGTGCCTACGTACTTAGGCCCGTCTGCAATAAACACGCAGATACTTTTGTTTTTCGATTGTTCTCATGTAGATACGCAGGTTGTTTGATTTATAATTCATGTCGACCTCGTCACATAGGTACACAGTAAATATTTATGAATTCATCCTTAAAAGCACTCAAAGGGGACACACAAACAAATTGGGATTAAACACAGGAAGGGATTTACAGAAAAATCATTGTCCATTGTCAGGGTATTTTTATAATTCAAAGGGACCACAACGACAAACAGAAATAACATTTTTTTTTACCACCGGAAATTGTCATGAAATGCCCGTCTTTGGTCAACACAAACAATTTTACAAAATCTTCTCGGTTAGTTAATTAATTCATTAGGTTCCGTATTTGTGTATGCAGCGCATTTATCTGGATAATGGTTGCAATTGGAAAAGATAATTACCACGCTCATTAACGAAACATTGGATTCACCGAGATGTGTATAATTATGATGATGGAAATCACCTGCTGGATGTGGTAGACTGGCTAATGTATCTCAATGTAATTGTAGGTAATGAAATTAAAAATACCGCACCCAACACTTTAGCACTTTTTTCGGAATTTGATTTGCCATTAGTTGACAGGGGATAGCGAAAGATTTTTTTTTTGTTTAAATTGAATCAACAGATGCAACAGACGTGAATGCAAAATGCATTATTTATCTCAATTATAAACTTCGAAACTTTTAGTTCACTGAGCACTCGCACATCTGTGTAACGGAATAAATTTTTCTAATTTTTTTTTTATTTATTTTGTTTTATTGAATTTTAACGGACAAACTGATCGCACTAATACCACGCCGATAGCGAAGCATCTGCGAAAAACAAAAGTATCTGCATCGCTATTTCGTTATCTAATGAATTCATTTTCGTTCTTTGTCAGTATCGGTACTGTTTGCTGGGAAGCTTTTGATGGTTCTTCTACCATCAGCTGTGAGATGGGAGAGTATCTGGCACTGTTGAGTGTATCCGATGGTGCGGAAAAAAAGCTCAACACATACCATTATAGAAGGGGAGAACACATATTGTTGGGGCGGTTTAGAAATGTTTTTTTTTTTTTTTTTGTTATTCATCCGACAATAATTCTTTGTATCTAATGCGAAGTGGTCTTGTGGAACGTATTTGATTATTTGAGATTTTTATCTTGTATCTTCGCCTAGATTGCTTGAGAAGATTTGTTTTGATGAAACACGTAAATGGTGGGGGCAGTGAGGGATTTACATTGTTGTTGTTTTGTTTTTTGTTGGGTGGCTTTTGTTGATGTTTTCATGCGAATTGGCAATTGCGCCAAGAATGTCGATGTGTACCTATCGAGATACTGCGGAGATATTTTGTTTTTTTGTGGATCTTGTGAGAAGTTGGTGATGCATGAAATGGGCCTAAAACCAGATGGATGATGAATGTTTGGTAAATTAATGTGAAGTCAATATGGTGTTTGTTTTTTTTTTTGTTTTGGCGATTTTTATTTGCAAATTTAGTGTGTGGTGAAATTGCTATTTTTAAATTTAAAAATCTTTAATGAAAGATAGGTATACCTATGATTATAAACAAAAAACCTGAAAGTATGCCATCATTTTATGTTGATATCGTGTCTATCCTCAGTACCTATTGTGAAACCTTGTTTTTTTTTTTTAAATACGTGATTGTAAAATTAAATTATTTTAATTGGTTTTTTTTTTTGAGGTGATCAAATGGCAAGCAATGCGATTATATGACACCTTCAGTTTTCACCTAGCTGATGCCTACCTACTAACCCCGAATGACAGCCTTCACGTAGCCATAGTTGAGTGCATAGAATCATGATCGCAGATAGGATCCTTATCCCTGTTTAAAGTGTTGGCGGTAGCAGATGAAAGCTGGAGAAAGACGTGTATTCAAACAAATCTACAGGCGGCAGCGGAAGAACTCCACAAGATAGAGTCAACGGTGGCGTCTACAGTCCCAGTAAGAACATGAATAGCTGCTTCGGAATATTCGGACAACAGATTATTTAGGAATCTCGAGGGTAAGTCAGGCCACTTGAACGGATATATAGGCGGATGAGCCGAATGGTCAACAGCAACGCTCAATCCCGTAGTGCGGATAATGATGGTCCCGTGTACTAGGGGTACCCCATAACCTGGAACCTGGCTCTCCAGGCTAAGGGTTGTGTCTTGGGTTAACTACCCTCTCACGGAAAAAACTCTTGTGGCAGAGCTGAAGAAAGGGCTGATCTTATTGTTGCCGACCAATAAAAACAAAAAAGAGCAAGGACGTTCGTATCCGCACCTTGAAGGTGAGAATATTACAACAACTAGCAAAAGCCCTAAGCTGCTACGATGCAGACTTTAATGCCATCTAGGAAATTCGATGGGATAGGCCGAGGATGAAAAACTCTAACACATACTGGTGCAGTAAAATTAACGAAAACAAGTATCACGCTCTATGCCTAATATCCTTTTGGTCCTTCTTTTAATTATGTTCGCGAACGCAGTATCAGTAGAAAGTGCCGGACAGCCATTGTCCCATCATCCACTGGTCCACTTCCTTCAGATCCTGATATCCCTTTGATCCCTCTTTTAGTTATGTTCGCGAACCCAGTATCTGTAGGAAGTGGTGGTCAGCCATGGTCCTATCATACACTGCTCCACTACCTTCAGGTCCTGAGGATGCAACCTAAATCAGGTAACGGGTGATTTTTTAAGAGGTTTAGAACTTTTTTAAAAAAAAAAACACAAAAAATTCGAAAAAATGAATGAAATATTTATTTGAATCGATAGTTTGAACCTTGCAATTTAATGTTTAAAGATAATTTCATGCAAATGTTGACCGCGGCTGCGTCTCAGGTAGCCCATCCGCTGAGTCCAATTTTGGCATACTCTTTCACACATATCGGCCGGTATCTCACGAATGAATGCATGGATGTTGGCTTCCAGTGCGTCAATCGAAGCGGGCTTGTCCCCATAGACATTAGCCTTGACATACCCCCACAAAAAAGAATCTAATGGTGTCAAATCGCACGATCTAGGCGGCCAATTGACCGGCCCGAAACGTGAAATTAACTGTTCACCAAACTCGCCTCGCAATTGCGCCATTGTTTCGCGTGCTGTGTGGCATGTGGCACCGTCTTGTTGAAACCACATATCATGCAAGTCAAGAACTTCCATTTCGGGCAAAAAAAAGTTTGTTATCATCGCTCGGTAGCGTTCACCATTGACAGTAACGCTGCGATTCGCATCATCTTTGAAGAAATATGGCCCAATAATGCCGCCGGCCCATAAACCGCACCAAACAGTGGCTTTTTCGGGATGCATTGGTAGCTGTTGCAATGCTTCTGGCTGACCTTCACTCCAAATGCGGCAATTTTGCTTATTTACGTACCCATTCAACCAAAAATGAGCCTCATCGCTGAACACAATTTTTCGATAAAAAAGCGGATCCTCGGCCAGCTTTCCAAGAGCCCATTCACCAAAAATTCGGCGTTGTGGTAGGTCGGCTGGCTTTAGTTCTTGCACCAGCTGTATCTTAAAAGGCTTTACGCCCAAATCCTTCCGCAAAATTTTCCACGTAGTGCTGTAACAAAGGCCTAACTGCTGGGAACGGCGCCGAATCGACATTTCGCGGTCTTCTGTCACACTAGCTGATACGGCCGCAATATTTTCTTCACTACGCACAGTACGTAAACGTGTTGGTGGTTTAATGTCCAACAAAGTAAATTTGTTGCGAAATTTGGTCACAATCTTCCGAATAGACTGCTCAGAAGGTCGAGAATGCCGATCATAAAATGGAAGCAGCGCGCGATGAACATTTCGTACCGAGCACGAATTTTGATAGTAAAATTCAATAATTTGCAAGCGTTGTTCATTTGTAAGACGATCCATGGTTAAATTGCAAACCAAACTGAAGCTGTTTGACAGTGAAGGTACTAAACACACGTCAGCTGTCAAAACCAGTGTTGCCACAACCAAACCAGCTAAAAAATCACCCGTTATAACGAGTGCGACAGAGGAGTCCACTTTAGAAGAATTATATTGCTCATGGAGGAGCAAGTGAATTGTTTAGACGGACGTCTAGACATAAACACCTCCGCCACAACACCAAAACACAAAAAATCGAGACATCCCAAGCATGTTTGCAACACATAAGACACATTGTGATGTCTTTAACAAATAAGGGACATGTACACAACTGGGACTCGTCGACAAGTCGGTGAAAATTCAATCGGTCGCGTGAGTCGTCGCTAATACTACAGTAGAGTCACGAAAAATACGTCAACCGAACATTGGCATTCGGGGTTCATGTTGGATTGACAACGAAATTCCTAGGATACTGATAAGTGTACATAAGAAAGCCGGATAAGTCCGTAAGGTTATGTTAAGTCCGACGCAGTAGCGATGAAAACGGATGGAATTGGATGGAATGAATGTGGTGCGACGGATAGCGATAGTACGCGTCGGGAAATAACCTGACGTCGATGCGTGAAAATTCGTAAAGTCACTTGTGAACAGGTGGAATATACTAGTAAGCGCTCTCCAAATGAAAAAGGAAGAGAAGTTGGAATTCGCAGGCTTACTGATGCTGAATTCCAAGAGCGAATGTGAGAGCGAATGAATGGCATCAATCCTGGACAAAGGAATCGGGTTTGAACAAAGAAAACCACTTCTTGGTTATCATTTTGAGCGATACGAACTGTTCTTTGGCAAATGTTAAGTTTCTTGAAAAAGTTAGTTAGAAGTGATCTCAGTTGGACTGAGAATACGTTTTAAAGACTTCGTGGAGGACAAGGAGAGGACCTGATAAAAACAAGTCAGTAGGAAGTTAGCCGCAATAGGAAGACAGGCGAACAGAGGAAGATGTCAGCATAGATTCAATGAAAAGGATAAATAGAGTGCACTTAGGGCAAGGAAGGAATATGTTTTGCGATCGAAATTTCCCAAGAGAAAACGGAACATGAGACCCAAATAATTTTATTTTATTCGGGAGGAAATCCATTCGGTTGCCATCCTGGCGGTCCCTCATATAAGTGTTCATTTTCGGGCTAAAATAAAATCAAGTCGGCGATCCACTGCCATTTTCTTATATAAAGTGGTGAAAATTTCGTCTGTTTCATTCTACTCCTATCACCAGTTGCCGTGCTTCGCTTGGTGTGATTTCATTTATTTCGTTTTCAGAATTTGGGACGTCAAAAATGGTTTCGCAACACAACCCGTGAAAAATTAAGTGGCGTCCAAAAATCGTTGCGAGTCTCGCGTAAACGCGAACTCAACCCACATTCTGACCAAGCATGGTTCTCGTGACAGCCTACGGAAAAGCCAACCTTCTTTCCACGTTTATGATCTTGCATTTCGACAGATTCATAATGCGGGAAAATTTGTAGCATTACTACGGACCGTGTTATAGAGACCAGTAACAGGGATTATTCGGATGTGGATTCGGTATAAGTGCCAGACTTTGGAAAGAAGTCGTATGCTTCCAAGACATAAGCAAACGCATTGTAAATATCCTCATCAAGGCCAAATTCATAAGGCCTTATTCGCTCTTGATCCGAGTGAGGAAAAGGATGATGTAACGAAAGACTGCTTCTACGATCTCCATGGAAAAACTTATGAGTGACTACAGATGTAGGGTGTTAAAACAGTGCTGGCAGATTTTAACGCAGATTGTTGGGTGTTGTAGAACGAGGGTAGACTTTGATTGGCTTTAACTTGGCAATGCCCAGTGGTTGTAAATCTGACTACACATCAAGTGCTTATTTTTAACCATTGGGTACTAGCCTCATCCAACCGGATTTGACTTGCTAAACGATAAGCGCGAGTCTTGTTAACACGACGAAAACAAACAGCAACACTATAGACAGCCATGTCAAATGGCACGGAAGGAAGAGAAGACACACCCTACACTACAGCACATCTGGCAACGGACGAAAAAATAAAAAAAAAAGTTTATGGCGCAACAGGCTCGTTAATACCCAGGGCCTAGCTTTTTTCTCACAACCATTCATGCGTGCGTGTGTACTTCTTTGCACGATGGCGGGACCTCCTGTCTTATGCCGAATCCGAACTGCTAAGTTGAAATAAGCTATTCATGACAATTGATACTACTCTGATGATTTGTCAGATCATTACGAGAGGAGGGCCAGTGAAAAATCAGCAGTTCAACGCACTAACCATCGCGCCACTGAGCCTGGCAACGGACGTAGGCTAATTTAATTCGCTGGGAACGAAAACCCACTATAGCCAGCAGACGGTTTCCTCAACTGGATATAAGGCGACGGTTTCAAGATCAATGAATGGTCAACCAAAATAATCCCATTGCGATACACATCAGGCACGCAGCCAGTGTTTTGGATGTCCGAACATTCCGGGGGGCTTACATATATTCGGACAACTACCTTGTTGCAGTCACGGTAAGGATGCGGATATCCACCACGTCACAAAAAATCAGAAATACTGTGAACAAATTTAATGTCGAAAGACTGCAATCGCAAGAGACCGCCAAAGCATTCGAAGACCGTGCATTCATTAATCAATACCATACCACAAGCATCTAATGTAGCGGAACAACGGAAAGGATGCCAACAAGCTACAGCTACTCGGTCAGCTGCCACAACTGATGTGCTAGATTTCACGAGCCAACCAGGAAAAAATCCTAGGTTTAGTGAAGAAGGCCGAAAAATGCTCGCAGCCAAGAAATAGCTGCAGGTGAATACAATAGCTGCTAGTGAGCTCTACAGCACAAAAAGGAGGGAAGACCACTTGTTTTTCAGAAAAAAAAGAAAAGGGAGCAAGAAAAGTGCGCGATTGAGTATATGGAGAGGTGCCACTCGCACAATGAAGTTCGCAAGTCACCCGACCTAAGTGAACTGAGTGGCTTATTTCGTGATTGCTGAAAATCGCGGCCTTCCCACCGAGCTAAAATTAGCTGACGAAGATGACTTATTAAGCTGGGTTCTTCAACTCATGAGCCAAATATAACCTCAGCATTGTTTGCCCGGTCCACGAAAAGAAGACCATCTAAACTGCGCGGACTACAGAGTCATAATTCTCCTCAACATCGCCTGCAAGTTCTTGTCTGCCGTAATATGTGAACGCCTGAAATCATTAACCAACAACCGAGTGCCCTTATCAGTGTCGTGTTAGGCCAGGAAGGTGCACAACTGATCAAATTTTAACACTTATGCCGATCCTGAACAAAATCGATACACACTACACATTCATGAATTTCAAATCCGCGCGTGACAACAATTATAGAGACGAACTATACAGAGCCTTGTCTGGTTTTGGTAAAGGGTTTCTCAATAAGATCGCTTCAAAAGTTTTTTTTTTAAATGAAACAAAAACGGTTTTGGATATCATGGAAATTTTTTATTCCTGTGAAAGTAAGTTCGATGCCATTTTGTATGGAACTCGATTTCTTTTGCATGGCCACCACGAGCACGCTTGCAGAAGTCCAGACGCTGAACCAAATTTTCGACGGTTTTCAAGCAAAAATCGGCAGATACTGCTGCAATTTCACGTTCGATATTCGTACGAAGTTCATCAATCGTCGCTGGCTTGTTGGCATAGACCATAGACTTGACGTAGCCCCACAGGAAATAGTCTAACGGCATCAAATCGCACGACCGAGGCGGCCATGCGACTGGACCATTTCGTGAAATAACACGTTCTCCAAACTTGGTTTGCAATAAATTCATTGTGGCATTCGCTGTGTCGCTTGTGGCGCCATCCTGTTGGAACCATATGTCCTCCAAGTCCATATCATCCAATTGGGGCCAAAAATATTCACTGGCACGGGAACATTTTGTACGGTGCCTGTGGGTTCAAATCTGTCCACTAGAAGCTCAATTGTTGATCTACTAGGACGATTATGACGACCATAAATTGGACATGGCGCTCTTAACGTTGAGGCCACTGACTCCGAATTTCGGTTGTAAATTTTAATAATTTCGACTCGTTGTTGGTTCATATATCTTTCCATCATGAAATGGCAAACCTTACTGAAGAGAAATGTCAAAAGAACGGCAAGAAATATGGCATCGTTTGCTGTGCCTGTCGCTCAACTTTTGTAGCGTCCTTGTTGAAAAACCCGATATATCGCCCAAAAACTCATTCAAACTCATGTGCAGAATGACGATGGAGAATTATCGCCGCTCCACCATCGGATAGCAAAAAAGTATTTACAGGCGATGCTCTATATGTCGCTGTACAGCTAAGCGACATAACCTTAGTAAAAAAATATCCCGATTGCACGTTTAAGACGGCTAGGACATGTAGAGCAAAATAAAACCAAGGCTGAGACTCGCAGAATCATGTAGTAGCGCAAGAAAGAAGTACATGCAGAACGAATGAACACCAAGTCTAGTCTCACAGAGTCTATGTTTCCCTGCCAGACCTCGGAAGCAGTGGAGAAAGACCTCTCTAAAGTAGGGTGCCAGGTAGATACTTGAAGTGCAGATCTGGAGGCAGTCAGCTTGAGTACAACCTGAACCTTGCTGAAAGTACAACCTATTGCCGATAGTCCTAGATCTTTTGTTGTAGTCTTGGACAAAAGCCTGAAGAAGCTACTTTGTAACACATGTACGGCCAATTAGTTTGGTTTACAGAAAGACTTCAAGCTTTCGATTAGGATAGGATCTTAATGGCATTATTAAGGAATATGCCTTGCAAAGAGCCAGGAATATTGTCATTTTAGGTATAAGGTGCTGTATGTTGTTTCCGGTAAATACACACAAGAATTATAGACAATCAATATCGAGTATGGCCAAACACCTATTGATTGATGGGTCGCTGGTTCCTAAAGAAAAAGTTTATCTTCACATGCTCCCACCTCCCACTTACTCTAAATCTGATTTTCATAATCAGAGTAAAATTGTTGGCACCTCATATGCGATCATCAAAATTGAACTCCCAGTACACACAGGTCTGGAGAAGGTAGGTGTATCCCCTCTAATAAATCTTCGCATAATAAATTTCCGCAGAGGCTAGGTGTATAATTAATATAGGACGACACTGATGTTGATATGGTGCTGCACAGTGCTGCTCTTTGCTGTAACAGATACATTTTAAGAGTTCTAAGAACAAGATCTACAAAAGCTTACATATAACATTACATATAATGACGTATAACCCTGAGCTATACAGCCCTAGGTAGGTATCTGTCGGAACGGAAAATTCTCCGATTTCGTACGATTCGGATGATTTTAGCTTCGACGTATTCTTCCGAAAAGATTTTCGAAATATTTCTCCGAAATTTTGTAACGCTCCCGCCGAATTGCGTTGAAGTGCATCAGGTGTATTTTTCGTGAAATTTTTGACACCTAAATGCAATTCCTCCTCCGATCTCGTCCGACACAAATTCTTGGCCGACATTTTTTTACAAATCGTAGTGAAGAGATTTTTGTTGCGATGACACATACCTCGAATTGAATTTTAACCTCCGACGAGGTATGCCTTGCGGAAAATTGTCCACTCCGCCGGATACCTCGCTAGGGCAGATAATTTGTTGCAAGAACATAACTTAATTCTTTGTTTTATTAGTCTTTGTTGTTCCCTTAAACATTTAAATAACTTTCAAGAACTGACCTCCCGTTTGCTCAAAATGATTGCACGTCTCTATAAGCCTATCGTATATCATCTCCTTGCAATTCAAGGCGAATAAGAAATCAAAATGATTCCATTTGTCCACTGGTACATTATACAGGTCCACCAAGCTTGGCAATCTACCTGCAAGTCGGAGGACATCGGCAGGATCCACCAGTAAATCGTTATTTCCATAGTACAGCCATAAGGGAGCAGTGATATTTTCCACAACATATTTTGGGGGTTTTGACTGACCATACCGTTCCACGTTCATCTTCTCCCCAAAGTCGTATTGCCTAAATTCGGTCGACTTATATCCCTGTACAAAATGATTGACCTGACATGACGAAGAACCCGCTGGATATGTCTGCATTACATCTGGTAATAAAGTCTGTTAGGGAATGTCAAAAAATTGAAATATTCACTCAATAGATGGCGTTAGTTGTACTCACATAGTTAAAGTTCTCAGAATCCCAACCACCTATTAGGAAGAAAACATCCGCACATATAGGCGGCAATACCGAATTATCCGAACAAGCCCGCGCTTGCAAAAACGAGAACAGCTCGTTGTTTGCAAGAAATTCTGCACATTCAAACAATCTACCAAGATATTGATATCCCGGAACAAGCAGATATTTGACAGGACTTCTCATATGATCTTGGTATGCCGACGGTGCCAGCATGTGTGCGGTCTTTATTTTGGCATTGTAACTCGGTATAGTAGACATGAGGACGAAAAAGACCGTAGTGCCTTGAGAGTGGCCGACATAGTGCAGAGATGACTGATTTGTTTGCGCAAGCACGTAGTCTATCGTGGCAGTTACATCGTAGATGGCAATCTCATGCCAACTAAAGCGCCAAAAGCTTGGTGAAATCGGTGATATGTTGACATTCTTTCTCGAGTAGGTATTGCCGCGAGAATTCCCCAACCAGACGTCATATCCAGAATCGGTTAGCAGAAATGCGAGTGCGTTGTCGGGACCATTTAGAAGGAAGTTATCAGATGTGCCTAATAAGCCGTGTTGGAGGTATATCACCGGACGGGATTTGTTTTGATTCTGCAACTTTGGTGAGTATGGAATGCGGTATATGGTCAAAATGTAGAAGTCGGACGTCTGCAGCAGATGGGTCTCCACCGGCATGACTGGCAATACGTTCAGCCTTGAAATGGTCAATTCTTTACCATCAGTTTATTTATTTTTTTTATAATAAGTGGACTTACGGAATTGGGAATGCCTACAGCGGTAGCTACATTCACAAATACAAGTGTTGCTACTACCGCAGATAGCTGCATTTGAGAATAATGTAACGTGCGACACTGAGCGGTGTTAACACTAGAGAATTGTTTTTATAGCACTAATTTTGCTTTTTAATTTTTCATAACAACGTTAATTTGTATGCATGATCAATGCAGTGCTTAGATAGCCCTTTAGAGTTATCACCTACATTCGTCTACTATTATTGTTATTATCCGATAATTAAAGTTCAAAACGTATACAGGTATGGGTTTCTATGGGAAAAACAAATTTAGAACAATGCTTAGGTGTTAGAGATCATCGTTATAATGAAAGCCGCTCTGGTTGGATCCAACCACCATACTGTCTTATTAATCTGTAACCCTGATCGAAGCTGGTATTAATTATTGTGTAGCCTAGTTGTCGGCCTATTCTGACATATACTAACGCCAGAACAACGTTCTGAGAGTGCCTATTATGAATGTGGGCTTTTGTGAGAAATGTGTCAAAATTGAACGTTTGCTCTGTGAGTTATACCGACTCTTGAAATGATTGACATTTTTATGAGGAGAGACTGCGGTAATGCGATGTTAGCATAACCGACTTAGTTCTATCTATTAAACATGCGAAATCGTTTTTGAAAACAAATTCGGAAATCTTCATTTTTTTTAAACCTGTTAACAGGAGAAACAAAATTACTCAAAACAATTTTTTTTTTGTATCAAAATGGCTGGATGTTGGAGAACGAGGGTAGACTCTGATTGGAATTAACTTGGCAATGCCCATTGCTTGTAACTCTGACTACACATCAAGTGCTTTTTTTTAGTTTCCAAGTGGTAACCATCGGGTACTGGTCTTATCCAACCGGATTTGACTTGCTAAACGATAAGCGCGAGTGTTGATAACACGACGAAAAACAGCAACACAACAATGGCAACGATGCCAACAAGACTTTAGATCTGCCGCAACTGATGTGGTAGGTTTCTCGCGCCCTTCAGCAAGAAGCATCTGATCTGATTCCGACATATGCTCGCAGCCAAGAACGAGGCCTACAAGGCTAAGCTACAGATGAAGACGAGAGCTGCCGTTGAGCTCTATATGCAACGAAGAAGGGAAGAGCACCGACTTTTCAGGAAGAAAAAAAAAAGAGAAGAAAAGCGCGCGAGCGAGGATATAGAGAGGTGCACCAAAAGAAACGATGTTCGCAAGTTTAACCAAAGTGTAAAACGTCAAAAACAAGGATACAAGGCTCGAACAGAACCCTGTCGAGATGAACAGCGAAATATTTTAGTTGAGACCCAGTAGATGCTGAGGATATGCAAGAAATACTTCTGCAGACTGTTAAACGGCGACGACGAACAACCTTCCGCTGTCAGGTGGAATAAACCATTCCACAACGGCAACGACAGTGGAAACTTCCAACCACGCGACCAAAGTGAAGCAATTTCTGAACTCAATCTTAATAAGGCTGCCGGGAATGAGGCCTTACCGATGAGATTTATAAAACCGGCGGAGATGACTTTGTTAGAAACATCCACCAACTCATAAGCCAAAGTATGCCTGAAGAATGCAACCTCAGCATCGTTTGCCCGATCGTGCGCCAACTACAAAGGCATAAGTCTCCTAAACATCGCCTACGAGATCCTATCTGCCAACAACCAGATCGGCCCTTATAAGTGTGGTATTAGAACTGGAAAGTCCACAACCAATCAAATTTTCACACTTCGGCAGATCCAAGATGTCCAAATCGATACCCACCACCTATATATCGATTTCAATGCCGCATGCGACAGCATTTATAGAGACGAACTATACAGAGCGATGTCTAGGCTTGGTATACCCACCAAACTCATCCGTTTGTGTAGGATGACGATGGAGAGTTCTCGCAGCTCCATCAGGGCCGGAAACGACCTCACCAACACATTCGATACCAAAAAAAGATTTAGGCAAGGCGATGCGCTGTCATGTGACTTCTTCAATTTGATTCTTGAGAGGATTATGCGAAACTCACGATCTAACACCAGAGGCATAATTTTCCAAAAATAGGTACAACTACTAGCATACGCTGACGATATTGACATCATTGCTCGGACCCAACGTGATGTCATAGCCACGTTTGCTAGTATAGAGTAGGAAGCGGCGAAAATGGGGTTAGCAGTAAATGAGGGCAAGACAAAATATATGCTGTCAACATAAAAGGACACACAAAATCGACGTATCGGACAGAACGTCACCATTGACAGATATAACTTTGAGGTAGTACGGCACTTTGTCTATCGGCTCCGCTATTAACTCTGACAACAACATCTCGTCAGAAATTAAACGAAGAATTACTCTTGCCAACCGCTGTTTCTTCGGGCTAAGAAGGCAATTCAGTAGTAAAGCCCTCACTAAAACTACTAAGGAGATCCTTTATAAGACCCTGATCATCCCAGTTCCGCTCTTCGGCGCTGAAGCGTAGACCGTATCAAAAGCTGATGAAGAAATCCTTGGTCGATTTGAGAGAAAAATTCTTCGACAAATCTTCGGTCCCGTTTGCAGTGACGAGCTATGGAGACGAAGATTCAACCAAGAACTATACCAGCTGTATAGCAACATGCCCCTGGTCAAACAACTCCGCATTGGATATGTAGAACGAATGGACACCAATAGTCCTGCTCGCAGAGTCTTCGATTCCCAGCCAAACGTCGGACGCAGTAGACAAAGACTTCGCCTTAAGTGGCACGCACAAGTAGAAACCGACCTGAACCAACTTGGAGTGCGTAACTGGAGGCAGTTAGCTAAGGGCCAGGCTATTTGGAGAGGCATGTTGAATGAGGCACAGGTTCATTCCGGATTAGAATATACATATGTCATGCAGGAATTTCAAACAAAGCGAGATGTGAACGTTTTAAAATAAAAGGACGATATCCCCAGACTAAAGCAATCCAAAAACAGGAATGAAAAGCCAGATGAACAAAAATAAGATGAAAGCTTTTTTACTGTCAAAATTATTGCAACAAGGCTTACAACCCTAACCCTTTAAATCCATTCGTAACTTATTTTCTATGTGATCGCAAGCCCGGAATTTAAAGGAAGTGTTGGGCAGTCATGTTTTCACTACCCACTGGTCCATGACGGGACGAGTAGAGCTTTATTTATTATTTAGCTTGTTGCTACAGGTGTTATATTCTTAAATGCCCAGAGAATCCTTAGGACCCTGTACATCCTAAAAAGAAGAAGACGTATGTGGCAGTCCTATGTAAGGTTGTTTGTGAAAGTTACACCTACATTTCTTGTGGTATTAACATACTCAACATTTAGCTCATTGAGCTTGTTTGGAGGAATGCACGACGTGTCTACTTTAGTCCTACAAATTTTAAGATATTTGGAATTGGTGGGATTAAGTGCAAGACCGTTTGATTCTACCCAAAGAATTGAATGAAGATCTTCGTTAACTTCACACGCACAGTTTTCAACCAGGCCAAGAGTGCAGCTGTTATATAGTTGAACATCATTCGTTCTACATGTCCTAGCTTTCTTAAACGTCCAATGCGGAGTTTTTTAGCCAGAGGCATGTCGCTGTACAGCTCGTAAAGTTCTTCGTCTCCATAGCACGTCAACGCAAACGGGGCCGAAGATTTTTCGTAGAATTTTCGTCTCAAATCGACCAATGATTTCTTCATCTGCTTTTGAGACGGTCCATGCTTCAGCGCCGTAGAGCAGGACTGGGATATTCTGGGTCTTATATAAGATCTCCTTAGCAGTTCGAGTGAGGGCTTTACTACTGAATTGCCTTCTTAGCCGGAAGAAACAGCGGTTGGCAAGAGAAATTCTTCGTTGAATTTCTGACGAGATGTTGTTGTCAGAGTTAATAGCGGAGCCGAGATAGACAAAGCCCCGTACTACCTCAGAGTTATACCAGTCAACGCTGACGTTCTGACCAATTCGTCGATGTTGTGTGTCCTGTCATGTTGACAGCATATATTTCGTCTAGCCATCATTTACTGCTAACCCCAGTTCTGCCGCATCCTTCTATATACTAGCACACGTGGCTATGACATCACGTTGGATCCTACCGATAATGTCAATATCGTCATCGTATAGTTGTACCGATTTTTTGTGTCTCTGGTGTTGGCTCGTGAGTTTCGCACAATCCTCTCAAGAATCAGATTGAAGAAGTCGCATGATAGCGCATCGCCTTGCCTGTCGGTGAGGTCGTTTCCGACCCTGATGGAGCAGCAAGAATTCTCCATCGTCATCCTACACAAACGGACGAGTTTGGGCGGTATACCAAAACTAGACATCGCTGTGTATAGTTCGTCTCTATAAATGCTGTCGTATGCGGCTTTGAAATCGATGAATAGGTAACGATTTGGACTTCTTGGGTTTTTTCCAGAATCTGCCGAAGTGTGAAAATTTGATCGGTTAAGGACTTTACTGGCCTAAAACCACATTGATGAGGACCGATCAATTTGTTGGTAAACGGTTTCAGGCGTTCACATATTACGGCAGATAGGATCTTGTAGGCGATGTTGAGAAGACTTATGCCTTTGTAGTTGGCGCAGTTCAGAGGGTTTTGCTATCCTCACTTCAATCAGGTCGGGCGATTGGCAGTTTTCGCTGTCGTTGCCATCATTTAATGGTTCGTTCTTTCTGAGAGCGGAATGTTGTTCGTCATCGTCGCTTAACAGTCTGCAGAAGTGGTTCTTCCATTTCCTCAGCATCGACTATGTCTCAACTACGATATTTCCTTATTCATCTCGGCAGAATTCTGTTCGAGCCTTGACGTTTTACACTTATGTAAGCCTTGCGAAAATCGTTATATCGAGTGGCACCTCTCTATATCCTCGATCGCGCGTGTTCTTCCCTTCTCCGCTGCATATAGAGCTCAACGGCAGCCCTCGTCTTCACCTGCATCTTAGCCTTGTAGGCCTCCTTCTTGGCTGCGAGCATCTGTCGGCATTCCTCATCAAACCAGGCGTTATTTGCTGGTGGGCGGGAGAAACCTAGCACATCAGTTGCGGCTGATCTAATAGCTTGTTGGCATCGTTGCCATTGTTCTTCGACATTCGATGCTGATGGTATGGTGTTATTCGAGAGGTTAAGGGATACGTGGCGGTCTTTTGCGATTTAAGTCTTTCGACATTTAATTTTTTCACAGTATTTCTAGATTTTTGTGGGGTGATGGATATCCGCATTCTTACCTTGGCTACAACAAGGTTGTGGTCCGAGTTGGTGTCAGCTCCTCGGGATGCTCAGACATCCAAAATACTGGATGCGTGCCTCTTGTCTATCGGATTGTGATCAATTTGGTTGGCCATTCGTTGATCTGAAGACCGCAATGCCCCTTATAGATATCGAGGTTAGGAAACCGTGAGCTGGCTATATTGGCATTTCGTTCCGTAGCGAAATCAATTAGCCTAAGGCCGCTACCAGACGTTTTATCGTGTAAGCTTTGTTTTCAGACAATACTGCATCAGATATCATCTCTTCCTACCTATGCGTTAAAATCTCCCAGTACGAATTTAACATCGTACTTCGGTAGTCGCTCATAGGTTTTGTCGAGGACCTCGTAGTAGCAATCCTGACCTATATCATATATTTTTCTCATTTTTGGGCTTGAGCGCATATAACGCTTATGTGGGCGAATTTGTCCTTGATGCGGATTGTTACAATGCGTTCGCTAATGTCTTGGACACATGGGACTTCTTGCCTAAGTCTGGCACTTATAACAAATCCGCAACCGAATAGTCGCTGTTTCTGCTCACTTTAACACGGTCCCTAGTAGATGTTACATTTCATGAACTGTCAAGACTAATTTTTACCAAATTGTCGGCAAAACAAAGTAGTATACCTTCCCGGCGGACACCCTGTATAATAGGTTTCTAGCAACATCGTGTCATAATACCATTTTTATATTTCAAAACCATAAAATTGTTTGCTACGCCCACTTTTTGGGGATGTAAGTTTACAAGATTAGATGGGAGAAGGTTGTTAGTACCCTGTAGATATGTACTTTTCAGGTACATAATATCTCTCAAGAAAGGGTATCGCTATGGGCCAATGCGAGTTTGACGGTTCACCTGAGCATCAACTCCCCATCAAATCAAGGGTACTAAATGATTCACACAGCTGATTACAGGCTCCTCATAATATGTTTAAAATTTTCTTTTGGATATACCAAGAAAAACATTTTTTTTATCTCAAAGTGTGCGTGACAATGGCTAAATTTTGAAATAATTTTAGCTTATCGAATGGAAGCATGATCAAAGAACGTATGTATGTACCAAATTTCATAATCATAGCTCATAACTTACAGATGGAATATGAAAAGCCTGCGAGCTTATATCTGGTATGGTGTATTAAGATTGGAGGCATTTTTCAAGCCTCCAAAAAAAGGCGATGCGTTTAAAATAGTGTGTAGAAAAAAATGTTAGTTATTACGTTGTCTAAATGTTTTGCTTCCAACTTCTCCATTTCGGAGTTCTACCCAAACTTGAAATATTCTAACTGACCTATGATCGGAATCTATTGGATTCTTCCAACCTCATTTGTACATTTTAATGAAAAATGTCTAAAGTCTAAGTGGAATGATCACCACTTTTGTGGTGTCAATTTTAAAAGTTTCAAATCACCCTCCCTAACCTGTTAAAATATAAAAACCAAAAGCATCTTGATTTGAAATTCTTGAATTACATTTGCTCATACTTATCAGCAGTAGCAATTATCCTGTCGTTAATCATTTCCTTCACCTCCAATGCCCAGAGAAAATCTAAATGATTCCACTCTCGTATAGGCACATGGAAACTCTCTTTAAGATTCGGCAATACTTCTTGAATTCTTTGAACATCTGCAACTGCCGAAAACTTATCGTTGTCACTATAGTACAACCACACTGGAGCGGTTATATTTTCCACCTCGTAATCCGGTGGTGACAGTTTGTTGTATCTCAACATATTTCCAATTAACCCGAAGTCATATTTCCTAAAGTGTCCCGATTTGAATCCTTGTAGGTAGTGAATTAATTGACGGCTTGAAGACCCCGCTGGATGGGTTGCGGCGACATCTGACAAAAGTGTCTATGACAGATGCATAAATAATTTCATACTCTCAAATGATGGATATATAGATACTTACATAGTTGAGATGCTTTGAATCCCAACCGCCCATCAAAAACAAAACATTTCCGCACATCGATCGGAAAGGAGATGAATTTGCACAGGATACCGCTCCCAGCATTGATGTTAAGGCGTTGTTCGGCATGAATTCTGACCGTCCCATGAGTTTGTTTAATGCAATGGAATTGACAAGGAACGGCGCCATTAGTCTTGCCCCAAGACTATGCATGTTGTTTGTATATCCAACTGGAGCCAGCATGTGTGAGGTCTTAATCTTGGCATTGTAACTCGGCATCGATGACATTAGGACGAAGAATACTGTGGTACCTTGAGAATGACCAACGTAGTGAAGGGACTTCTCCTTGGAAGTGAGAAGCGTGTAGTCTATCATAGCTGGCATATCTATAAGGCCGATCTCATTCCAACTAAACTCCCAAAACCTCGGAAGGAGATACGATACACGCACGTTCTTTTTGGAATAGGCATTTCCCCGAGCATTTCCCATCCAAACATCATAACCAGCATCAGCTAAGAGATATGCAAGCGCATTGTCAGGTCCGTTTAAAATCCAACAATCCGATGAGCTCAACAGCCCGTGTTGGAGAAACACAACCGGTCGACGTTTATATTGATTTCCCAACTTTCTTGAGTAGGGGATGCGGAACATTGTTAGTACATATCCATCGGATGTCTTCACCTTGTGAGTCTCCACTGGGTAGCCTTGACTAGCGATCCGATTCGCCTTGAAATAGGCGTGTGAAGTTGTAAGTGTTAAAAGTATTAAGCAGGATGCTTACC
Organism: Rhingia rostrata; assembly: GCA_949824845.1. NCBI lineage: Eukaryota > Metazoa > Arthropoda > Insecta > Diptera > Syrphidae > Rhingia > Rhingia rostrata. The sequence goes on from OX463758.1 coordinate 66,495,770, forward strand.
GTATTCATTAAAGCACTTTTGATTTGTTTAACTACTGGGGTTGCCCCGGTTAGGGCCAATACCCCAAGGCAAATCAGAATCAACTTCATCATTGCTGCTATCTAAATCAACTGATCTCGGAAGGGTTGCTTTGACAGAGGGTCGATTATTTATTAGCCCGCACATGATGAAAGCATATGTCATTTCTATTTGAGTAGATGTGCTTATTAGGTTGTTGTTTTAATTAGCTTACAGTTTACTTAATCGTAATGCATCTATTGCATGCAAACTGTATCTGCAAGCTTTGTTTGGTATGATTCAACACATGGAAGGAAAAAGAACTGCATATAGATAATTGTTAGCACAGCTGGACGTTAGTTGACTGCTATAAATGCTTAGAACGTATCAGGTCGTTCCTACAGCACTTACTTAGACCGTTGAAATCTAAATAAATGTCAATATTTACTCAGATTTGCATTTAACATTTTTTTGCGACATTTTAAGTATAAAATTTCTGGAGTCTGAATGACAGTTTATAAGAATTTCAATCAACTTTTTTGTTTTAAGATAACAGAACAAGAAAACATTGACATTGACATCACAGTATTTCGCACATGAATGCAACGAAATACAGACACATAATAGCACTGGCGACTGTGGCCATCGTCCCAGCCAAGACATTAACACACCAGAGAGAGACAGATAGACACATAGAAGGAAAGCCATATAACATAAACCTACGTGGCATAGAGCAGGAGACATAGATTTCTATTGTCTCATATTATCGCCTCAGATAAGCTGGCGATTTTAGTAGAAAAATAATGCTGCCGAAGCTGGGGCTTGAACTCGCAGCGTAAAGCTTAGCAGTCAACTACACATTCCTCTAAGAAATGGCCACCTGCGCACACTATGGCTTCTCTTCAGTGTCGAATGAGTCTTTTTTCACAACAAGAAGAATGACGACACTCAAAAGGATAATGGATGGCTGTCATTAACTATCAACCTTCCGCTAGCAAAATGATTCCTGATGAATTTGGACTGTAGACAAGATTCCCCTTATCGCTTGAGTTCAACCACTTTCAAATGAAGGCGAATAAGGCCCGATTTTTATGTTCTATTTTTGAGAAGAGATTAATGACATATGACAGTGAGCTCTGTCACACTTTCATGGTCTTTTCTTAGTAAGACTGTTTGACATTTTGTAATGAAAAGGCTAAGTCCAGCATACCACCCACAACTATTTAGCTCTATTAACCAAATTAACATTTTACGAGGGAGTTGTTTAGAGCGATTATGTCCAAATCTCAAGTCATATGCTGCAGTTAAGGTCAGATGTTGTAGAACTAGGGTAGACTCTGATTGGCTTTAACCTGCTCGGTGGTTGTAACTCTGACTAAACATCAATTGCGCTTACAAGTACCACCAAGTGGCAACCATCGGATAGTAATCCCATTCAACCGGAATTGACTTGCTAAACTAATAAGTTCGAGTGTTGACAACAAGACGAAAAACAGCATCACTATAAACAGCCTGGTCAGACTGGTACGTAATACACGACCTGCTGTCCCAGGCGAACCTAGATGAGTTGCTTCGACATATTTGAATGTCAGGTTATCTAGCAATCTCAAGGTTAAGCCAGGCCCCTTGAACAGAGATAGGGAGGATGAACCGAAAAGCCAACGGCAGCGCTCAATCCCCTTGTGGATACTGATGGCCCCCTATCCTAGGGGTCTCGAATAAATTAGAACTGGCCCTTCAGGTTGGGGCTTGTGCTTTGGTATAACTACAGACATATAAAAAAACCGGTTGTTACGAAACCCACCAGTATCCTCGGAAACGACTGATTTTATTAATGACGACCATGCTATACGAAAACATGACAACGACGATCGTTTCTGCGCCTGGAATGTGAGAACATTAAACAGGAGAGATGTCGGCGAACAACTAGCGGAAGCCATAAACTGCAACAAAGCAGACATTACTGCCATCCAGGAAATACAATGGGATGGGTCGAGCAAAAAGAGGATGAACAACTGTGTATAACGGCTAAGGCAAGGATACAAGCATATAGAAAAGAATCCTGTCGAGATGAACAAGGAAATATCGTTGTTAAGACACAGTCGATGGAAGAACCATTGTTGCAGACTGTGAAACGGCGATGAAGAACAACATTCCGCTGTAAGGCAGAACGAATCATTCGATAATGATAACAGCAGCGAAAACTGCCAACCACCCGACCTGAGTGAAGTGAGGATAGCAATATCTAAACTCAATCTAAATAAGGCTGTTGGAAATGACGGCCTTCCCGTTGAGATTTATAAAGCCGGCGGAGATGACTTTTTAAGTAACATCGACCAACTCATAAGCAATATCTGGTCGGATGAAAGTGAGCCTGAAGAATGGAACCTCAGCATTGTTTGATCGATTGTATGGGTGCGGGTGGAAGAGTGTTTTGTACCCGGTAGCAGAATGGCACGCTTGTCATTGCACGGCGACAGCTCGTCGGAGGGGTGGGGTCTTTCTACTACACATTCACCTAAATCAAATAAAAATAGTTACGTGCCAAAAAAAAATAATTTGCATGCACTTTGCTAGCCCTTGCCGTCAAAAGCGATTGAGATCATTTTACAAGTGATACCCAAAGCAGAGAAAGAAAACGTCGCTGATATGTTCTCTTAGGCATACCCTACCTAACATTAATTACCTAGTTCATTGATGTCACCTTGACTATTGCTGCCTGTATGTTATCAAGAGTCCCTATCACTGTTTTTTTTTTTTTTTTCATTTCATTTTTATTTTATTTTTCTTAAAACTGTGACTTAAATGCTAGACAAAAATTCATGAAAAAACTAGCCTTCTTATCAACTACTTACCTAACTTACTTGCTCTATTCGGGCGCCCTAAATTACTCGATAACTTACTTCTAATGCCCTTCGGCCTATTATATAAGATATAAATATAAAATTAACAAAAGTTTTACCAAGAAAACTTTGAAAAACTTGGTTTCCCTATCACTGTCTACACAGATGGTCACACTTCTTTCACCATTACCTTCAGCCTACTCTCATCACCCCATTTTGCCAATCAAAATTATGTTTAACACCATAATGAAAGAGCGTGTCATTTTAAAGTTAAATGTAACAATTTTTTTTAAAAAATAGTTATTTTAGAAATCGTGTAACTGAAAGCAACTAAACAAAATAAAAGTGGAACGCACACTCGTATGATACACGTTCAGGTGGTGGAAATGTTTCTCAGTGTAGCTTACAACTCATCGTGTTCGTTTGATGTGTCTTCTTCTACTTCTGGTACTCCTTCCTCTTTGTCATCGTCATCTTCATCTTCATCATCTTCCTTGGTGTCGGCGGCGTTCTTCTTTGATTCCTCTTCGTCCAACTTGCGTTGTTCCTCGTCTTGGGCATCCTTGACCTTCTTTTCACCAGCTTGGGTGTCGGTTACTTTGGCGGCCAATTTCGAGGCATACTCCAAATCGTCAGTGATGAGAACATTATCAAAAATTGTGCCAGACTTGACTTGCCACAGATCGAAACCGAGAGTGCACACTTCTTTGCGTAGGTATAGGTTCTCGTCGGCGTTGTATTCTGGGTTATCGATTTCTGGGTGCTGCCATGCTCCCTTGTAGTTGGGGTTGTCCAACTGCTTGGGTTGCCATTCGCCCTTGTAATATGAATTGTCAACCATTGGTGGTTCCCATTCAATTTGCAGACACTTTTGTATCATCTTTCAAAGAGCTAACATCATCAACTAAATGAATTTATAAGCTTTAATCCGGCTCGAAGGACCATGTTTTATACTTGCCGAGTATAAGATATTGGTTTTTAGTTGGTCTTAAGAAGGCGATTAAGACAAAGAGTGATAACTTCAGTTAGGCGAACTGACACTCTGGTTCTATAAGAAATATGCTTTTAAAATAAAAATGCCGAATTAAAGCACGTTTTAAATTTATTTAGTTGATGATGTTAGGCTCTTTGAAAGATGATACAAAAGTGTCTGCAAATTGCAACTTAGCGTTCCACGAAATCTCGTTTCACTCACAGTTGCATCGAACACAGTTGATTGCCATTTTTTTTTTCTCATTTTCGATGACAATGTTCATATTTACAGCTGATTGTTGTCTTTGGCCATTGATCTTATAAATTCGTATTAAATTTAACATGTGTGTGTGTGTGTACATACAAATTTTTACCAACACATAAATATCAAACTTGTTTTTTAATAACATAACATATTACATTTACATTCACACTTATCATGAATTTCGCCCGAACAGCATTCCACGTGAAAAATGTCCCTTTATTTGTTTTCGCCTAATATGAATTTCACGTGAAAAAAATGCCATGTTCGAAAAAAAATTCACTTATTATGAACACTAACTTCGGGCGAATTTAAATGTCAAACCGAGCTAAAATGTGTTCACTTGCTTTTTGGAGGTGAAGAGGATAACACTATCCAAATGTAAGTTACACATTTTATTTAGTCTTGAAAGAAAATTTATATTTGTTTGGCTTATTTCAGGTCCAAATCAATAAATGCTAGACAAACTGACATACTGTTTAACAAAATGCAGGGAAACCCAGTAATTGCAAGTGGTTTCGTGAAAGAAAATGAAAAAACAATTGCTGAGTTTTGGAAGCAGCTCACTTTCGAGTTAAACAGCGCAGGCCCACCAGGGAAAAATGAATGTGAATGGAAGAAGGTAAGAATCAATTTTTATTTCTCGTAGCCCATTAACATTTTGTTCTATTAAGTTTGGACAGTTTGAAGGAAGCAGTTGAAGGTGTCTCTACGCAATCTTTTGGCCTGAATCTTCCTCAAAAGAGAAAAATAGACGAAGATACTGAACTTTCCATTGAGCAATTGTTGGATGAAATTGATTACGACAAAGAAAACCAAAGCCGTGATGAAGTTGCATTAGATTTACCTTCAGTTTAGTTCCTCCTGAGAACAAGACTGATCAAACAACTCCTTTTAAATCGACCAGCCAGAATAAAAAAATCGTAGGATGATTGAACCGGAAGAAATGAAAATTGAAATTATGCGAGGAGAACAAATGAATTTATAATTTTAAGCATTTTAATTATCAATACGACTTAAGTGAGTAACTTATCTGTGAATTCTTTACCCTAACCATATGACAAGAAGTCTGAATTTTAGTTTTAAATAACATTAAAACCCTTTCCTTCCCAAATTATTAATATTTGGGTAAAAAAATAAGTTTGATGTTTTTCAGGATAATATTAGTATTCTAAAGATAACTGCATCAATATTTTTTTGGTGGGAGTCATCGGGTGGGCGTGGCTAAATGGTAGCCATATGGCTACATTGGGAAATATAGTGTTATTAAAATTAGCAAAAAGAACATAAAAAAGATATTTTTTCGCCAAAACAAGAAGGAGGAACCAAGCGACAAAAGCTTTCCATTTCCTTTATGGACTACAAAAAAAAAGATGGACGACCAAAATAAAGATGGACGAACAAAAAAAAGATGGATGAGTAAAAAAGATGGAAGGAGACTTCCTTAATAACTGGCACCATCTAATGTCTACTAGCTTCAGTGTTTTTATTTAATCGGCAATTAGATGCGCATGTTTCGGCTAAACACACTCTATATTATAATAAATTATTTGTAGGTATATTCAGACTTGCTATTTACTAATTCAGACTTTTCAAGTATTATACTAAAGAATTTGTTTCATAGAAGTATATGTACATCGAAAAATATTTAAATTAGTTCTTACTTCATAAATAATTTTAGTGTAAAGTTAAATAAAAAATAACGTAAACTTTAAAATTACACAAATTTCATCAGTCTTTGTTGTGAAATTTAAAAAAAAAACAGTTTTTGTTTCGTGTAAGACATAAGGCAACATTTCATTTTTGACATTTTTGACATTTTGTCCTTGAAAACGATTTCCTATCATTGCAGTTCTTACATCTTTCTTTATTTTCAATAGGAATCGGCCAATGAGAAATGCCATCGTATTGAATATCTAAAATTGGCAGCTGTGTTATTTCCTTTCGTCTTTTGTTTGAAACGGAGACAGGTGAGGAAGTGACACTTGCATTACTCGAACTTGGTCTACCTCTCTTTTTTTTTTATCAACATGATGTCCAACATGTAACATTCCATTGGCAATTTGCGTTTTGAATTCGATAAAGTTTATTTTTATCGGAACTTTATTTTGATGGCAATGTCGTTTGTATAAAAGCCACGCATTTACACAGGCAACATCGAGTAAATGGAAAAATATTCTCAAAAAAAAAACGTTTTGTGCTAATTTTGGATCGGTACAAGGCCACCATCATGTCGCTTAGGTCTACTCCTCCCATATACTTATCATAAATCCGAAATTAACATTGGCCTTGGAACGTCAATAAACTTTTTTTCCTTTAGTGACCAACGACGTACGTATTCAACAGGAAGTGCACCATAAATCGATGACGCTACACATACCCCTGTTTATTATCATACCATTTAAGAGCAAAGATATTGTTGTTCTTTTCCAATCTGAAATCATATGATCCTCTACCCATCTTTTTAAGCTCATCTTCTGTCAAAAATTCACATTTTGGTAGACGATTTTGACGAACGGTTCCCGTTGCCAAAATGCCAATGGTTTTTAGTTAGCAAAGCAAATGATAAGACGTAAACCAATTATCTGTGAATGCTTTAAAATTTTCGTGCTCCACTTATTCCTAATTAAGTTTTCACAAGTTCGGTTGACTTGCCTGTATAGATCTCAAAATCGTACAAAAAGCCGCTTGATCCAGCTCTGGCAAACATTTTGATTCCCCATTTGTGTGGTTTATTGCGTATATATTGCTATTTCTGCACTTAGTCGGAATCAACACTTCGTCGATAGAATTCATTTCTTCAGGTTCGACTGTTAGGAAGTTTGCTCTAATTTTATCCAGAAAAGGACGAATTTTAAAAAGTTTGTCGTATTGCACATCTGTGCGGTCTTTCATTTTAGAATTATCATTCAAGTGCAGGTTTTTCTTTATCGAATTCCCAGCTAATGCTTCGACCGATTTTGATGGTCGACCACTTTTTATAAAGCTGAAGAGGTCTAGTTAACGAAAAATATACAACATTACATAAAAACTACATTGAATCAGAAATACGCGTCATTTTGTAAATCTGAACTATCCAAAATCATCAAAATCATACATCTTTCCGTTTTTGTTCCATAAAACTGATTAAATTAGGCTTACAGCTCTAAAACAAAAGTTTTCTCCATATTTATTTTACACCAAATAATACTGCATCCAAAATTATGTTCATAAAAGCATTTTTAAAAAAACATGTTTTTTCGGGTTAAATTTTAGAGTTTTTTTAATGTTTCGGACGTCTAGCGTGACTTGCGAATCGAATTCCCAGCTAATGCTTCGACCGATTTTGATGGTCGACCACTTTTTATAAAGCTGAAGAGGTCTAGTTAACGAAAAATATACAACATTACATAAAAACTACATTGAATCAGAAATACGCGTCATTTTGTAAATCTGAACTATCCAAAATCATCAAAATCATACATCTTTCCGTTTTTGTTACATAAAACTGATTAAATTGGGCTTACAACTCTAAAACAAAAGTTTTATCCATATTTATTTTACACCAAATAATACTGCATCCAAAATTATGTTCATAAAAGCATTTTTAAAAAAACATGTTTTTTCGGGTTAAATTTTAGAGTTTTTTTAATGTTTCGGACGTCTAGCGTGACTTGCGAATCGAATTCCCAGCTAATGCTTCGACCGATTTTGATGGTCGACCACTTTTTATAAAGCTGAAGAGGTCTAGTTAACGAAAAATATACAACATTACATAAAAACTACATTGAATCAGAAATACGCGTCATTTTGTAAATCTGAACTATCCAAAATCATCAAAATCATACATCTTTCCGTTTTTGTTCCATAAAACTGATTAAATTAGGCTTACAGCTCTAAAACAAAAGTTTTCTCCATATTTATTTAACACCAAATAATACTGCATCCAAAATTATGTTCATAAAAGCGTTTTTAAAAAAACATGTTTTTTCGGGTTAAATTTTAGAGTTTTTTTTAATGTTTCGGACGTCTAGCGTGACTTGCGAATCGAATTCCCAGCTAATGCTTTGACCGATTTTGATGGTCGACCACTTGTTATAAAGCTAAGGAGGTCTAGTTAACGAAGAATATACAACATTACATAAAAACTACATTGAAGCAGAAATACGCGTCATTTTGTAAATCTGAACTATCCAAAATCATCAAAATCATACATCTTTCCGTTTTTGTTCCATAAAACTGATTAAATTGGGCTTACAACTCCAAAACAAAAGATTTCTCTATATTTATTTTATACCAAATAATACTGCACCCAAAATTATATTCATAAAAGCGTTTTTAAAAAAACATATTTTTTCGGGTTAAATTTTAGAGTTTTTTTTAATGTTTCGGACGTCTAGCGTGACTTGCGAATCGAATTCCCAGCTAATGCTTTGACCGATTTTGATGGTCGACCACTTGTTATAAAGCTAAAGAGGTCTAGTTAACGAAGAATATACAACATTACATAAAAACTACATTGAAGCAGAAATACGCGTCATTTTGTAAATCTGAACTATCCAAAATCATCAAAATCATACATCTTTCCGTTTTTGTTCCATAAAACTGATTAAATTGGGCTTACAACTCCAAAACAAAAGATTTCTCTATATTTATTTTATACCAAATAATACTGCACCCAAAATTATATTCATAAAAGCGTTTTTAAAAAAACATATTTTTTCGGGTTAAATTTTAGAGTTTTTTTTAATGTTTCGGACGTCTAGCGTGACTTGCGAATCGAATTCCCAGCTAATGCTTCGACCGATTTTGATGGTCGACCACTTATTATAAAGATGAAGAGGTCTAGTTAACGAAAAATATACAACATTACATAAAAACTACATTGAAGCAGAAATACGCGTCATTTTGTTAATCTGAACTATCCAAAATCATCAAAATCATACATCTTTCCGTTTTTGTTCCATAAAACTGATTAAATTGGGCTTACAACTCCAAAACAAAAGATTTCTCTATATTTATTTTATACCAAATAATACTGCACCCAAAATTATATTCATAAAAGCGTTTTTAAAAAAACATATTTTTTCGGGTTAAATTTTAGAGTTTTTTTTAATGTTTCGGACGTCTAGCGTGACTTGCGAATCGAATTCCCAGCTAATGCTTCGACCGATTTTGATGGTCGACCACTTATTATAAAGATGAAGAGGTCTAGTTAACGAAAAATATACAACATTACATAAAAACTACATTGAAGCAGAAATACGCGTCATTTTGTTAATCTGAACTATCCAAAATCATCAAAATCATACATCTTTCCGTTTTTGTTCCATAAAACTGAATAAATTGGGCTTACAACTCCAAAACAAAAGTTTTCTCCATATTTATTTTACACCAAATAATACTGCATCCAAAATTATGTTCATAAAAGCGTTTTTAAAAAAACATGTTTTTTCGGGTTAAATTTTAGAGTTTTTTTTAATGTTTCGGACGTCTAGCGTGACTTGCGAATCGAATTCCCAGCTAATGCTTTGACCGATTTTGATGGTCGACCACTTGTTATAAAGCTAAAGAGGTCTAGTTAACGAAGAATATACAACATTACATAAAAACTACATTGAAGCAGAAATACGCGTCATTTTGTAAATCTGAACTATCCAAAATCATCAAAATCATACATCTTTCCGTTTTTGTTCCATAAAACTGATTAAATTGGGCTTACAACTCCAAAACAAAAGATTTCTCTATATTTATTTTATACCAAATAATACTGCACCCAAAATTATATTCATAAAAGCGTTTTTAAAAAAACATATTTTTTCGGGTTAAATTTTAGAGTTTTTTTTAATGTTTCGGACGTCTAGCGTGACTTGCGAATCGAATTCCCAGCTAATGCTTTGACCGATTTTGATGGTCGACCACTTGTTATAAAGCTAAAGAGGTCTAGTTAACGAAGAATATACAACATTACATAAAAACTACATTGAAGCAGAAATACGCGTCATTTTGTAAATCTGAACTATCCAAAATCATCAAAATCATACATCTTTCCGTTTTTGTTCCATAAAACTGATTAAATTGGGCTTACAACTCCAAAACAAAAGATTTCTCTATATTTATTTTATACCAAATAATACTGCACCCAAAATTATATTCATAAAAGCGTTTTTAAAAAAACATATTTTTTCGGGTTAAATTTTAGAGTTTTTTTTAATGTTTCGGACGTCTAGCGTGACTTGCGAATCGAATTCCCAGCTAATGCTTCGACCGATTTTGATGGTCGACCACTTATTATAAAGATGAAGAGGTCTAGTTAACGAAAAATATACAACATTACATAAAAACTACATTGAAGCAGAAATACGCGTCATTTTGTTAATCTGAACTATCCAAAATCATCAAAATCATACATCTTTCCGTTTTTGTTCCATAAAACTGATTAAATTAGGCTTACAGCTCTAAAACAAAAGTTTTCTCCATATTTATTTTACACCAAATAATACTGCATCCAAAATTATGTTCATAAAAGTGTTTTTAAAAAAACATATTTTTTCGGGTTAAATTTTAGAGTTTTTTTTAATGTTTCGGACGTCTAGCGTGACTTGCGAATCGAATTCCCAGCTAATGCTTCGACCGATTTTGATGGTCGACCACTTATTATAAAGCTGAAGAGGTCTGGTTAACGAAAAATATACAACATTACATGAAAACTACATTAAAGCAGAAATACGCGTCATTTTGTAAATCTGAACTATCCAAAATCATCAAAATCATACATCTTTCCGTTTTTGTTCCATAAAACTGATTAAATTGGGCTTACAACTCCAAAACAAAAGATTTCTCCATATTTATTTTACACCAAATAATACTGCACCCAAAATTATGTTCATAAAAGCGTTTTTAAAAAAACATGTTATTTCGGGTTAAATCTATTTCGTGGCATTATGTCAGCTATTGGTGCAAATCTTGTAGAATTTGCCCAATACATTGGATATTGGGGCAAATGAACAATACTTGCCAATAAATTCATCCCAAGGAACTTGCAAATTTCGCTATAATTAGTGTTGAGTGGATTGTCAATATCATTTTGAACGGAGTATAGATTACTTTGGAAAACAATGTGTTCTATAATAGGGTCGTTAACAAAAAGCTTAAAATATTGGAAAGGAGTTAACTCTGGATCGGGAGGAGAAGAAAAATTTAAATTGCATTCGCTTGAAACTTTATCAATTTCTACTTTTCGCCATTTTAGTTCCTTATTTATATCTTCGCTGCAAGTAGGTTTTGATGAATCTGGTTCTGGATATGCAAGCATGTCAACTATTTCGATTGCACTCTCACCTTTATAAGATATAAGAGCAATAACTAAACAATTTATATGCAACAAAATACAAGACCTACCAATTTCTTCAAGAAACTAAATATCCTCAACTGGAATGTTCTCGCAATATTTTTCTATATATTCAACTAGCATTTCAGTTCCGTCCTCCATTTCCTCAATTTCCTCCTCTTCTTCCGAACAATCACCTTCTAAAATTTTACAAATTTCTATCTCCAAGTCTCGCAAATTTCGTTTAGTTGACATGCTGATCTCTATTCAATGAGAATAAGTATAGGTACATCATTTTATAGTACTTCAAACTAAACAAAATAACACTGTTTACATACACCTATTTTCTTTTCAACCTTGACGGAAAACGGAATCTTTTATGTTGGTGTCAATGGCTAAAATAGATCCTAGTCAAGAAAAAGTTAATATAAAAAAACGCCACTGTAGTCCAAAGTTGCCTTAGTCGCTTGGAGGATTGCAACAGCTTCTGCCGAGAAAATTGATGTGAATTCCGGGAGGGTACCAATCCTTATGATATAACCATCTTCTAGTGTAACGGCAAACGATGTATTGTTATGTGAGATTTGGATCCGTCAGTAAACACGAATTTCCAACCTTTATTTTTAAGTTTTGATGAGATGTCAGAAAATAAAGAGCAATATTGCGCGTTGTTGGTATTTGTTTGCCTATAGTGAGCCAAGGACAACAAAATCGACTCAGGTTGTATATGCCATGGCGGGTAAGATAGAACATTGTTTTGTGACTTTTTTATAGGAAGTTCCATTTTTTGCGCTTTCTCAAGGATTTTGCTTATTGTGGACGGGATGCGTTTTTTACATTTGTGTCCAATGGATTGGTGAATGTCCTTATCAATAACGGAGTTTTTTGAAAAAACCAACTTCGCAATCAACTTTGATGTTATATCTTCGTAACGTTGTTCGACTGATGGAAGGCCTGCTTCTGCAGGTATATTTTTTATTGGTGTTGTAGGGAAGGCGTTGATGCTCCTCCTTGCTGCCTGATGGTACGTTGGCAGGATAATTTGAAGAGTGGTTTTAGGAGAATTGCCGTAAATATATATACCATAGTCAATTTTACTTAGGACTAGCATTTTTGTGATATATGAAAGGGTATTTATATGCACATGACTTTTCTTACTTGCTAGATACTTAATAATACTGAGTCTCGCAGCTAGCGATTTTTTTCAAACTTAAGCAGTGTTCCTTCCACTTAAACTTATTATTAAAGATTAATCCTAGAATACTTAGGGTTTTTACATTTTCGATTTGTACACTATTTATAGTTAAAGCAAGTTCAGGGCAATTCATTTTTCTGCACAAATATGAAGTATTTTACATTTTTGTAATGATAATTTTGCTCCTGAAGCAGACGACCATTCTAAAATATCTTTGACAACGTAATCGAATTGAGTCTTACATTCTTTTAAATCATTTATTTTGCTTAATATATAAATGTCGTCTGCATAAAAGCAGCTATCTAAAAGTTTATAATTATTCAATATAGTTGAAATTTCGTCGAAAGCAATAATAAATAATACCACCGATAATGGAGATCCTTGGGGGATTCCGTTATACAATGAATATGAATTAGAAAACAAATCGTTAACTCTCGTAACGAATTTTCTATTTGTTAAAAAAGATCTAACATAGCTGAAGATTTTTGGTCCAACGTCCCATGTTTTTAGCTTGTTAAGCACTATATGCAAACCGATCCGGTCCTAGCTAGGTTCTATAATCTTTATATTACCCTGTAATTTTAAATTACATGTTAATAAATAATAATAATAATAATAATAATAAAAAAACGCAAAGCATTGTTCGGATTACGTAGTGTTTCATGTATTATTATTGTTGTAACGGGTGATTTTTTAAGAGGTTTAGAAATTTTTTTTAAAAAAAAACACAAAAAATTCGAAAAAATGAATGAAATATTTATTTGAATCGATAGTTTGAACCTTGCAATTTAATGTTTAAAGATAATTTCATGCAAATTTTGACCGCGGCTGCGTCACAGGTAGCCCATCCGCTGAGTCCAATTTTGGCATACTCTTTCACACATATCGGCCGGTATCTCACGAATGAATGCATGGATGTTGGCTTCCAGTGCGTCAATCGAAGCGGGCTTGTCCCTATAGACATTAGCCTTGACATACCCCCACAAAAAATAATCTAATGGTGTCAAATCACACGATCTAGGCGGCCAATTGACCGGCCCGAAACGTGAAATTAACTGTTCACCAAACTCGCCTCGCAATTGCGCCATTGTTTCGCGTGCTGTGTGGCATGTGGCACCGTCTTGTTGAAACCACATATCATGCAAGTCAAGAACTTCCATTTCGGGCAAAAAAAAGTTTGTTATCATAGCTCGGTAGCGTTCACCATTGACAGTAACGCTGCGATTCGCATCATCTTTGAAGAAATATGGCCCAATAATGCCGCCGGCCCATAAACCGCACCAAACAGTGGCTTTTTCGGGATGCATTGGTAGCTGTTGCAATGCTTCTGGCTGACCTTCACTCCAAATGCGGCAATTTTGCTTATTTGCGTACCCATTCAACCAAAAATGAGCCTCATCGCTGAACACAATTTTTCGATAAAAAAACGAACCTCGGCCAGCTTTCCAAGAGCCCATTCACCAAAAATTCGGCGTTGTGGTAGGTCGGCTGGCCTTAGTTCTTGCACCAGCTGTACCTTAAAAGGCTTTACGCCCAAATCCTTCCGCAAAATGTTCCACGTAGTGCTGTAACAAAGGCCTAACTGCTGGGAACGGCGCCGAATCGACATTTCGCGGTCTTCTGTCACACTAGCTAATACGGCCGCAATATTTTCTTCACTACGCACAGTACGTAAACGTGTTGGTGGTTTAATGTCCAACAAAGTAAATTTGGTGCGAAATTTGGTCACAATCTTCCGAATAGACTGCTCAGAAGGTCGAGAATGCCGATCATAAAATGGAAGCAGCGCGCGATGAACATTTCGTACCGAGCACGAATTTTGATAGTAAAATTCAATAATTTGCAAGCGTTGTTCATTTGTAAGACGATCGATGGTTAAATTGCAAACCAAACTGAAGCTGTTTGACAGTGACACAAGGTACTAAACACACGTCAGCTGTCAAAACCAGTGTTGCCAAAACCAAACCAGCTAAAAAATCACCCGTTACATTTAATCTAAATATATGACAGCAAAACGGTTATTTTTTGTCGATACAAATGCTTGACAACACCCCAATGTAGCCAAACGGCCACCACTGGTTAATCGCGGATTTCTGCAGCGTGTTATCAGATTCCGTGATACATTTTACAACATTCATCTTATAACAATTCTATCGGCACAAAAACATTTTTTCCGGTATCAGCACTAATATTTACCTGGTTAAATCCACGACCGAAAGTCACGTTGCGACAACAGAACACTAGAGGTTGACGTCCACTAGCCAAATGTCAAAATACATCGTTACCAGATAAAACATATAAAATTATTTGCAATAAATTGAGAGAAAATGATCTTGCCAGATTAAAGAAACAAGAATTCTTTTAATTTTGCTCGTTTTGTAATAGTTACTTTTAAAAATGTACGCGGTAGCCAAATGGCTACCATGGGAGGGAAAGGGTTAAGCAAAAAGCCAAATATAAACTTACATTGTTTTATGTTTGATAGTTTTAGTTAATGTATTTTAATGTCCATATAAATGTTTGTATCGACTGCAGACAGGATGTGCGCACATGAAGCCTGGTGTAGATTGTTGGATTATGTACTCTATGACAGGGGTTCCCAATTTTTTTCGGCCACGGAACCCTAAATGATCAAACTTTTTTTGGCGGACCCCCATATTGATATTAACAGAAAACATCGTTCCTTGAAGTGCGGTTTCGATATTTTTATGTTTGAAAAGAAAAGAAATAATAAATGATACAAATATAATTATTTTAAGTTTTATAAAATACTTATTGCACAACAGAAAATACGCTGCAACTTTTTAGTGTGAGGAATTTACTTAAAATATCCTTAAAATTAGGCTTAATGTCCGACAACTGAATGCGAAGGTCTGGAGCTGCGTCCAGTCTGTTTCTGTATTTGTTTTTCGTGTAAGTGTAAGCCGAAAACCCAGCCTCGCATCGGTAAGTTGTTACAAATGGAAGGAGAACCATAAGAGCTTTGTCTGCCAAAATGTATTTAAATTAGAATCTTCTGATTCAAAATTTTGTTTTAGAAGGGATGAACTTTGGATGTCGATCAAATTTTCATACTCTGGCACAGTTAGCATTGATGGTTGGCTATAATTTCCAAATGGATTCTGTACCCAGTCGATGTCGTCCTTTTTCTCGGGAAAATACTCTTCCAACGATTTTTAAGGGTAATCAAATTTTGGTGTATGCTTCTTTCATCATCTGAAGAAAGCTGCAACATATTTTCTTCCAAAAATCCGTTAAAAGAGTAAAACTTTCATAATTTTTTTGGTTAACACATTCTATCCAGAAACCAAGTTTGGTTTTAAGCGAAGTTATTTTGTCGTTAACTGTAAATTTGGTTGTGGTTCTTCCCTGTAAGGACTGGCAAATTACATATAGTTTATCGAATAAATCGGCCAAATAGGCCAATTTCACCAACCATTGCTCATCGTGCAAGAGTTCAACAAGCGTTCTTACGGATGCAGAAAATAATATCTTGAGCTCGTTGCGTAATTCAAATACTCTGGATAAAACTTTTCCCCTCGAAAGCCATCTCACTTCCGTGTGAAGAAGAAGATATTGATGCTGACTTCCTACATCTTCACACACTTTCTTAAAAAGCCTTGACTGGAGCGGACGAGATTTGACGTAATTAACTATTTGTACAGCTTGATCGAGAACTTTTTTTAAGTCGGGTGAAATTTTATTTGAGACAAGGGCATTTCGGTGAAACATTCTTTATTCTTGCCACAGTTCCTTTTATTTTGCCGGTCATAGCTGCTGCTCCATCGCTGCATACGTCAATACATTTGGTCCATTGAATATGGTGTTTACTCATATAATTATCAATGACTTTAAAAATTTCTTCCCAGTCGTGTTGGTGTCCAAAGGTTCACAGAGAAATAAATCTTCTTCAATAGATCCTCCGAAGGGGTATCTAACGAAAACAAGCAGTATTGATAAACCGGCGACATCTGTACTTTCGTCAAGTTGTATTGCAAACATATCACTGTCTTTCAATCTACAAATAATTTCATCTTCAATATGGTCTGATATCTTATGGACTCGATCAGATATAATATTATTGGAACACTGGACTGCTGCAACTCTCTTCTTCGACGATTTCCGTCATGCATGGTTTTATAAAATTTTCTGCAATCGTGTGTGGTTTACCAGCACGTGCAATTCTGTAACTTATTAGGAATGATGCCTCAGTTGCTTTTTCATTATCTGTTTTTGCATATCTGTGTATAGCAGCCATACTAGTTTTATGTACATCTTTGTGTCTTTCAAAAAAACTTAAGTTTTTATCCTTCAGTTGCGGGTGGTTGGTTTCAAGGTGTCGTTTAAGCTTTGCAGGTACCAAAGTGTTGTTTAACAAAATTTTGTTGCAAATAACGCATTGTCCATCAGGATGTTCAGCATTTTCTACAGGTATAAATCCAAAGGACAAGTAGGATTCTTCGTACTTCCTCTTTTTGAAGACAGTTCTCTCCTGAGGTTCACCCCTTTTGTTGGTTGGTGTTTTTTGTCGGTTTTGCTGACGACAAGAGCCTTCTGTATTAACCGTACCCTGGAATAAATTTACAAAACCTAATAATAACCGACAACAACAGTAATACTCGATAATAATAAATTGAACTAAGAAATTAACGCGTGTAAGGTGAGTAAGCCAACTAGTTATTGGCCGGACTGTACTTATGTAGGTATAGATTAACTTGAATAATAATAAAAACAACTTTCTTACTGAAAAACAAGCAACAGGTTCTTCTGAACTATTTCCAGTACACTTTACTGGTGAACACGATACAAGACTTTTGCCACTTGTGAGGCTTCCCGTTTTGAGCCAATTGTCCATTATCACAAACTAAAACAAAAAGCAGGACAAATTATGACAAGCCGGTATCTTCACAAAAAAGTGTTGCATCAATCCCTGTAGTGATACAGTGTCACCACACTTCAAAACTTAAAACAAAGGAAAATAAAAAAAATCACACTAACCACTTCTTTTAATACGCTCTAAAACACAGGGTTCCGTGGAACACCATTTGGGAAACGCTGCTCTAGGATGTTATGTAGTTAATTATGGAATCGAGTTTATATTGAGTATTATGTTTTGTTGGCTTTTTCTTACCTTTTTTTTTTTTGTATACATTTACTTATACATCGATACTTATCTACATGTATTGCATTTACTAAATAGGTTATGCCTTTTAATTTTTTGTTCATATAATTATTTCAATTTTTTTTTTGTATGTATAAACTAAAACTGGGTGAACATTATGGAATGTCTGGGATAGGTTTTTGGACGTCTGGGTAGATTTCTCTAATTGTCTGGATCGGTAATGCTCAATGTTGATTCGACACGATGGCTCGTCTAGATTCGTCTTGATCTCATGTATATTTATGATCGTAATCATATATATGGATATATATATAGGCTCGTGGATAGTTGAGCTGGGAACGGTTTCTGTTTTCAGATATGATGTAACAAAAGTTCGATGCAATTATCGAATCTTATTTATATATATTTATAGGCCAGTATCGGGTTAGATAAAAGGATATAAATATTTATTTATATTTTTATGTGCACGAGTGATTTCTTAGCACACTTGATGGCACCAGTCTACTTACAGGTTAAATATTGCACTGCGTGGCCTCTTGTTTACGCCAAAGAAACGAAAGATAATCACTCGCGTCTTACGAAAATCACGAAATATACCTACATACGAAATAGGAATCACTTTAGGTAATTGTCGATTTAAATTCTCAGCATACACATATCCTTAAGGATAGTTTACCATAACTTATTGGTCGAAATTGCAATGAAATAGCCAATGACAAAAAAAATCGGTTGCAGAGTATACTTTTACAAAATATCCACGAGAGTTGCACTAAAGGGAGAGAAACACAATTTACTTGGGTTAGCACAAATGGAAGCGATCGTATATACCGATTTAAATTTTAATTAACTAATTAAAATAAAAGAACCTTGCGTTCGATTAAACTTAACCTGAGATAATTTTGGCAGTCACGACTTCTAATGGTGGGTTATGATTTGTGGAACATAAAAATGGTATTGCCATCTTGTATGAGTTTATGTGAAATTATAGAAAATAATTTTCGCAGTAAAAGGTATTTTATTTGAAAATTGTCAAAAAGAAAACAAAAATATTTCCAAGGTATCCGCTACACGATCCTGCGCAAGCTACAGAGGCATATCTGCCGTAAAATGTAAACTCTTGACACCGTTTAACAACAACCAGATCGGCCCTTATCAGTGTGGTTTCAGGCCTGAAAGTCCACAACTGATGAAATGGTCACACTTTAGCAGATCCTTGATTAAAACCCAAGAAGTCCAAATCGATACCCACCACCTATTCATCGATTTCAAAGCCGCATACGACAGCATTTATAGAGACGCTGTTTCGTAAGCTTTTTTACGGTTTTCAACAACAAATTAAATTCTGCGAAACTGTCTTCAACGAAATAAAACACGACTAGTTTCAATGATCAAAATTCAACAATAATTTATTTCAAATATTTAACGCCCTTTTATATTACTCTTTTTGAGTGAGTTTACAACGATTTAAAATTTGGCAGTTATGTTGAGTGACTTGGGTTACAGGGTGACCCAACATTCCGGCCCCTGTTGAAGGAACTGCAGGATTGCAGCTAGTTCAACACTCAAAGGGAAGTATCGCCAATCTTTGCACCGCTCGCTTCGTTATGCCTGCCTTAGTTTTAACCTCGACCACTCGTATTTTGCCGTCGTCGCCCTTTATCGTGGATATTACACGTCCCATTCGCCACTGGTTTGATGGAATGTTGTCGTCTGCAATCAACACCAAAGTCCCTGACTTGATTTCTTTGACGGCTGCTGCTCTCCACTTTGCTTTGCTTTGAAGTTCTAGCAAATAATCTCGTCGCCATCGCTCCCAAAAATGTTGCCTTAGAAGTGATACCCGCTTCCAGCGCTCTATTGATGACATGGTCTTTGGTTGATCGAGTACCGGCTCCGGTATGGCTCGTTGTGCGTCTCCAATTAGGAAATGGCCAGGCGTAAGGACCTCACAATCATTGGGATCGGATGACATCGGCGAAATAGGTCTAGAATTTAAAATAGATTCAATATCAATGACAATGGTATTAAATTCTTCAACATTCAACAATGTTTGAGACATCACACGACGAAAATGGTATTTAAACGATTTGACCGCAGCTTCCCACAGCCCCCCAAAATGCGGTGATCTAGGTGGGATATGTTTAAATTCGATCCCCTCCCCCGCACACCAACTACCTATGTCTTTCTCCGCTTGCTGGTTAAAAAGCATGTGCTTCAAAGACGCAAGTTCTCTCCTAGCACCTACGAAGTTCGTTGCGTTATCACAATAAATGCGCCGGGGCAGTCCTTTTCTTGCCACAAATCGTTTTAATGCCATGATAAACGCTTTGGTCGTCAACTCGCTTACTGTCTCAAGATGAACTGCTTTACATCCAAAGCACACAAAAACTGCAACATAATACTTCTTTGGCGAACGTCCTCTTACTCCTTCTGTAACCCCATAGGGTCCACAAAAATCGACGCCTGTAGTTAGAAATGGCCTACTTAAACTAACTCGATTTTTCGGAAGATTTCCCATTATTTCCACCTGAAGCTGAGGTCGAAATTTAAAGCATCGTAGACAACTTTTTATTACCCTGCGCACCAATGTTCTGCAGTTTATGATCCAAAACCGATGCCTTACCAACGCCACTAATGCTTGTGGGCCTGCATGCATGTTTTTAATGTGCAAATGCATTACATAGTTCCACACAAACTGGTTATCGTTGGGTAAAAGTATTGGATGTTTCATATCATACGGAAGCGTTGCATTTTTCAACCTTCCCCCAACTCTCAACAACTCCACTCCTGATTGTGCTCCTATGTACGGAGCTAGCGCCTTCACCTTGCTATGAGTTGGTAACTCCTTGTTGCGCTTCAACAACTCTGCTTCCTCTTGGAACGATGAGTTTTGGATGTGCCACATTATTTTCAACAACGCCTCTTCCAGCTCGTCTACCGATAGAATCTCTTCTTTAGGCATACCCGTTTTACGACACTTCTTTATAAATCTACAAACATATGCCACAATACGAATTGTTTTTTGGACGCTGCAAAATTTGGTATATATTCCTCGAAACTCATCTGTGATTCTTGTTGCCATCAACGTTGTTCGCACACTTTTTTTTCCTGGAACTGCTGATATATTAAGAGTTGGTTTCGTTATTGGCCACTCCCTTTCGTCCTTATACAAGAATGTCGGCCCTGTAAACCAGATCGAGTTCATCAACTCTGCTACTGTCGCACCTCTCGACACGATATCCGCCGGATTCGCCTTGGTTCCCACGTGTCTCCAAGTAGCTTGGTGGGATCCTTGTTGAATCCTGGATACGCGATTTGCCACAAAAGTTTCCCACGTCGATGGGTGTTTTGCTAGCCAGTGCAAGACAATTTCCGAGTCTGTCCACAGATTGACCAACTCGATTTCTTGCGGAAAGTTGTTTAGCACCTTTTCTAAAAGTTGTACCAATAATTCCGCCGCACAGAGTTCTAGCCGAGGGATTGGTTGGACTTTCTTCGGAGCCACCCGTGATTTGGCACAATATAGGTTCACCAATACCTGTCCTCTTGTGACAGAGCGCACATAAATGCAACACCCATAGGCTCTTCCCGATGCATCTGCAAATCCATGGATCTGCACCTTGGAATCGGACTCCTCACATGGTAACACACTTCTCGCAACCCGTATCCTCTGCAGCTCTTCTAGTTCGTCCTTGAACTTTGCCCATTGAGTGTGTAATTCCTGTGATAACGACTCATCCCACTTCACCTTGGATATCCATAGATCTTGCATAAAGATTTTCGCCCTCACGATTATTGGATTTATTAATCCTAATGGGTCAAATAATTGAGCCATCTCTGACAGCACTATCCGCATCGTGATACGATTGGATGACGCTAACTTTGGAGTCAAATAGCAAAGCTGGTCTGCCGTAGGATCCCAACTAATCCCTAACGCTTTAATGATGTCTGCATCATTTATTCGCAATGGTTTCTCCTTATCGTCATCTGGAATGGATGCCAAGAATGATGGCTCGTTGGAAAACCACTTACGAATCTCAAATTTTCCTTTTTCTAGTACCGCTTTTACTTCATCGTAAATGCTCTCAATCTCATCACGCGTATTACCACCAGTAATTAAGTCGTCGACGTAGAAGTCTTTTCTAACTTTTCCTGCTCCAATTGGGTAATCGTTTTGACACTCCGCTGCCAGCTGCGTGAGGCATCTTGTGGCTAAATACGGAGCCGACGTTGTGCCGTATGTGACAGTCAACAGCCTGTAGATATCCAACTCGCTCTTAGGGTCATCTCTCCATAAGATGCATTGAAAATATGTATCCCGATCATCCACGTTAACCTGTCTGTACATTTTTGATATATCCGCTGTGAGTGCATATTTGTAAGCTCTAAACCTCAATATAATTGAAAACAGATCATCCTGCACAACTGGGCCTTTCAACAAAATTTCATTCAACGAGAGATTACCTGATGATCTCGCACTACAATCAAATACAACTCTTAATTTTGTTGTCGTCGAATCCGGCTTGATTACACACTGATGTGGTGCAATATATTTAACCAGACTGCGATGGCATCGTGGCACTTTTGTCATATGTCTCATATCAACATATTCCCGAATGAATCTGCCATATTCTTTCGCCAACTCTGGATTCCGGCTAAACCTTCTCTCCAATCCGTAGAAACGTTGCTCCGCACTCCGAAATGAATCACCCAACAACTCTTTCCTAGATTTGAATGGTAGCCGAACAACAAATCTCCCATCGGCACTCCTTCTCATCGTCGATTCAAAATGGGATTCGCAGCTCCTTTCCTCTTCCGTTAATATTGGATTCTCTGGTTGCAATGTTTCGATCGCCCAGAACCTTTCAACTAATGATTTTAGCTCTGGATCACCTCTGTCCAATTCCGTAGCTGTTGCTATATGACAACGCGCTTTGGTCAACTTCGTCGTCCTGATCTTTCCCGACACGATCCACCCAAAGACAGTTTTTTGTAAAATAGGCCTGTCTACACCTAACTTGATTTGCCCCACCATCAACAAACTATAAAACAAATCTGCCCCTAACAACAGGTCTACTGATGAAGGCAAGTAGAAGTTTGGATCTGCGAGTGAGAGATTTGCAGGAATGTTCCACTCTCCAAACTCGACTTTTTGCTCCGGCTGGATGCTGGTTATTTTTGGCAAAATTAAGGCATCCGTTGATGTACTAAACGCCGACGACCTCGAGTTTATTGAAATTGTAGTGCTGTGCTTGACCTGCATTGGCAATGAACCTACTCCGGCTATTGTTGAGTTGACACGTATTTTTCGAAGACGTAGCTGCTGCACCACTGCTTCCGTAACAAAATTAAGTTGAGAAGCAGAATCTAACAACGCCCTAAACTCAAGTCTTTCCCCACTGCAATCTAGAAGCTCCACTACTGCTGTTGCCAATATAACCTGACCTGATTCATTAACTCGAGCAACTGCCGAATGCAGGGTTGAGTTACCCGTGATGCTTTCTGCTTCTGCTTGTTGTGCACCTGAATCGACCCGATCCGCCGTATTTACTTCGTATCGATGTAGAAGCATATGATGGGGCCAACCACATACTGAGCACTTTGCCTTTGTGCACTTGCGAACAGAGTGTCCACCACCTAAGCAATTAATACAAAGTACCCTCTTTTTTACCTCCAGAAATCTATCCGCGACGCTAATATTCTTGAACGCAGAACACATATCAATTGTGTGTCCAATTTTCGTGCAAAAATTGCAATTACCGCCGTTTGCTACGACTAGCGTGGTTTTATGTTTGCCGTCATTTTTCGACCGATTCCTACCCGAATGTTGTTGCTGGGATAAATGGTTGGTTGATGTCGATGGTTGATGACACAACTTAGTTTCCCTTACTTCCAAATTCTGACATCTACGCGAAAGAACTTCCTCGCAATCCTTCCACAATAGTCTTTTAGAATAATCAATCGACTCTTCCCATTTCAGCAATGAATCTGCATCGAGCTTTTCGCTCACCACATGCAATAGAAACGCATTTGCGATGTCCTCCATTGAAACGATTGATTGCATTGCACTAAAATGGTTTGAAACTGAACCAACTAATGTTCTAAGCTGGGACGCGACACCTCGAGACATCTTTGGCAACATAAATATCGACTTAATATGTTCCTCTACCATTAATGTTTTGTTATCAAACCGATCCTTTAGTCTGTTAAATGCCTTCGTGTAATTTGCCTCAGTAATTTCAAATTCTTTTACTGCGGCAAGAGCCGTTCCTGTCAGACTATCCAACAAGTAGTTAAATCGTTCCACGTTATCCAGTGAAAGATTATTGTGAACTAATTTTTTATATATTCCTATAAAATTGGGATATTCAGAATATTTTCCTGCGAATTTAGGTATCTTCTGACACTGCAAATTGGCCTTCGTCAGAGACGGAACAGCCAATGATGCATTTAAAGTATCGACTGAAACATTTGCCTTTACTTTATTAATTAGCGACATTATACTCGACTTGGTTTCAATGTACACATCTTCAATCTCATTGCGAGTTTTAAAATTAACGTCCTCATCTGTGCTAAGCCTTTCGATTTGTATTTGGGTACTCAAAATCTGCTTGAAATAGGATTCAAGAATACCTAATCTACACTCTAATTCAGTCAACGATAAATGTTCACCTTTGCTGTGAATCAATTCTTTGATTCGAGTTAGACTTCGCTTTGTGTTCGAGCGCAAAGCTTTTAATTCGCCAACTGACGGCCCTGCCATCTCCTTTGGTTTTGCATCATCCACCATATCGTAACGATTGTTATTTATTTGATATTTGTGTTAAAATTCTACTATTCGACTATTGATATATGATAAGCAATAATATCGAAGTAGTTGTCACAAATTTGAATCTGTCTTGATATCTTGCCTCTTTCGTTTTAATATTTCAATTTATCATTGAATGATTTGAATTCCAATTAATCGAATCGGTAAAGCTTTCAAATTTGTGTCAACTAATCGCAAAGGCACATACCGTATTTCCACTTGTATATACTTAACAAATGTGTAGTTCTCTTAAAGTTGGTTCTCTTCAAATGTTCGTTCCCCAATGCAAGCGTCCGTTAAACAGCTGTCCAAGTGCTCACCATCACCGTAGATGATTTCCAATGTTCCGTATGTGTATACCAGCAAACAGTCCAAGATCATTCACCTCACCAACAACAACAACCACGCACTTTTTCAATTGTCTTGCGAAGACGAAAGTTCTTTCACTTTGTATTGTGCTTTTTCCTTTTCACTCGGTATGAGAAGGTAAATTACACTCTTGAATGCACTCTCGCGACCAACCGCTAACCACTCAACGAAATTTGTATGTCAGTCCAAGGGACTTTTAATTATTGGGACTTAAGAATGTTTAATTGTTAATTAATCCCGGGTTTCGGCACCAAAATGTTTCGTAAGCTTTTTTACGGTTTTCAACAACAAATTAAATTCTGCGAAACTGTCTTCAACGAAATAAAACACGACTAGTTTCAATGATCAAAATTCAACAATAATTTATTTCAAATATTTAACGCCCTTTTATATTACTCTTTTTGAGTGAGTTTACAACGATTTAAAATTTGGCAGTTATGTTGAGTGACTTGGGTTACAGGGTGACCCAACAGACGCACTATACAGAGTCCTGTCTAATTTTGGAATACCGCCCGAACCGGTCCGCCTGGGTAGGATGGCCATGGAGAATTTTGAATTGCATTGTCATGTGGCTTCTTTGATTTAGTTCTTGAGAGGATTGTGCAAAGCTCCCGACCCAACACCCAGAGGCACAGTGTTCCAAAAATCAAAGCAACTACTGGCATACTCCGATGATATTGACTCAATGTGATGTCATAGCCACGTTTCCTAGTATAGAGAAGGAAGCTGCAAAAATGGGCTTAGCAGTAAATGAGGGCAAGACGAAGTATATGCTGTCAACACGAAAGGACCCACAACATCGACGAATTTTACAGAACGTCACCATAGACAGATATAACTTTGAGGTAGTACGAAACTTTGTCTACTTCAGCACTCTGACAACACCATCTCGTCAGAAACTAAACGAAGAATTACTCTTGCCTACAGCTGTTTCTTCGGGCTAAGAAAAATGAAGTAGTAAAGGTCTCGCTCGAACTACTAAGGAGATCCTATATAAGACCCTGATCATCCCAGTCCTGCTCTACAGCGATGAAGCATGGTCCGTGTCAAAAGCGGACGAAGGAATCCTTGGTCGATATGAGAGGAAAATTCTTCCAAAAATCTTCATTCCCGTTTGCGTTGACGGGCTATGGAGACGAAGATTCAACTAAAAACTATACGAGCTGTACAGTAACATGCCCCTGGACAAAATACTCCGCATTAGACGTTTAAGATGGCTAGGACATGAAGAACGAATGGACACCAGTACCCCGATTCGCAGTGTCTTCGATTCCCAGCCAGACGTCGGATGCAGTAGAGGAAGACCTCGCCTTAAGTGGCGCGCACTTTTTATATCAACTATTTGTTTACGTGATCTCTTCAAACAATAGTTCAATGAAAATCATTCATTCACACGCAATTGGCGAGCAATTTACGAGCGGGTAAAGCAGAAACAATGAAATACAATCAAGTTGGAACTAAATTTCACTTGTTTTTATCTTTTCATTCAAAAGGTATTCCAGACACTTTACTTCAGAAAACGACTTCTCGGCCTCCCTGTACGACACACCCAGCCTTTGGATTATTGGCGATTCGAACTTCAATGTTGATAAGCATTTAACAAAAAAAATAAAAAAAACTGAAGAAATACAATTTATCTTTATTATTTTTTTCATAATTGTCGGCTGCCTCTATTATCACATCATAGACGGTTTCCTTCAGATTAAATGCAAGCGCAAAGTCAGCATGATTATACTCCGGTACATGTAAGCTACCTTTTACATTTGGCATCAATCGCTGAACTTTAAGGATATCCTCGACGGTACTGTATAAATCAGATTGACCATAGTACAGCCATACTGGAGCGGATATTCTTTCAAACTTATAATCTGGTGGTAAATAGTGATTGTACTTGATAATGTTTCCCCAGGTTCCGTAGTCATATTTTCTAAAACTCCCCGATTGATGTGATTGCAAATGATGAATCACCTGGAAAATGGATGCACCAGCTGGAGCGATTGTGGTCATATCCGACAGCAAAGTCTATTGAAACTTTAAAAATGAATGACTGTAGTCGGGAATGAGTGTTTACTTACATAGCTAAGATGCTTCGATTCGCGACAGCACAAAATGGTCACCATAAATGAGCAGACCCATTGAATTGGTGACGATTCTGAACAAATAGCTTCTAACAATATAGATAATAACTCATTGCTCGCAGGGATGTCCCATCTTCCAAAAAGCTTAAACAATTTCATTGAGCTATCAATCATAGCTACCATTAAGCGTTCGCTTAAGCGCATCACTTGCTTTCTCAACGCAACCGGCCCCAGCAAGTGCGAGGTCTTGATTTTGGCATTGTAACTCGGGATTGACGACATAAGGACGAAGAAGACAGTGGTGCCTTGCGAAAGTCCTACATAATGAAGAGCTGTTTCATTGGCAGTTGATAGTGCATAATCTATCATGGACGGCATATCTATGAGGCCAATTTCATCGAAACTAAACTCCCAAAACTTAGGATCGTGATGCGAAATAGCCACATTGAACTTGGAGTAGGTGTTTCCTCTTGCATTTCCCATCCAAACATCATAACCAGCGTCAGCGAGGAGGTATGCGAGTGCATATTCTGGACCACTTAGAACAAATGAATCGGATGATACGAACAAACCATGTTGGAGGAACACAACCGGTCGGTGGGTATTCTGATTTTTCAACTTTGGCGAGTACGGGATGCGGAACATTGTCAGAACGTATCCATCCGGTGTCTGAACTTTGTGCGTCTCCACTGGGTAGTTGTGCGTAGCAATACGTTGAGCCTCAAATGCACCAAGATTCAATTTTGGTTGTTAGAGTTTAAAAAATCCAACTTACCGTCGTTCGCAGAGCGTTTTTATTGCGGATACTCTCACGAACTGTCCCAGGTAGAGTTAGAATAATAATGAAAATAATATCAAACTTCATTGTATCCACGGGATTTCTTTTGTACTAACCAAGGTTTTCACAAGAAGATTGCTTTTATATTGTCTTTTCATTATCTAACTCTCTAATTTGACGTTTTATATATCTACTACGAGATTGTTTGTTTTTGCATAAGATGGAGTAAAGATATTGACAGCTCGTTTGGTTCCCTAACAATATACAGAACTTAAGAGAAAGAATTTGTGAGGTAAATATGACCTTTAATGGCAAGTTATAGAGACAATAAAAGGATGAAACAATTTAATGCAAAGTTATAAGGTGGCGCAAAATTCGTGCTATAAAAACAAAACAAAAGCAAAAACTTAATATTTTTATTATTTGCATACCCTACCTCAACGGGTTTAATGACTTTTGCTACATATTTGGTAACATAGAGAAAAATTCAGATAGATAAACCTTAAATTTTATGAATCAAATGAGAAACGCTAGCTGGTCAATACAGCGATGTCTGTCCGTTGTGTCACCGATTTTACTTACCTACTTAAGTGGTGCAACATTCCGGAATGAAGCCCGGCCTCAACTTACATGCCCGGTCCTTAGCTAACTGCCTCCAGCTGCGCACTCCATGGTGGTTGAGGTCGGTTCCACTTAAGCGAGGTTTCATCTACCGCGTCCGACGTCTGGCTGGGAATCGAACACCCTGCGCGCCGGAGTATTGGTGTCTATTCGTTCAACTTCCAATGCGGAGTTTTTTGATCAGAGGCTTTCAATGTACAGCTTCTTGGTTAAATCTTCGTCTCCATAGACCGGCAACTCAAACGTGATCAAAGATTTTTCGAAGAATTTTCCGCTCAAATCGACCAAGGATTTCTTCATCCGCTATTGATACGGTCCATGCTTCAGCGCCGTAGAGCAGGACGTGGAATATCAGGGTCTCATATATGATCTCTTTAGTAGTTCGAGTGAGGGCCTTCTTACTGAATTGCCTTCCTATACCGAAGAAACAGCGGTTGGCAAGAGTAATTCTTCGTTAAATTTCTGACGCGATGTTCTTGTCAGAGTCAATACCGAGCCGAGATAGACAACGTGGCAACAATGGTGACGTTCTGTCCGAAACATCGATGTTGTGGGTTCTTTCGTGTTGACAGCATATAAAGAGTGGCTAAATTTTAAAGGCCGATGTTGATTTTGATTTATGAAATTATTGGTTTTTTTTATTGATATAGAATTGGTATGATTCAATAATGTATGGACCTCGGCGGCACAACTCCATCCAATGGTCCAAATTTTCGATGACGCTGAGTCATAATTGAGGTTCTGTGCCGTTAATGTGCCGAATTGTGTCATCCCTAAGCTCTTGAATTGATGCTGGCTTATCGACGTACAAGTCCAGAAAGAAAGAAGTCCAAAGGTGTCAAATCACATGATCTTGGCGGTCAATTGACATCGCCGCCATTTCTCGAATCGACCATCTGTTCATCCCAGGCACAACCACACCCGCCACGTTTCATGAAATATAATTGTGGCACAGATAACATAAAATGCTAGAAGCCCTAAGGGGTCAAAGATAGTCGTTACATGACTTAGTACATCCCTCTAAGTAGGTCTCCTGTTTCCCAAAAGAACGTCATCATTTCTATATCGCTTAGATACCTTAAACGTAAAACAGTCATCCAATGTACACCACCACATGCCTAATACCTTTTCTGTAACCATTTGCCGATCTTATTCTAAGTTAAGCGCAGTCACCGACTAGCCTCCGAACTGATCACATCGTTCTCGGTATATAGTGTCTCTTAATTGTTCGTATCAAGCGCGCAAACCGGTATTTCCCGTTTTAATCTCATCTCCCAAATTTCTCACATAGTGTCAATCTTTGTATTTTCACCTAAGGCTAGTGTCCCAAATACAATTATGGCCCACGGGCCGAATAGAACAAACCGATTCAGGGCTCTGGAGGAGGAACTAGTTTTCGACTCTCAACCCAATAAAAAACAAAAAACTAATCCCACAACTTCGATTAATTTCCCCCCTCTACCGATTAGAACCAACCTTAGTAATCCCAAATTCATAATTATTGCCCCTAAAAATAAAGATAATCTCATAACCGACCTCAGCCCCTTCTTACTTAAAAAAGCAATAGATAATATCAGCACTGAATATGACCAAATATCCCAACTCCGTGACGGCAACTTATTAATCAAAACGAAATCGCAAAATATAGCCGAGGGACTTATGAAAGTTGTTAATTTAGCCAATATATGTCCAGTGGAAGTTAAATTGCATGATCGCCTAAACGAATCAAAGGGAATTGCTTATGCCCCATGTCTCATTAATGTTTCCGAAACAGAAATAATCGCCGAAATGAAAGCGCAAGGTGTAACTAGTGTCTACAAATTACAAAACAAGACGACAAAAAAAATCGAAACCATCCGGCTTGATTTTATTTACTATTCCGTCCCCCCAATACCATCGAAATAGACGGTTGATTGCGCAGAGAGAGGATTTAAGAGAACAAAAATGACGCGAAAGAGATTTTATCACTAAGCCATTTTGCCTGTAATTTACAATGCGTAACCCAACTTTACAGTGCTTAGAACTAAAATGCTGTTGAATATCTAAATAAACTTAATTTTTTATTATGAGGTCGACTTTTATACATTTCTACCTAGAAGTCCGATTGTATTTGAAAGGGTTCCCAACCCTTTTTATGGTTGAACATTTCGTGGTTTAGCGCTAGGTACCTGTATGGGTGGTGTGCTTGGTTAGCATTAATTTTATGATGTTTGATTTTACCTGTTTGACTTAAGTTTAAAAGTTTTACGACATGATTAGTGTTTGCATTTGGTTACCTGTAGGGGCAAGGAATAAATTTGTTGCCTGGTTTTTTATAGTTTTTTTTTAGATTTTTTTTAGAGTTTTTTATTTTAAGATAACGCATATATATTATGGATTTCCTATTTGGAATTCACTTTCACGAAAACAAAAGCATTGCTAGGACATAAAATAAATTGTCATGGATCTTTCAAGAAAAGGAAAACCAATAGGAAGTCTAGGACGTAAGATCGTTGTTAGGATATATTACAAAAAAATTGAAGAAGCTAGGAATTTATGTATAGATAATCCCATCACATACGCGAATTCACAGACAGAGGAGTTTACGGGAATTTCGGCCCGAACAATAAGAAGGATAATTAAAGAATATGAGAAGAAAGGCGCTATTGAATCTCCAACTAAAAGAGTACCACATACAAAATGGAAAACTGGATTGGACGAATTTGATATCACAGCTGTTCGGCGAATTATATACAACTTCCACATTGAAGAAAAAATGATGATAACATTAAAAATGTTAAGACAACGGGTGCAGGAAGATTTGGAGCTGAACCTAAGCAATATGTCGCTACATAGGATTTTAAAAAGAAAGAAATGAAATCAAACTTTTACGAGTGAAATATCTGAGGAAGGTGCGGGAGTACAGGTCAGAAGGATATGAGAATATTTATTTGGACGAGAGCTATATTAACAGCTCTCACACAAGGCCAAGGGCATGGACTGACGGCACCAGTCAAGGTTTAAAGGCGCCAATTTCAAAAGGCCAAAGGCTGATAATGGCGCATGCAGGTGGAGCGAAGGGCTTCGCTTCTGGGTCGAAAACAGGAGATTATCACGATGAGATGAATTTTGAAAATTTCTCCAAATGGATGAAGGATCAAGTTTTAAATAACCTAGAGGAACCATCGGTTATTGTAATGGAAAACGCATCATATCACAACAAATGGAAACACAAGCAAATCACTTCTGCTTCCGTTAATCAGAGATGTTAGAATGGCTTTCCGTCAACAATATACCGCATTCTTCAAAAATGCTCAAAGTCGAACTTTATGACCTTATAAAGCGACATCGGACTAATCACCACCCCAAGCATAAGATTGACGATATGATTCACGGCGCGGGACACGAAGTACTACGATTGCCACCCTATCATCCAGATCTCAACCTTATTGAAAAGATCTGGGCAACAGTCAAGTTAAGAGTCGGAAGCCGAAATACAACGTTTAGATTATCGGATGTTCAGAAACTAGCTGAAGAAGAATTTTCAAAAATAACAGTTGAAGATTGGCGCAAAGTTTGTGAAAAAATTATAAGGACAGAGGAGGAATACTTTTCACACGAGCAGATGTGGGACACAATGTCGGATGCAATAATTATCAATCCAGGAGATGATTCTTCAACCGATTATGAAACTGACAGTTCTTCGAATTCAATTTAATATACATTAATATTAACTATTTCATATATAGGTAGCAAAATCAATAAATATTTTTATCTTAGTACTAAAACGTGTGTGTTTTTACTTCTTAATTCAAACCAAACCGAACCACCCATTTGGTATACTGGTGTTTTGTTTTGCTGCTCGCTGTAAATCTGTTTTATATTTGCAATTCATCGTCAATTTTATCTCGCTATAATTTACACTTTTAATCAAGGTTACAAATTTAAAAGTGGTGGGTAGTTCAATAAGTTTTAAAAACTGCATTTCTTAAAAAAAATTATTGAAGAATCAAGAACGTTCACCATTTTGTCTTTAACGAACCGTTTAATACCCCATCCTCTTTTTTGTGACAGAAAATCGTGCCTATTGCTATTGGGTATAAAATCGTTTACGTTTCCAAAAAATTCCCAAATTGTAATTTTTTTTATTAAATTTACCTACCTCGCCCAAATTCAATGATATAAACAAAAAAAAATTGGTGTGACACTGCAATTTACTTTACTTTGCGTGCCAATATCAGTACCTACATGATCAATATGCACGACACAATTAATAATGATCAACGAAAGCATAATGAGCAAATAGGGTTTAAATCTAAAACCGTACACCTTCATACAGACACAGTCACACAATCAATTTATGTGCAATGTTTTGCTTAATCTATCCGACCGTGATCACATAATACTCCTACAAAGAACCGACAAGACAAAAAACGAAACAATATATTTTCCTCCAAGTAAAGTTGACATATAATGGTCTATATTTTTCCTCCGCTCCTAATTTCAGTATAAAAGAAGGAAAATGAAGAAACCACCCTCAGTGAGATCGCGACAGCGATCTTGAACATAAGGCAGGGTATACGTCGTTTTTTATTATGGCTCCGCCCATTTTCGTCTCTTTATGCTTGTTTTTGCAATTTTAATGTTGCACCACTTAAGTAGGTAAGTAAAATCGGTGACACAACGAACAGACATCGCTGTATTGACTCAGCTAGCGTTTCTCATTTGATTCATAAAATTTAAGGTTTATCTATCTGAATTTTTTCTCTATGTTACCAAATATGTAGCAAAAGTCATTAAACCCGTTGAGGTAGAGTATGCAAATAATAAAAATATTAAGTTTTTGCTTTTGTTTTGTTTTTATAGCACGAATTTTGCGCCACCTTATAACTTTGCATTAAATTGTTTCATCCTTTTATTGTCTATATAACTCGCCATTAAAGGTCATATTTACCTCACAAATTCTTTATCTTAAGTTCTGTATATTGTTAGGGAACCAAACGAGCTGTCAATATCTTATGCAAAAACAAACAATCTCGTAGTAGATATATAAAACGTCAAATTAGAGAGTTAGATAATGAAAAGACAATATAAAAGCAATCTTCTTGTGAAAACCTTGGTTAGTACAAAAGAAATCCCGTGGATACAATGAAGTTTGATATTATTTTCATTATTATTCTAACTCTACCTGGGACAGTTCGTGAGAGTATCCGCAATAAAAACGCTCTGCGAACGACGGTAAGTTGGATTTTTTAAACTCTAACAACCAAAATTGAATCTTGGTGCATTTTAGGCTCAACGTATTGCTACGCACAACTACCCAGTGGAGACGCACAAAGTTCAGACACCGGATGGATACGTTCTGACAATGTTCCGCATCCCGTACTCGCCAAAGTTGAAAAATCAGAATACCCACCGACCGGTTGTGTTCCTCCAACATGGTTTGTTCGTATCATCCGATTCATTTGTTCTAAGTGGTCCAGAATATGCACTCGCATACCTCCTCGCTGACGCTGGTTATGATGTTTGGATGGGAAATGCAAGAGGAAACACCTACTCCAAGTTCAATGTGGCTATTTCGCATCACGATCCTAAGTTTTGGGAGTTTAGTTTCGATGAAATTGGCCTCATAGATATGCCGTCCATGATAGATTATGCACTATCAACTGCCAATGAAACAGCTCTTCATTATGTAGGATTTTCGCAAGGCACCACTGTCTTCTTCGTCCTTATGTCGTCAATCCCGAGTTACAATGCCAAAATCAAGACCTCGCACTTGCTGGCACCGTCTGCGTTGAGAAAGCAAGTGATGCGCTTAAGCGAACGCTTAATGGTAGCTATGATTGATAGCTCAATGAAATTGTTTAAGCTTTTTGGAAGATGGGACATCCCTGCGAGCAATGAGTTATTTGCTATATTGGGATCAGCTATTTGTTCAGAATCATCACCAATTCAATGGGTCTGTGCATTAATGCTGTCCGTACTATGCTGTCGCGAGTCGAAGCATCTTAACTATGTAAGTAAACACTCATTCCTGACTACAGTCATTCATTTTTAAAGTTTCAATAGACTTTGCTGTCGGATATGACCACAATCGCTCCAGCTGGTGCATCCATTTTCCAGGTGATTCATCATTTGCAATCACTTCAATCGGGGCGTTTTAGAAAATATGACTACGGAACCTGGGGAAACATTATCAAGTACAATCACTATTTACCACCAGATTATAAGTTTGAAAGAATATCCGCTCCAGTATGGCTGTACTATGGTCAATCTGATTTATACAGTACCGTCGAGGATATCATATCCTTAAAGTTCAGCGATTGATGCCAAATGTAAAAGGTAGCTTACATGTACCGGAGTATAATCATGCTGACTTTGCGCTTGCATTTAATCTGAAGGAAACCGTCTATGATGTGATAATAGAGGCAGCCGACAATTATGAAAAAAATAATAAAGATAAATTGTATTTCTTCAGTTTTTTTTATTTTTTTTGTTAAATGCTTATCAACATTGAAGTTCGAATCGCCAATAATCCAAAGGCTGGGTGTGTCGTACAGGGAGGCCGAGAAGTCGTTTTCTGAAGTAAAGTGTCTGGAATACCTTTTGAATGAAAAGATAAAAACAAGTGAAATTTAGTTCCAACTTGATTGTATTTCATTGTTTCTGCTTTACCCGCTCGTAAATTGCTCGCCAATTGCGTGTGAATGAATGATTTTCATTGAACTATTGTTTGAAGAGATCACGTAAACAAATAGTTGATATAAAAAGTGC
The DNA here is from genome assembly GCA_949824845.1 of Rhingia rostrata. Lineage (NCBI taxonomy): Eukaryota > Metazoa > Arthropoda > Insecta > Diptera > Syrphidae > Rhingia > Rhingia rostrata. The sequence continues at coordinate 66,530,877 of OX463758.1, forward strand.
GCGCCACTTAAGGCGAGGTCTTCCTCTACTGCATCCGACGTCTGGCTGGGAATCGAAGACACTGCGAATCGGGGTACTGGTGTCCATTCGTTCTTCATGTCCTAGCCATCTTAAACGTCTAATGCGGAGTATTTTGTCCAGGGGCATGTTACTGTACAGCTCGTATAGTTTTTAGTTGAATCTTCGTCTCCATAGCCCGTCAACGCAAACGGGAATGAAGATTTTTGGAAGAATTTTCCTCTCATATCGACCAAGGATTCCTTCGTCCGCTTTTGACACGGACATGCTTCAGCGCTGTAGAGCAGGACTGGGATGATCAGGGTCTTATATAGGATCTCCTTAGTAGTTCGAGCGAGACCTTTACTACTTCATTTTTCTTAGCCCGAAGAAACAGCTGTAGGCAAGAGTAATTCTCGTTTAGTTTCTGACGAGATGGTGTTGTCAGAGTGCTGAAGTAGACAAAGTTTCGTACTACCTCAAAGTTATATCTGTCTATGGTGACGTTCTGTAAAATTCGTCGATGTTGTGGGTCCTTTCGTGTTGACAGCATATACTTCGTCTTGCCCTCATTACTGCTAAGCCCATTTTTGGAGCTTCCTTCTCTATACTAGGAAACGTGGCTATGACATCACATTGAGTCAATATCATCGGAGTATGCCAGTAGTTGCTTTGATTTTTGGAACACTGTGCCTCTGGGTGTTGGGTCGGGAGCTTTGCACAATCCTCTCAAGAACTAAATCAAAGAAGCCACATGACAATGCAATTCAAAATTCTCCATGGCCATCCTACCCAGGCGGACCGGTTCGGGCGGTATTCCAAAATTAGACAGGACTCTGTATAGTGCGTCTCTATAAATGCTGTCGTATGCGGCTTTGAAATCGATGAATAGGTGGTGGGTATCGATTTGGAGTTCTTGGGTTTTGATCAAGGATCTGCTAAAGTGTGACCATTTCATCAGTTGTGGACTTTCAGGCCTGAAACCACACTGATAAGGGCCGATCTGGTTGTTGTTAAACGGTGTCAAGAGTTTACATTTTACGGCAGATATGATCTTGTAGGCGATGTTTAGCAGACGTATGCCTCTGTAGCTTGCGCAGGATCGTGTAGCGGATACCTTGGAAATATTTTTGTTTTCTTTTTGACAATTTTCAAATAAAATACCTTTTACTGCGAAAATTATTTCCTATAATTTCACATAAACTCATACAAGATGGCAATACCATTTTTATGTTCCACAAATCATAACCCACCACATGAAAAAAATGGAAACTTACCATACACTCACCACGAACATTCGCAGCAACCGGTACAGCGTTTGTGTATTCAACGCTCGCACGTTCAGAGCTTGACCTTTCTTTTCATTCGCCTGTTACAGTGGTCATTAGAAGTCGTGACTGCCAAAATTATCTCAGGTTAAGTTTAATCGAACGCAAGGTTCTTTTATTTTAATTAGTTAATCAAAATTTAAATCGGTATATACGATCGCTTCCATTTGTGCTAACCCAAGTAAATTGTGTTTCTCTCCCTTTAGTGCAACTCTCGTGGATATTTTGTAAAAGTATACTCTGCAACCGATTTTTTTTTCTGTAATTGGCTATTTCATTGCAATTTCGACCAATAAGTTATGGTAAACTATCCTTAAGGATATGTGTATGCTGAGAATTTAAATCGACAATTACCTAAAGTGATTCCTATTTGGTATGTAGGTATATTTCGTGATTTTCGTAAGACGCGAGTGATTATCTTTGGCGTAAGCAAGAGGCCACGCAGTGCAATATTTAACCTGTAAGTAGACTGGTGCCATCAAGTGTGCTAAGAAATCACTCGTGCACATAAAAATGGAATATTTATATCCTTTTATCTAACCCGATACTGGCCTATAAATATAGTATATAAATAAGATTCGATAATTGCATCGAACTTTTGTTACATCATATCTGAAAACAAAAACCGTTCCCAGCTCAACTATCCACGAGCCTATATATATATCCATATATATGATTACGATCATAAATATACATGAAGCAGCCTTTAAGTTGTAGAGTGAAGACGTGTTTTTGTAACAGCTCCCAAATTAAACTAACAGCGAGGTGAATGTTTGAATTGATACGAGTAAAACCTTAAGATGCAGGAGTGCTTTAAGTGTAAAAGTGCTAATCGTGGCGAAACGGGACTGCAATGTGCGGGCGTATCCAAAAAATCATTTCACGTTACAACAAAATGCAGTGGTATCGATAAAAGCAGTTGCGACATGCTGGACTCAAACGACATGATCAAGTTCATATGTGATGACTGCATACAATACATACACAATGTCGATTTAGTATTAAAAGACATGCAAATCACAGTTAAAAAAAATGACAAGTATTTGAAAGAGTATAAAGCAGAATTTAACGAATAACTCAGAAGAAACGAAATGGAGATTAAAAACCTTCTTGAAGCTATGGAAGCGGGATTCTCAGATAGGATTAATGCTATGAAGATTGCTCAAGAAACATGTGAGAAAAGCGTAGAAGAAATCAAAAAAATGAGTACTTATAGTGAGTCTCTTAAAAAACAGAGCGAGAAAATGGTAGATGACGTGAAAAGGATAGCAATAGACAGTCAATCAGTGGTGAAAGAGATAAAAAATGATATACAGAAAGGAGTTATAGTGCGTACCAAAACAGTTGGCCATTCTACTGCGCAGGTCTCTTAAAATGTGTTTTACAATCTCTTAAAATTGCAAAAACAAGCATAAAGAGACGAAAATGGGCGGAGCCATAATAAAAAACGACGTATACCCTGCCTTATGTTCAAGATCGCTGTCGCGATCTCACTGAGGGTGGTTTCTTCATTTTCCTTCTTTTATACTGAAATTAGGAGCGGAGGAAAAATATAGACCATTATATGTCAACTTTACTTGGAGGAAAATATATTGTTTCGTTTTTTGTCTTGTCGGTTCTTTGTAGGAGTATGATGTGATCACGGTCGAATAGATTAAGCAAAACATTGCACATGAATTGATTGTGTGACTGTGTCTGTATGAAGGTGTACGGTTTTAGATTTAAACCCTATTTGCTCATTATGCTTTCGTTGATCATTATTAATTGTGTCGTGCATATTGATGTAGGTACTGATATTGGCACGCAAAGTAAAGTAAATTGCAGTGTCACACCAATTTTTTTTGTTTATATCATTGAATTTGGGCGAGGTAGGTAAATTTAATAAAAAAAATTACAATTTGGGAATTTTTTGGAAACGTAAACGATTTTATACCCAATAGCAATAGGCACGATTTTCTGTCACAAAAAAGAGGATGGGGTATTAAACGGTTCGTTAAAGACAAAATGGTGAACGTTCTTGATTCTTCAATAATTTTTTTTAAGAAATGCAGTTTTTAAAACTTATTGAACTACCCACCACTTTTAAATTTGTAACCTTGATTAAAAGTGTAAATTATAGCGAGATAAAATTGACGATGAATTGCAAATATAAAACAGATTTACAGCGAGCAGCAAAACAAAACACCAGTATACCAAATGGGTGGTTCGGTTTGGTTTGAATTAAGAAGTAAAAACACACACGTTTTAGTACTAAGATAAAAATATTTATTGATTTTGCTACCTATATATGAAATAGTTAATATTAATGTATATTAAATTGAATTCGAAGAACTGTCAGTTTCATAATCGGTTGAAGAATCATCTCCTGGATTGATAATTATTGCATCCGACATTGTGTCCCACATCTGCTCGTGTGAAAAGTATTCCTCCTCTGTCCTTATAATTTTTTCACAAACTTTGCGCCAATCTTCAACTGTTATTTTTGAAAATTCTTCTTCAGCTAGTTTCTGAACATCCGATAATCTAAACGTTGTATTTCGGCTTCCGACTCTTCCCTTGACTGTTGCCCAGATCTTTTCAATAAGGTTGAGATCTGGATGATAGGGTGGCAATCGTAGTACTTCGTGTCCCGCGCCGTGAATCATATCGTCAATCTTATGCTTGGGGTGGTGATTAGTCCGATGTCGCTTTATAAGGTCATAAAGTTCGACTTTGAGCATTTTTGAAGAATGCGGTATATTGTTGACGGAAAGCCATTCTAACATCTCCGATTTAACGGAAGCAGAAGTGATTTGCTTGTGTTCCCATTTGTTGTGATATGATGCGTTTTCCATTACAATAACCGATGGTTCCTCTAGGTTATTTAAAACTTGATCCTTCATCCATTTGGAGAAATTTTCAAAATTCATCTCATCGTGATAATCTCCTGTTTTCGACCCAGATTTAAATAAAAGCAAGGCATTATTCACGAAGCCCTTCGCTCCACCTGCATGCGCCATTATCAGCCTTTGGCCTTTTGAAATTGGCGCCTTTAAACCTTGACTGGTGCCGTCAGTCCATGCCCTTGGCCTTGTGTGAGAGCTGTTAATATAGCTCTCGTCCAAATAAATATTCTCATATCCTGCTGACCTGTACTGCCGCACCTTCCTCAGATATTTCACTCGTAAAAGTTTGATTTCATTTCTTTCGCAAAGAAATTTACGGTTGTTCTCCGTTTTTCTATAAGAAAATCCATTTCTTTTTAAAATCCTATGTAGCGACATATTGCTTAGGTTCAGCTCCAAATCTTCCTGCACCCGTTGTCTTAACATTTTTAATGTTATCATAATTTTTTCTTCAATGTGGAAGTTGTATATAATTCGCCGAACAGCTGTGATATCAAATTCGTCCAATCCAGTTTTCCATTTTGTATGTGGTACTCTTTTAGTTGGAGATTCAATAGCGCCTTTCTTCTCATATTCTTTAATTATCCTTCTTATTGTTCGGGCCGAAATTCCCGTAAACTCCTCTGTCTGTGAATTTGCGTATGTGATGGGATTATCTATACATAAATTCCTAGCTTCTTCAATTTTTTTGTAATATATCCTAACAACGATCTTACGTCCTAGACTTCCTATTGGTTTTCCTTTTCTTAAAAGATCCATGACAATTTATTTTATGTCCTAGCAATGCTTTTGTTTTCGTGAAAGTGAATTCCAAATAGGAAATCCATAATATATATGCGTTATCTTAAAATAAAAAACTCTAAAAAAAAATCTAAAAAAAACTATAAAAAACCAGGCAACAAATTTATTCCTTGCCCCTACAGGTAACCAAATGCAAACACTAATCATGTCGTAAAACTTTTAAACTTAAGTCAAACAGGTAAAATCAAACATCATAAAATTAATGCTAACCAAGCACACCACCCATACAGGTACCTAGCGCTAAACCACGAAATGTTCAACCATAAAAAGGGTTGGGAACCCTTTCAAATACAATCGGACTTCTAGGTAGAAATGTATAAAAGTCGACCTCATAATAAAAAATTAAGTTTATTTAGATATTCAACAGCATTTTAGTTCTAAGCACTGTAAAGTTGGGTTACGCATTGTAAATTACAGGCAAAATGGCTTAGTGATTAAATCTCTTTCGCGTCATTTTTGTTCTCTTAAATCCTCTCTCTGCGCAATCGACCGTTGGCCAACTGTTTTGGTACGGACTATAACAGTCACTCAAACCAATCCATCCAACTCAAATGCAAGTTGCACCTCCACTAAATTAATCTCAAACCCTTCCAATATAAAAGTAACTCATAACTCTAACTCAAACCCCACCAACCACCTTTCCAAGCCCACCAAATTATCTTTACCAACATTGGACATTGGACATCACAGTACTTCGCACATGAATGCAACGAACTACAGACACGTAACAGCACTGGCGACTGAGGCCATCGGCTGGGACAGATCAAGACATTAATACAACAGAGAGAGACAGATAGATACAAAGAAGGAAAGACATATAACATACACCTACGTGGCACAGAGGAGGAGACATAGATTAATATTGTCTCATGTTATCGCACAGGTGGCCTCAGATAAGCTGGCGATTTTCGTAGAAAACAAATGCTGCCGAAGCTGGGGCTTGAACCCGCAACGTTTGGCTTAGCAGTCAACTACGCATTCCTCTGAGCCAAGGCCACCTCTCTTTACCAACAGTAACTCAATCAATCACTCAAATCAAAAATGCCAGCACGTCATTCCCAAATGACGATGTCGACATATAAAAACAATTATACCAACCAAAACAATGACTCTGCTGGTCCGGAATTGAATCGTCCATGCTCCTCAGTGAGCATTAATGGTTCAACATCGGGGCAGCAGAGTCAAAATCCTAACAACCTATCTACCCGTAACCCAATAACTGTACAACAAAACATAAACAAAATAACTACTCGGACACCTTAAAAAAAAAAACACACTTTTATTGCCTCACGAAATAAAAGTCCGTGTAGCCAGTCCAAGCAAAATATCGCTCTCAGTATTCTTCAATGGAATATAAAAGGCTGTCGACATAATTTTGACGAGCTTAATATTTTGATAAAAGAGCACAACCCTAGCATAATATCGCTCCAAGAAACACACTGCCCTTTCAATTCCAACCCGATTGTTCCAAAAAATTACATCGGATATTTTAAAAATGTTGCCACAAACACAACATCGAAGCAAGGCGTAGGTCTTCTGGTAAAGAAAAACCTACCACATAAAATACTTCATCTCAATTCAAATTTACAAGTAATCGCTTGTGAAATTGAACTTAATATGAAAATTACCTACATTGGCCTTTACCTCCATCCGCACGAACATTTACAACCTACTGATTTACACAACATTGTTAAACAGATCAATTCACCATTAATATTTGGTGGTGACGTCAATGCTTGAAGCGTTCTTTGGGGATCAGCTTCCACAAACTCTAGAGGTGCAGTTTTCGAGGATTTCCTTCTTAACTCCAGCCTTGTTCTCTTAAACGACGGCTCTCCAACTCACCTGTCAACACATAACACATTTACCCATATAAACATTACTTGCTGCTCCCCCCAACTACTTCCATCTACCTCCTGGAAAACCCTAGATGACCTTAACAATAGTGACCACTACCCCATATGACATCAGTCAATTTTGGTCACACAACTGTTAACAAAATCGTTATCGCAAAATTTAAAACTGACCATGCAAATTGGTCTCTGTTCAAAAATAACCTCAACGAATTCCTACAACACATGAAACCAACCACAAATACTAACAAAGAAACCGCATTGCTACAAAAAGCAATCCGAATGGCTGCTAACACTTCGATTCCTCAGACACACCCAACATTTGGAGCTAAAAACAAGAGAACAGTCCCTTGGTGGAATCCCCAACTTTCTTCACTCCGAAAAGACAAGATGCTAGCGCTAAGAGAATTCCAAAAGACTCCTACGCAATACAATCTAATCCTCTACAAAAAAAAAACGAATGCCAGGTTTCGCAGATTACTTAAAGACAGTAAGGCTAAAAGCTTTTCTGAATTTACAGCCACCATCAATCGCAACTCCGCTCCTGCCAAAATTTGGAATAATATTCGAATGTTGACAGGAATTCGTTTAGCATCCAAAATAAAAAGTATCAAGTCACCGAACCATATAATTACTGATCAAGACCTAATCTGTAACTTTTTTGCCCAAAACCTGGCCAAAATTCTCAGACGACTCTTATTTCCACTCTAACTTCACTAGTGCTAAGAATTGCACCCTCAATAATCCTCTGCCACTACGTGCAACTAATCCGGCCGCTAGACGAATTGAAGAACCGATCTCCCTGATCGAATTTGAATCATGCCTAAACAAAGTCAAAGGTAAAACACCGGCCAGAGATCGCATATCCTATCCGATGTTAAAGCATTTGCCGAATGCAGTCAAATCACGTTTAATCACATTGTACAATAACATCCTTGATTCAGCGACTATTCCACAAAGCTGGAAGACAGCCTCTTCATTACTCCCCATTCTAAAACCAACTAAGGATAACAGTCTTGTTGCGAATTACCGACCAATCTCGCTGATGCCTTGTATGTCTTAAATACTTGAAAAAATTGTAGCTAAGCGCCTTTTCTGGTTTATTGAAACAAAAAAACTCACCAAGTAGCCTTCAAAGTGATCAAAGGGTGTATTGATACCCATCTGCATATCGACTACTATACACTGCCGCTCACTTGAATAGGAACATATGATCATTTTGCAGAATGATTTGTTTTTGCTATTTTCTCTTTGCTGATATAAGTCATTGCGGTTTGCATCTTAAAAGTAACGTTTATTAGGCTATTATCAGAAGAAAGGAAGTGACAAAAAAGATTACCGTTACTACTCAGAAGTGGCTTGCTGTCAATATTCACAAAAAAAATCCATTTTTTTTGGCTCATTAGAATAAGAACAGATGAAATCGTATCAGTTTATCGCACGCTTTTGAAGTGATTAGATCTGCTAAAGTTGCTAACCGTACGTAATTAATATTTTATTTCGAATTTTGTGCATAATGGGTCGAAGCAGTGCATTAACGACGGAAGAAAAGGCAAGAGTTTCCGCATATAGGGAAATGAAGCTGACCTATAGAGAAATCGCAAAAAAAATTGGAAGGAGCTCTACTGTTGTATACAATTTTCTTCAGAATTAGTCGGAGTATGGGAAAAACATGAAGGGCCGTACTAAAAAAGTAACTTCAGCTGCTGACAAAAGGGCAATAATTCGAGCAGCATCAAATTCTCACCAGTCTGCAGCAAAAATCAAATCAAATTTAGCAATAACAGCAAGGGTTTCAACAGTAAAACGTGTTATTAAGAGTGCAAATCACCTAAAACGATTAAAACTAAAAAAAAAAACCACCACTGAATGCTGCCCGCAAAGAGACCCGATTGTTTTTTTCACGAAACTGTATGACCTGGAATTCAGAATGGAAATGCGTTGTATTTTCAGATGAAAAAAAATTCAATCTCGATGGGCCAGATGGATACAACTTTTATTTCCACGATCTGCGTAAGGAAGAGCATTTTTTGAATCGCCACCATAGTCGAGAAGGTGGTGTTATGGTTTGGGGAGCGATAACGTACTATGGAACCTGCGAACTGCAGTTTTTAGCTTCAAAAATGAACGCGGTGGCTTACATTAGTAAGCATTAGTATTAGAAAAGGCATTCCCCGAACTGGGGAATCTGTTTGGTCCTTTGAAGTGGTGTTTTCAGCATGATAATGCTCCCATCCATACCGCTCGATCTGTTAAGACTTGGATTCAAACCCAGAACGACAACAGCCTGATCTTTGGGGCTTATTACCCCAATGAAATGTACATGGAGAGTGCGCTCATGTCCGGCTTTATTCCACCAGAGGCATTCATTTACATCGATTCGTTAGGGTTAGTACAAGACAGGAACGGTATCCCGGTTTTATACCACCGCTATCGTGACGCGCGGGACAAACGGCTAATCCGCGACGGGTACGTCGACAATGCTCCGGAGCTCCTCCGCTTTAGCACGGCGGTATCGGATCGCGATAGGATCGATGCTGCAAAACAGCGCACGGAATTCTGGTGGCTATATGAGGAAGGTGATTCTGCACTTCCTCAGGACTTTGCGGACTTTTAGTCCAACTCCATAGGTAAGATTTTAAATTAGGAACAAGGTCTGGGGTGGGGCTTGTGCACCATATTGGCGTACAATATGGTTGAACGCAGGCTGCCGTGGGACCGAAAGACGCAATCAGGATGGCGACCCCTCGGGGCATGCGCAACGAGGGCTCGCCACCCCGATTATAATTAAGTTAGGTTTAAGTAGTTAAGTAGTCTTAAGTTAGGCTTAAGTAGTTTAAGTAGTCTTAAGTTATATATAATCTAGATTAAGCTTTTATATAAAACAAAAAAAAGTCACTAAACAAAGTTTTAAATTTTTTCTTTGTAAATTAAAATTAAATATAAAACCAAAAACCGACAAATATAAGCCTAAAGGCAAAATAAAACAGCTAAATATAAGCTTACAGCGCCCACTAAGGGCCGATAAGTTAGATTAAGTAAACCAGTTATTGATAAGTTAGATTTAAGCATTTTTGTCTAGTATTAAGCTAATATTTTAAGTAAATAAAAAATGGGTTTAAAAGTTAAAAAAAAAAAAAAGAAAATAGCAAAAACAAAACATTGTACAAAATGATCATGTTCCTATTCAAGTGAGCGGCAGTGTATATCAAAAGCAATGTCCGCAAAAAAGCATGTTTCAGTTCTTTCCTTGGACTTTGAAAAAGCTTTCGATAAGATTGGCTTACACATTGTTTTAAACAAGCTGAAAGTATGGGGCGTTGGAAAAAAAATGTATGGATATGTAAGATCATTCTTAACCAATAGAAAGTTTTACACTAAAGTTGATAACTGTTATTCAAAACAATATCCTTTACATAACGGGATTCCACAAGGATCACCTTTGTCGGTAGCCCTATCTATTATTGCTTTCGACGACATATGCATACTACTATCGAAACACAAACTTCTCGATTGTTCCCTATATGCAGACGATATATATATATTCTTGGCAAGGTCAACGATTTAAATAGTTGCAAGAATTTATTTCAAAGAGCATTACAAGATATTTTAGATTGGTCAGACATATCTGGCGCAAAACTCTCAATAGGTAAATGTAAAACACTTCATGTATGCCGCAAACGTGACTGTCCCCAATTAGTTATAAACATAAATAATATAAATATTGTTAACGTTGATAATTTGAAAATTTTAGTACTTATTTTCAAAAAAAAAATACAAGTGGAATCAACATTGTATAGACCTTAAGAAATCACTATCTGCGAGGGTTAATATTATTAAGTATCTAGCTAGTAAAAAAAGTAATGTACATATTAGCACCTTATCATCAATCACCAAAATGCTAGTTCTCAGCAAAATCGACTATGGCCTATTCAATTACGGCAATTGTTCCAAAACGACTTTAAACATCATCAAACCAACATACCACCATGCAGCTAGAAGATCAATCAATGCCTATCCTACAACCCCCATAAAAAACATATTGGCAGAAGCTGGGCTTCCTACAATTGAAGAAAGAAAATATGCTATCACTCTTAAATTAACAGCAAAGCTGGCGTTTTCCAAACACTCAGTTATTGACAAACATATCTTGGAATCTAAAAGCCACAAAAGAACAAAAAGAGTCCAATCCGCAATTAGTGTCATCCTCGAAAAAGCTACACAATTTCAAATTCCAACAAAGCGCCCAATTAACGTTTTATCGACATACCCGCCTTGAATAGAAGAATAAATGTCCAAGAATAAATGTCAGTACAGGGAAGATAGGACATTTGCCTCTTTGTCTGGTTGCAGTAACATGTATAAATGTGTCCCTCTTTAAAGCTCTCGTAGGGTTGCCATGGTATATATTATGAATCACCACAAAGAGAGAGAGCATTTCGCTTAGGGTTGCCATATGCCCATTTTAGTTTGTTTAAAAAAAAAACATATTTTTCCGAGAACAGAAATAAGAACTAAAAAAAATATGTATTATCATTTATTCATGATAAATATAGTAAACAAAAATATAATTCATAATAAATATAGTAAAGTATAATGTTAAAACATAAAATTTCATTAATTTAAAGTAATTTATAATATTAAAGTCTGATGAAAAGTTAGTGCTGCTACTATCGTCATTTATATTTATTACCAATCTTTCGACTGCTTCCTGCGCGAAAACGTCCATATCCCACATCGTTGGCTCAACAACCTGTTCAACGTGTTGAACACATCGGTGCCATTTCTCACTGTCAACTCTTACAAGTGCTGTTGTTAATAATAATTTAATTTCTGTCATTTTAAATGACTTGTTTTGGCTTGCTACAAAACCTTTCACTTGAGCCCAAAACAATTCTATTGGATTTAGATCGCAGTGATAAGGCGGCAAGCGAAGCACTTTATGTCCTGCAGCTTGAGCCATTTCATCCACGACATAGGTTTCATATTTGGCTTTGAAACGTTTAACGATTTCAAGCAACTCTGTTTTAACCATATCATCCTCAAAACTTAAAGCATTAGATCTCAGCCACTTTTTTATATCATCTTTTCTAGTAGAAGTGGTTGGTGCTTTATTTTTCATTCTGGAATGGTAGGAAGCATTGTCCAAAACTATTACGGCGTTGGGTTCCAGGCGCGTTAAAGTATCTTTGAACCATTTCTCGTACACTTCGGCATTCATGTCTTCGTGGTAGTCTCCAGTTTTTCCTGAAATAAAGCATAGCAGACCTTCATCTACGAAAACTTGTAGAACTTCCAATATGGGCTATAATTAGTCGCTTTCCTTTTCCAGATGGTGATCGCAGTCCAGTTGACAACCCTTCATTAAAAGCTTGGCGTGGTGTTGTAATGGATGGATCCACCCACACTTTCTCCCGAGTATGTCCCTCGTTGAGCCAGGTCTCATCAGTAAAATATATTTTTCTTTTCTCTTCTCGAATTTTTTTTTATTTCGCGTAGATACCTTCGTCTCCATGATATAATATCACTTCTTTCCAACAACAAGTTTTTACGCTGACGTTTGACGAATTTAAATTTAAGATCTTCTTTTATGATTGTATGTAAAGTTGATCTGCTCATTTTTGTAATATTTGCATTTTGTTGGGCTTCATGCAATATCTTATCCGTCGTTGGTAAATCATTATCCATGAAAAACTGATGGACTATGCGCCTAATGGCACATTTGTCAAAATCATCGACCCTGATTTTGCGACCAGAATTATTTTTCTTCTTTGAAGGCGAATTGTGGCCTTTAATTTCATTTTCCTTTAAAAGCCTATATACAGTTCGTTCCGTAACAGAAAAGACATCAGCTGCTTTTCTTACGGATTCCGTTTTATTTTTAAGAAGCCCATAAAATTTGTTAGTTGAGTTTACAATTTGTTGTTTCTTTTGTGCACATAGATAGATAGATAGATTGATTTTATTTCGTTAAATATACATTTGGTTTGTTATCGCACATTTTACAGAGATTTGATAAGATATATCTTTCTACTGAAACATTATTTATTCAATTGAAAATATAAAGGAGACAAAAATAGATAGTTTGGAGGAAACACGAAAAAAACCTCCAATTTAAATACAAAAAAAAAAATAAATAAATAAATAAATAAACAAATAAAAAAAATAAACAAATAAACAATAAACAAATAAACAGATAAACAAATAAATAAATTAATAAAAAAAAATAAAATAAAATAAATAAATAAATAACTAAATAACTAAATAAATAAATAAATAAATGCATAAATAAATAAATAACTAGATAAATAACTAAACAAACAAAAAATAAATAAATAACAAATAAATAAATAGAAAATTTCAAAATATGTATATACATATATAAATGTTTAAACAAAATAATAAACAAATAAATCAACAAAAATCAGTCAAGTGGTATCACATATTTTGGTTTTGTTTTAATTCCAGAAGGGAATAAATATTTCACTCAAAGAGTGATAGATAAATAAATAATATAATTTGATTAAATAAATAAATAATATAATTTGATTTAAATAAATAAATAAATAAATAAGTAAATAAATAAATAATTAAGCAAACAAACACAATAAATAAATTAATGAATAAATAAATAAATAAAGTAATAGATAGTAAAAACATTAATAGATAAATAAGTAAGAATATATTAGATGATTAAGAGCATTCAATAAATAAATAAATAACAAAAACAATTAATAATTAAAAAAAACAACAAAAATTTGAATTACATGTTAATCGTGATTAAGTCATTAATAAGGGGGTTTTCAGTAAAACTACAGCGTTCTAGAAATTTAAGCCTTAGTTTATGTATCCTATTTGAAATCAATTCAACATTTGCTTTACAATGAACATCTAGAGTTGAATGATGCCATGGCAAATTCAACATCATTTTCAGTAGCTTGATACTTGCAATTTTTGTATGTGGAATTTCGAACAATTACCCCATACCTGACATCCATATAGCAAAATAGCCTGAAAAATTACTTTTTGAATGATTATTTTATTTGCGATTGAAAGCAATGATTTTCTATTTATAAATGGGTATAACATCTTAATTGCAATCCCAACCTTTTTAATTGTCCTGTAGATGTGTTCATTAAAAGTTAGTTTTGTGTCCAGATGTATTCCCAAATAACGAACGGATGGCTCCCACTTTATGAAAGATCCATTGATCTGTAATTGATTATTTGGAAGAAAGCAGGGCTTTCTTTTTCGTGTGAAAAAGATAGCCTGCACTTTTCCTTCATTCAATTTAATCTTCCATTTGCTATAATAATTTTCCAATATTTTTATCGCATTTGTAAGGTTCCTCTAAATATTGAGAGCGAATAAATGAGAAGAAAATATGGCAGTGTCATCTGCAAAAATTGCAGTATGACATTCAGGCAAATTTGGAAAGTCTGATGTATAAAGATTGTACAAAATTGGACCAAGAACTGAGCCTTGTGGCACACCCGAGTCGAAATATATCAGGTCAGAAACACCACTATTTACATGGACTTTGAAACAACGACGAGTAAGGAAACTTTGGACAATTTTACAAATGTATGGGGGAAGGCGGAAATTTATCAATTTATATAGAAGGCCATCATGCCAAACAGTATCGAATGCTTTTTCTATGTCAAGAAGGACCATTCCAGTAGATCTGCCCACTGCACGATTTATCTTGACATGGTTACATATTCTAAGCACCTGGTGGGTAGAGTTGTGGTGAGGCCTGAATCCAAATTGTTCATTTGGATATAAACTATTATCACAGATATGTTTTGAGATAGCCTCTTTGAGAACTTTTTCATAAATTTTGCTCAAATTACTGAGTAAACTTATTGGTCTGTAACTTTCAGGATTTTCAGCGGCCTTTCCAGCCTATATACAGTTCGTTCCGTAACAGAAAAGACATCAGCTGCTTTTCTTACGGATTCCGTTTTATTTTTAAGAAGGCCATAAAATTTGTTAGTTGAGTTTACAATTTGTTGTTTCTTTTCTGCACATAATTCCTTTGAAGACTTTGTAGCCATTTCTCTATTTAGCCACAACACAGTTGCTTAAAACTTAATAATGACTTCCGTGCAAAATCAGAGAATTATTCGTGTGCTATGTTCTTACAGCTGGCGATGGGTTAATACTAATACTTTTTTATATGTATTTTATATATATGTATAATATTTTTTTGAATGCAATGAGTAAAAATCATTGTTATTCGAAAATCTTTACAATGTTAAATATCAGCCATTTGATTATATTTCAGGCAGCCGAAGTCAAAAACACACAAAATATAATCAACCTGTTGTGTTTTTTTTGATGATTTTATGACGGTCTGTTATAAACCGGATATATGTAATATAAAACTCATATCCTTTTTCCAAACATTGTCTTAATTGCATGCAACTGTAATAAAACTCATAATCTTTTCCACACATTGATTTTGTGATTTTTGTATTAATTGAATATTCAAGCGGTTATTGTTTTATGATTTTTTTTTATTTTTATTGCTTCGGTAAGTCATTTTCGATTTACGTCGAGTCTGCCAAAACCAACTAGGAAACATATTTTTCAATCCCATCCCTAGTTCTTATAAAAATAAACACAATAACACAACAAAGCCAATAAAAAAGAAAACCCACAGAATGAGTTTGACAGATAAAAATGTCGGGAAATGGAACGATTTATCGCACATCCATGGTTAGGTAACTCTTTGGTAACCGCAGATTCTTAATCGTAGGTTAAATCATAACTGCGGTAACCTAAACGTCAATTTAACCAGCAGTGAATAAACCGGGCCATAGTCCAACAATAATATGATCACTTATTGTACTGCATTGTTGCAATGCATTAAAATAGCGTGCGAATAAAATTTCCTTTTAAAATACAAAGTCGAAAAAAATGGTTTGACTACATTTTAGCGGTTTCTCGAAAAGAGGAGAAAAAATCGCAAATGAGAGCACCACGTCACCACCACACAAATTATTACTCACAAATTCATTTTTGTGCTCTCAAAAGCTTCAAATCCCAAAAGTTCTGTAACAGTAACACTGAAAAATCAGTATCGATGTGCTAACATTTGAGAATGGTAACACTGCTTTGATGAGCGCACACCACACGCGTCACACACACAGCCAGTACTCAGCTCTCAGCAGTCAGCAGTATAATGGCGAATCGCGAATGGTGATTGTATGATCAGTCTGCCGCTGCCCCATGCTATCGGGCAAACAAGTCATAGGATGGCTGCGGTTAAATCTGATTTGTAATTACAACAACAATTGTACACAAAGTTCAGTGGCTTCGTTTGTGTTTCAGTGGTAATATATCATTGAGTCCACTTACAGGCACCATTGTTAGAAAAAAAGCTTTCCCATAAGACCTGTACTGACATTTTTTCTTGGACAGACTATAGTAACTAAATCTACCATGCACTGTTTTCTGGTATTTCCTCTGACCTTAAATCGAATGGATGGAATTTCATATTTACCGACGGTTCAAAAACAATTGATAGTACTTCCTTCGCCGTGACACTCGAAAACGGTGCAATCCTTCGTGTTGGAATCCTACCTAAATTTTCATCGATTTTCACAGCTGAAGCATTCGCCATTTTACTGGCCTTAAAAGAAGCCCTAAACCGGCGCGGTAAACATATAATATGTTCTGACAGCTACTCTGTTCTCAAAGCCATCAACAACCCCAACAACAATACCGAACTTATCATCGAGATTCGAAATATAATAATCAAATCCCCTAATAAGATTAAAACTTGTCTGGATCCCTGGTCACACTGGCATCCAAGGGAATGAACTAGCCGACCATGCCGCTAACTCAGCTATAAATGCACCAGTGTTCAAATTCAACATATGTATATACCAAATCCGATCTAAAAAATGAAATACAGAAATGCATTAATTCAAATCGACATCTTCAATGGAACTCATACCATCACCACTACACCAAAACCAACCCCAACAGAAGCCACCCACAATACCCGACCAACGTTACAAGATCTCAAATAACAAACTTCGTTCGGTTGCGGCTAGGACACACTCCAGCTACACACCAACATCTACTGACAAAAACTACTCGTCCAACCTGTCCTACATGCAAAGTTAGTCTGGATCTCATTCATATACTTGAAAATTGTATCGTTTTCAAACCGATTATAAACAAAATATTTCAAAACACCAACATTTATGACATACTAAAAAATCCTAACCCCACAAACATAGAAAAAATAAAAAAATTCATATCAGATACTAACATTAGCATATAACTTTTTTTTATCATTGAGCAAATAGTCCTCGCAGCTAAGCTCATTAATTTTAAGATTACCATCTAATTTAAATTACCTGTTAATAAAAGATAATAATAATAATAATAAGTTAAGCGTATCTGTCGATTGGGCTTTGAGTGCGTTTAGAACTATTTTGGAGTTTGACACCCAGTTACGCATAAGGAATCCACCTTTGGAGTGCACGGGTTGAACCTCTCGTGCGAGTTCTATTGCTTCATCTTCTGTGTCTAAGCTATCAAGCATGTCATCAACATAACGAATTTCTTAAATTCATTGTACTGCGCGAGGGTAATGCTGACGGAACTCCTCGGCGTTCTTCTTCTAAAGGACATGAAGAACGAATGGACACCAGTACCCCGATTCGCAGTGTCTTCGATTCCCAGCCAGACGTCGGATGCAGTAGAGGAAGACCTCGCCTTAAGTGGCGCGCACGAGTAGAAACCGACCTCAACCAACTCGGAGTGTGCAACTGGAGGCAGTTAGCTAAGAACCGAGCTAATTGGAGAGGCATGTTGGTTGAGGCCCAGGTTCAGTCTGGCCTGTAGCGCCACTTAAGTAAGTAAGTAAGTAATAACTCACTTCGTTTCTAATAAGTTTACTGCTTATTTTGTGCCACTTTCGGCACTAAGCTCGAACTCCTTTTTATATCAACTATTTGTTTACGTGATCTCTTCAAACAATAGTTCAATGAAAATCATTCATTCACACGCAATTGGCGAGCAATTTACGAGCGGGTAAAGCAGAAACAATGAAATACAATCATGTTGGAACTAAATTTCACTTGTTTTTATCTTTTCATTCAAAAGGTATTCCAGACACTTTACTTCAGAAAACGACTTCTCGGCCTCCCTGTACGACACACCCAGCCTTTGGATTATTGGCGATTCGAACTTCAATGTTGATAAGCATTTAACAAAAAAAATAAAAAAACTGAAGAAATACAATTTATCTTTATTATTTTTTTCATAATTGTCGGCTGCCTCTATTATCACATCATAGACGGTTTCCTTCAGATTAAATGCAAGCGCAAAGTCAGCATGATTATACTCCGGTACATGTAAGCTACCTTTTACATTTGGCATCAATCGCTGAACTTTAAGGATATCCTCGACCGTACTGTATAAATCAGATTGACCATAGTACAGCCATACTGGAGCGGATATTCTTTCAAACTTATAATCTGGTGGTAAATAGTGATTGTACTTGATAATGTTTCCCCAGGTTCCGTAGTCATATTTTCTAAAACTCCCCGATTGATGTGATTGCAAATGATGAATCACCTGGAAAATGGATGCACCAGCTGGAGCGGTTGTGGACAAATCCGACAGCAAAGTCTATTGAAACTTTAAAAATGAATGACTGTAGTCAGGAATGAGTGTTTACTTACATAGTTAAGATGCGTCGACTCGCTACAGCACAAAATGGTCGCTATAATTGAGCAGACCCAATGAATTGGTGATGATTCTGAACAAATAGCTGACAACAATATAGATAATAACTCATTGCTCGCAGGGATGTCCCATCTTCCAAAAAGCTTAAACAATTTCATTGAGCTATCAATCATAGCTACCATTAAGCGTTCGCTTAAGCGCATCACTTGCTTTCTCAACGCAACCGGCCCCAGCAAGTGCGAGGTCTTGATTTTGGCATTGTAACTCGGGATTGACGACATAAGGACGAAGAAGACAGTGGTGCCTTGCGAAAATCCTACATAATGAAGAGCTGTTTCATTGGCAGTTGATAGTGCATAATCTATCATGGACGGCATATCTATGAGGCCAATTTCATCGAAACTAAACTCCCAAAACTTAGGATCGTGATGCGAAATAGCCACATTGAACTTGGAGTAGGTGTTTCCTCTTGCATTTCCCATCCAAACATCATAACCAGCGTCAGCGAGGAGGTATGCGAGTGCATTTTCTGGACCACTTAGAACAAATAAATCGGATGATACGAACACACCATGTTGGAGGAACACAACCGGTCGGTGGGTATTCTGATTTTTCAACTTTGGCGAGTACGGGATGCGGAACATTGTCAGAACGTATCCATCCGGTGTCTGAACTTTGTGCGTCTCCACTGGGTAGTTGTGCGTAGCAATACGTTGAGCCTAAAATGCACCAAGATTCAATTTTGGTTGTTAGAGTTTAAAAAATCCAACTTACCGTCGTTCGCAGAGCGTTTTTATTGCGGATACTCTCACGAACTGTCCCAGGTAGAGTTAGAATAATAATGAAAATAATATCAAACTTCATTGTATCCACGGGATTTCTTTTGTACTAACCAAGGTTTTCACAAGAAGATTGCTTTTATATTGTCTTTTCATTATCTAACTCTCTAATTTGACGTTTTATATATCTACTACGAGATTGTTTGTTTTTGCATAAGATGGAGTAAAGATATTGACAGCTCGTTTGGTTCCCTAACAATATACAGAACTTAAGATAAAGAATTTGTGAGGTAAATATGAAATTTAATGGCAAGTTATAGAGACAATAAAAGGATGAAACAATTTAATGCAAAGTTATAAGGTGGCGCAAAATTCGTGCTATAAAAACAAAACAAAAACAAAAACTTAATATTTTTATTATTTGCATACCCTATCTCACCGGGTTTAATGACTTTTGCTACATATTTTGTAACATTGAGAAAAAATTCAGATAGATAAACCTTAAATTTTATGAATCAAATGAGAAACGCTAGCTGAGTCAATACAGCGATGTCTGTCCGTTGTGTCAACGATTTTACTTACCTACTTAAGTGGTGCAACATTCCGGAATGAAGCCCGGCCTCAACTTACATGCCCGGTCCTTAGCTAACTGCCTCCAGCTGCGTACTCCATGGTGGTTGAGGTCGGTTCCACTTAAGCCAAGCGAGGTTTCATCTACCGCGTCCGACGTCTGGCTGGGAATCGCCACCACGGGTAACAGTCGAAGCCAAGTTAGCCACTTCTCGAATTGACACAACCACACCTGCCACGTTTCTTGAAACATAATTGTGGCATAGATAACATAAAATGCTAGAAGCTCTAAGGGGTCAAAGATAGTCGTTACATGACGTAGTACATCCCTCTAAGTAGGTCTCCTATTTCCCAAAAGAACGTCATCATTTCTATATCGCTTAGATACTTTAGACGTAAAGCAGTCATCCAATGTACACCACCACATGCCTAATACCTTTTCTGTAACCATTTGCCGATCTTATTCTAAGTTTAGCGTATCAGTCGATGGGGCTTTGAGTGCGTTTTGAACTATTTTGGAGATTGACACCCAGTTACGCATAAGGAATCCACCTTTGGAGTGCACGGGTTGAACCTCTCGTGCGAGTTCTATTGCTTCATCTTCTGTGTCTAAGCGATCAAGCATGTCATCAACATAATGAATTTCTAAAATGAATTGAACTGCGCGAGGGTAATGCTGACGGAACTCCTCTGCGTTCTTATTCTAAACATATTCTGCGTTACTTGGTGAACAGGATGCTCCAAATGTCATCACCGTCATGACATGCGCCGTTGGGTGTTCGGATCCTGGCTCATTCCACAAAAAACGTTGATAATTTTGGTCTTCTCTTCTTACTCTTTCTTGGTGATACATTTCGGTTATATCGCCACCAATCGCTATACGTCTTTGTCGAAACTTTCTAATTCTAGATATCATCGATGTCAGTTGGTCTGGTCCCTTTGATAACATGTTGCTTAAGGAAACACCTTCAACCTTAGCAGCCGAGTCCCATACAAGACGAATCTTTCCAGGCTTATTTGGATTACTATATGGGAACACCGGCAGACACCAGCATCTCATTTCACATGATTCATCTGGACGCAGTTTTCGGGCAGATCCTTTGGCTATGTAGTCATCCATTTTAGACTGCAGTGCTTTCGCTATATCGAGGTCTCTCAGCATTCTTGTGTACAAACACTCAATTCTACGTCTAGCCATGGGGAGACTGTCGAGGTGTGGGATGTTTTGGTCCTCCCATAATAGGCCGGTTTCGTCTCTCCAGTCCTATGTGTAAGCCTGTGCAGCTACTCGCAAGCATATTGTTCATCATTCGACCTTATATTCACCTCACTCTGATTTTCAACGATATTATCAATGAAAAAATATTTTTTGACAGTCTCGAGTAGTTTAGCATTAACGGCCAAATCACAATCGCAAATATGGTAGGAATGGTAGTTTATGTATCCCTCACATGATTGGTGTTTTTTCAATTTACCTTTAAGTCTCCAGCCTAAGCGAGTTTTTTTTGTTTGCAACATGCTCAGAGTCCAGACCCTCAATTCGATTTTAAGTAAGACCAAGACGACAATTATTTAAGCCTTTGAGAACCTTCGGTTCAGCTTTGATGTATGACGTTAAGGGAAGGGCTAATAGACGCTTATATTGTGCTTGCATACTTTTTGCATCAAGAGACTGCAATGGAAGGTCCAATTTCATCACCGAGTGTACATCATTTAGAGGAAAACGTAACGTCGACCCTGCTGCAGATATTTCCATGTTGACAAGCTTTGAATCGTCTTCATATCGATGGGTATTTAGTCCATTGTAAGCGTAATGGCTCACGAACACCATTAATGTTAAGACTACCTATGATGTCTTCATCAATCAATGTGACTGACGATCTATCGCCCAGAAAGGCGAATGTTGAAAGCTGCGTGCCAATTCCGGACAAGGTATCTGGAAGCACTCGATATAGAATTGGATCATGGTCTGGATAATGAGCATTACAATTCCATGTATGAAGTTTGTGGAATAGTGGCTTGAATTTCCCCTTTTGTGTGGAGTTGGATGATGAAGAAAACGACGTCCCTCGATACCACATAGTTTAGCAGAAGAAAACTTCCGCGGTTAATGCGGCTTAAGACATCTACGGTTGGTTAGCCCTAATCGTTTTCCATTTTTTTGGTTCTACTCAGGCTCAAGACCAACTACATTCACTAACATCAGAACAATTAGCCTGGCAAAATTTACAAGCCTCGGACTCATCAACCATTCCCGCATCTGTGTGAGTATTCAGCGTGCCTCGTCGCCGCCCTCTACTTGATGTTCTCGGAATTATGATGCTGTTCACTCCTTGTGCCAATTGCTAAAATCTTCTAGGGCAGAAGAAGATGAAGTGAGTTTGTGCATTCCCCAAAATGGTCCTAATAGACCAGGAAGTTAAGACACTAATTCTTGTTCGAGTTCTGGATTGTTTAAG
This sequence comes from Rhingia rostrata, assembly GCA_949824845.1. NCBI lineage: Eukaryota > Metazoa > Arthropoda > Insecta > Diptera > Syrphidae > Rhingia > Rhingia rostrata. Next base: position 66,553,258 of record OX463758.1, read on the forward strand.
TGGTTTAGTAGTCCGGCTGCCTTCATAGTGGCGCAAATATTTTGCACTTCAATGGCAAAGTCGACAATGATTTCGGGGCGACTATCTTTAGGTGCAGACATTTCTCTAATATGTGAGCGCGCAAAGTGTCTATGATTAGCTCCGGTCTTCCGAACTTCATGCGCAACGTGCAGATTATTTGAGGCACACAAGAAGCCTGAAGCAACAAGTTTTTAACAGCATTGCGCGCTGAACCATCTAAGGCCTGTCGTAAACGTAACAACTTTTCGTGATCGGAAAACCCACAAGGGGCGGTAGTCTGTTCAAAACTTGCCAGAAATAAGGACCATTCATCAGGGTTGTCCATGAATTTCGGTAGCTCTTTAGAGAGACCGCTGCGGGCAGCTAATTGATTGCGTGTAATATGGCAGAACCTTGGTCGTTGTAAGCAGTAGGAACTAACCCATCATTGATATTACTGGTCACGCTATTGGGAAAAACGCTCGGTATCAAGTCGAAGGAAGATGTGTTCACCGGTTTTTTTAGTTTCCAGCGCTTGTAGCTTATCCAGAATAAGCCGCAGAGTTGAACCTTGCACGTGGAGTGGAACGTTTTCTCTTAAGTCTTGAGGCAGTAAAGGTGGGTGATTAGCAGAAGTGCTTTCTGCTCTCGATACATCAATGTGCATGGAACTTGTTGGTTTTTTTTAACCAACTTTCAACTTCCACGCAACCTTCTCCATCATCATCAGATTTAGATGCCCCATCTTCTTCTTCGCCGAGCTGCACCATTAAATCCCGCTGCTTGCGTAGCAGATTTTCGATCTGCTTCACAAAAGCTTCTTCTTGCTGCAAAATAAATTGCTCCTCGTGCATGTATTTCAATTCTGCGTACAGTCGTCTGACGCTGGTTGATGAGCTCTTGGATCAGGTTGACTTAGCGGCGGTTCTATGAGCTTGGTTTAACGGAGATTTTGAATGGCGGCCAGTTGTTGATGCGGGTGCACTGAAGACTTTATCGGCGATGCTATGGTAGCTACTATCCCTTGATACGCGGCGCAAAGGAGGGCTCTGAAGGATTTGTCTGCTGAATGCGTGCGGGCGTACGTTGATCTCTTCTCCAGTAAGAGATTTACGATGACTACCTATAGGCAACTCATTAAGCAGTACGACCTCCGTGCTACGGTCACTTAACACGTTCCTTACACATGTTTTAGGTGAAGCGGTCCCTGGATATTCTTTATCCTCGCTAGCAGCGCAGAACATGTATTCCACTGCCAATCGCGATTTACCACAGCGGCTGTCACTCCAACACACGAGTAGTGATATCATCCATCACAATTATCGCAGCACACCATGCGCATGTCATCCTCCTTGTTGCATGAAAGGTAGCTGTTAGTCCTTTTCTTGGGTCGTTATATCAGTTAACACAAATAATTATTTTTCAATGTTGCGAAATCGTTTTTGGATCGAATATGTCGGTAAGGTCGTGTCTGACCCTGATGGAGCAGCGAGAATTCTTCATCATCATCCTACACAAACGGGCGGTATAACAAAACTAGTCATGGCTGTGTATAGTTCGTCTCTTTAAATGCTGTCGTAAGCGGCTTTGAAATCGATGAATAGGCGGTGGGTATCGATTTAAAAGTCTTGGGTTTTTTCCAGGATCTGCCAATGTGTGAAAATTTGATCGGTTGTCGACTTTTCTGGCCTAAAATCACACTGATATGAGCCAATCAGGTTGCTGGTAAACGGTTTCAGGCGTTCACATATTACGGCAGATAGGATCTTGTAGACGATGTTGAGGAGACTTATGCATCTGTAGTTGGCGCAATTTCAAAGGTCTGCTTTTCGTGACCTTTTTTCTTCTTTCTTAAAAGCCGGTGTTCTTCCCTTCTTCCTTGCCTACAGAGCTCAACGGCAGCTCTAGTCTTCACCTGCAGCTTAGCCGGCTTTCCTCATCAAACCAGGGGTTTCTTGCTGGTGAGCCCGAGAAGAAAGTTAAGGCTGATCTAATGGCTTGTTGGCATCGTTGCCATTGTTCTTCGACATTCGATGCTGGTGGTATGGTGTTCATAGAGATGTTATGGAATACGCGTTGCGCGAAGGTCTTGGCGGTCTCTTGCGATTGCAGTCTTTCGACAGTATTTCTGGATTGTTGGGGCTTGGTGAATATCCGCAATCTTAACTTGGCTGCAACAAGGGAGTGGTCCGAGTTGATGTCAGCTCATCGAAATGTTCGGATATCCAAAATACTGGATAAAACTGACATTTTGTGGTCGAATTGGGCAACTTTAATGTCATTTATGTTCAGTTTGGTTTGGCATTTCATCATGCTCAAGTTGACAAATGAACAACGTAAATTGTGCAAATTTATTTCGAAAATAATGGCTCAGTTCGCGCGGCTTCTCTGGGTAACGCGGATATAAAAAGGAATCAGAAATACGCGTCATTTTGTAAATCGAGTTTACCGCAAGCTCCGTCCATTTTTTGGTCGACATAATCATCCGTCAGAGAAATTAATTCACACTACGTTTACGCTATGTGATAATACGCATCCGCAGAGACGTCGAAAAGTGCGCACCGAAGAAACAATTGCCGCTGTTGAGCAAAGTGTTGCAGTGCACAGCAATTGGAGCTTTGTCCACCAACTTTATGGATGATTTTGCGCAAAGATCCAGCTTGTGCAAGAATTAAACTTCCGATACCATGCATTTTGGTGTATATGGGCCGAAAATGAGATTTATCTCGATGCTGATTTTCATCGCAAAATTTTGTTCAGTGATGAGGCTCATTTTTGGTTGAATGGCTACGTCAACAAGCAAAATTGCCGCATTTGGAGTGAAGAGAATCCACATAAGACCCTTGGGACCAGATTACATTCACAAAAACTGACTGTTTGGTGTGCTCTTTAGGCTGACCCATACTTCTTCCGAAATGATACTGGGGAGTCAGTCACCGTTAACGGGGACCGGTATAGAGCCATGATAACCGACTATTTTGTTCCCGAAGCCGATGGCTGGATTGTAGATTAGATGTGGTTCCAACAAGACGGCGCTACATGCCACACAGCGCACATCACAATCGTTTTATTGAAGGAATCATTCGATGAGCGCATAATTTCGCTGAATGGACCTGTAAATGGCCAACACGATCGAGTGATTTGACACAATTGGATTATTTTCTTTGGGGATATGTGAAGTCGCTCGTCTACGCCAACAAACCAGAAAAGTAAGGGGACTTGGCAGCCAACATTTGTGGCGTTATTGCCGACATACGGCCTCAAGTTCAACAAAACTGTGTTCAGTCTAAAATTACTCACTTAACCAATGAATGAAGAATGAATGAATGATGATGAATGAATGATGATGAATGAATGATGATGTATGAATGATGATGAATGAATGATGATGAATGAATGATGATGAATGAATGATGCTGTATGAATGATGATGAATGAATGATGATGAATGAATGATGATGTATGAATGATGATGAATGAATGATGATGAATGAATGATGATGAATGAATGATGATGAATGAATGATGATGAATGAATGATGATGAATGAATGATGATGAATGAATGATGATGTATGAATGATGATGAATGAATGATGATGAATGAATGATGATGAATGAATGAATGATGATGAATGAATGATGATGAATGAATGATGATGAATGAATGATGATGTATGAATAATGATGAATGAATGATGATGAATGAATGATGATGAATGAATGAATGATGTATGAATGATGATGAATGAATGATGATGAATGAATGATGATGAATGAATGATGATGAATGAATGATGATGAGTGAATGATGATGTATGAATGATGATGAATGAATTATGATGAATGAATGATGATGAATGAATGAATGATGATGAATGAATGATGATGAATGAATGATGATGAATGAATGATGATGAATGAATGAATGATAATGAATGAATGAATGATGATGAATGAATGCTGATGAATGAATGATGATGAATGAATGATGGTGAATGAATGATTGATGATGAATGAATGATGATGAATGAATGATGATGAATGAATGATGATGAATGAATGAATGCAAATGAATGAATGAATGATGATGAATGAATGATGATGAATGAATGATGATGAATGAATGATGATGAATGAATGATGATGAATGAATGATGATGAATGAATGATGATGAATGAATGATGATGAATGAATGATGATGAATGAATGATGATGAATGAATGATGATGAATGCATGATGATGAATGAATGATGATGAATGAATGAATGATAATGAATGAATGAATGATGATGAATGAATGATAATGAATGAATGAATGATGATGAATGAATGCTGATGAATGAATGATGATGAATGATTGATGATGAATGATTGATGATGAATGAATGATTGATAATGAATGAATGATGATGAATGAATGATGATGAATGAATGATGATGAATAAATGATGATGAATGAATGATGATGAATGACTGATGATGAATGAATGATGATGAATAAATGAATGACGATGAATATCGATGTATCTCAAATTTTACAAATTTTGAGTTGCAACAGTACTGTTATATTAGTGTGATGTGTTAATATTCATTTTTCTATTGTTTCAGGAAACGAGGGATTGGAAAAATGTTTTGGCCTCCTGAGGATTATGTTCCACTGTCTTCCCTGCCACATACCTCAGCAGGTTATATTTTTTTACATACAAACAAAAGGTACGTACATAAATATATTCTTAGTTGGTGTTAAACGTATTTCTCTTTTATTTTCTTTCGGATATCCTTAACCCACAACATAATTTCATCATGACAACTTTTGCCGGGATAATTGGGAATACCTGCGCTAGCCACTTAGCAGATATGATGGCAATATCACTTTTTGGGGGCATTTATTTTAAGGATTGGATGGGATAGGGTATTCAAAGATTCGCACAGCGGGCAGTAGCCTTTTTATATGTTCGTATTTTTTTAAAAACTTCCTTCGGGGTATGAAAGAGTTCCTTGTAAAGGCATATATTTTAGATGCAAGCAAAATAGTGTCACCATATTAATACCATTTTTACTCTAAATTGATGGCAAACTTTCATTGTGAACAAAACATTGGAAACTTATTCCTATAACCGTTTATTTGTCTCATAATTGTTGATTACCTCCGTAATCGCATCGTTGATAGTTTCCTTTACATTCAACGCTAACAGAAAGTCAAAATGATTATACTCCGGTACATGTAAGCTACCTTTTACATTTGGCATCAATCGCTGAACTTTAAGGATATCCTCGACGGTACTGTATAAATCAGATTGACCATAGTACATCCAAACTGGAGCGGATATTGTTTCAAACTTATAATCTGGTGGTAAATAGTGGTTGTACTTGATAATGTTTCCCCAGGTGCCGTAGTCATATTTTCTAAAACGCCCCGATTGAAGTGATTGCAAATGATGAATCAGCTGGAAAATGGATGCACCAGCTGGAGCGGTTGTGAAGCTATCCGACAGCAAAGTCTATTGACACTTAAAAAATGAATGACTGTAGTCAGGAACGAGTGTTTACTTACATAGTTAAGATGCTTCGACTCGCGACAGCATAGTACGGACAGCATTAATGCACAGACCCATTGAATTGGTGATGATTCTGAACAAATAGCTGATCCCAATATAGCAAATAACTCATTGTTTTCAGGGATGTTCAATATTCCAAATAGCTTTAATAATTGCATTAAGTTATCAATTATCACGACCGCTAAGCGTTCGATAAATCGTTTCAATCGCTTTCTCAATGCAACCGGCGCCAGCAATTGTGAGGTCTTGATTTTGGCGTTGTAACTCGGGATTGACGACATAAGGACGAAGAAGACAGTGGTGCCTTGCGAATGTCCTACATAATGAAGAGCTGTTTCATTGGCAGTTGATAGTGCATAATCTATCATGGATGGCATATCTATGAGGCCAATTTCATTGAAACTAAACTCCCAAAACTTAGGATCGTGATGCGAAATAGCCACATTGAACTTGGAGTAGGTGTTTCCTCTTGCATTTCCCATCCAAACATCATAACCAGCGTCAGCGAGGAGGTATGCGAGTGCATTTTCTGGACCATTTAAAACAAAACAATCGGATGACATTATAACACCATGTTGGAGGAACACAACCGGTCGGTAGGTATTCTGATTTTTCAACTTTGGAGAGTACGGGATGCGGAACATTGTAAGAATGTATCCATCGGATGTCTGCACGTTGTGAGTCTCCACTGGGTAGTTGTGCGTAGCGATTCGTTGGGCCTCAAATGGACCAAAATTTAATTGTAGTTGTTAGAGCTGATTAATCCAACTTACTGTCGTCCGCATAGCACTTTCAACTTGGGTACGAATTATCCCAGGTGGTAGGATTAGAATAACAGCGAACAAAATATCTAACTTCATTGTATTCACGGGATTTATTTTGCACTAACCAAGGTCTTCACTAAAAGATTGCTTTTATACAGGTTTGTAATTGGGTTGTAATTGCTAAACTATGTTTGCTTTTGCATAAATCAAGAAAAGATATTGACAGCATGGTTATGGCATTAAAAAGATTTAAGATATTAGATAAAGTATTTATCTTTATAGCTGTCATCGTAGATATATGAAAGGAAAGGCAAAGAGCGGTTGAATAAATATTTCAACTTCTTAGACGTGAGGAATATAGTTGACTTTAGACGTGTAGATCGACCTTTGTGCTAATGTGTCGATAAGTGTACAAACATTTCATGAATGACTAACATGGTTTCTATGTTAAACGGCAAATAAAATTTACCGATCATCATGGTATAGAGCACCAAGTCACCCTTAACCTTCCTATTGGAATGCGGTTTCATTCTCTTCCATCATATCTGTGGTCTCATTGATTCCTTCAAGGTTCGATTGAGAATTTCCCAAATCCGCTTTGAAAATATTACATACTGTCGAGAAGCCTCTTAGTCGGAAGGCGTAATCTGTAGTCGTTTCCCGATAGCTGGCTTTACCGATTTTCGCATTAAAGTCCTCTAGTACGTTTTCCACATTATATTCCGGACAAGCTCCGTAGGTTCAACCCACGAGGTTGTAATATTCCTACTTGATAGTGTCTTCGGAATATCGGTAAGGCTGATGTTGCAAAACGTTTCTCTGATGTGGGTCACAGCCAGGCAATCCCTATCTAGCTTAATGTCGATTATTATTGATGCCCTAAGTCGGTTCCCAACAACGAATTCGCATTCTAATAAAGGGGTTTTCAGTAAGAGCGCTACAAAAGTTTTTTTAAATGAAACAAAAACGGTTTTGGATATCAATGAAATTCTTTATTTCTGTAAAAGTACGTTCGATGCCATTATGTATGGAACTTGATTTCTATTGCATGGCCACCACGGGCACGGTTGCAGAAGTCCAGACGCTGAAGCCAATTTTCGACGGTTTTCAAGCAAAAATCGGCAGATACTGCTGCGATTTCACGTTCGATATTCATACGAAGTTCATCAATCGTCGCTGGCTTGTTGGCATAGACCATAGACTTGACATAGCCCCACAGGAAATAGTCTAACGGGGTCAAATCGCACGACCGAGGCGGCCAAGCGACTGGGCAATTTCGAGAGATAACACGTTCTCCAAACTTGGTTTCCAATAAATTGATTGTGGCAATCGCTGTGTGGCTTGTGGCGCCGTCCTGTTAGAACCACATGTCCTCCAAGTACCCATATCATCCAATTGGGGCAAAAAATAATCGGTTATCATTGAAGTTTAGCGATTCCCATTCACAGTAACGTGCCGGTCTTGATCATCACGGAAGAGGTACGGCCCCATGACGCCGTGTCGGCCCATAAACCACACCAAACCGTAATTTTTTCGGGATGCAATGATGACTCATGGAGTACGTGTGGATTGCTGCCTGACCAACACCGCATATTTTGTTTTTTTGACGAAGCCATCCAGCCAGAAATAAGCCTCAAGGTGGTCAAGCGGCTTCAGTTCTTGCGTCAATTTAATCTTGTTAGGATGTAGGCCAAGATCTTTTCGCAAAATTCGCCACAACGACGTCACAAGGATTCCCAACGCTTGAGAACGACGTGTGAGAGACACATTTGGGCGTTCTTCAACTGAAGCCTCAGCGGCAGCAATATTCTCGACACTACGGGCACTTCTTTGTCTCACTGGCACGGGAATATTTTGTACTGTGCATGTGAATTCAAATTTTTCCACTAGATGCTCAATTGTTGATGTGCTAGGACGATTATCATGACCATAAATTGGACGTAGCGCTCTTAACGTTGAGGACACTGATTCCGGATTTCGGTTGTATTTCGTGGAACGTGGCCTGCCTGTACCGCACAAGGGCAGATTTAAGTTTTTAAGTATCACCCGGGGTTTACAGCGTGCGCAATTGCGCACGTTTCAGGATCTGGTTGTTATTTGAGCGGATTTTTTGAGGGTCTGTTGTCTCATTCATAAAAAAAAAATCCAGACGGATGAGTTATAATTTGTTATTTACCCCTGAGCGCTGTTGTTGATCTTTGGGCTCGCCCACAGTGGACTTACTTTGCCTTGAAATTCCGCGATGACCTGTTGTCCGAATATGATGATGCGCATCTCATTTAGGTTATTCACTTTGTCCATCCTAATTGGGACGATGGACGCCATCGTTTACTCCATCTTGGGAATTATCCGCTGCCGTCTTGAATTGCATGCGTTCAATAGACTCATCTCGCCTTTCTCCGCTCTTATCTGCTGCTTCCTGATTTTACAGATTGATGGAGACCCTACAGACCACTGAGTGCCTAGTACCTTGGCACTCACCACTCGCCATGGGAAGGCTGAGTGCCTTATAATTAGTTCTAGTAAGAAGCCTCTGAAGTGTATTTTCAGTTCGTCCAATATGGAAAAATCAGAACCACAATTCGCTTCCTTTTTTTTCTTTAAACCAACACGCTTCTCCAATTAACTCGGTTCTCAGCTAATTTCCTCCAGTTGCGCACTCCAAGTCGGTTGATGTCAGTTGCATTTGTGCGCGCCAGTTGAGGGGAAGTATTTCTTTACTGTACCCGACGTCTGGCTGGGAATCGAAGATTCTGCGAGTCGGAGTATTGCTGTCCATTCGTTCTACATGTCCTAGCCATCTTAAACGTAGAATGCGGAGTTATTTAAAAAGGGACATGACGCTGTACAGCTTGTATAGTTATAGGTTGATCCTTCATCTCCATAGCCCTTCAACGCAAACGGGTTCGAAGATTTTCCAAAAAATGTTCCTGGAATCTACCAATTGTTTCTTCAACCATTTTAGTGACTGCCCATGCTTCAGCACCGGAGAGCAGGACCCGGATGATCGGGGTCTTACATAGGACCTCCTTAGTAGATCGAATGAAACAGCGGTTGGCAAGAGCAATTCTTCGTTTAATTTCTGTCGAGATGTTGTTGTCAGAGTTAGACAACAACAACAGAGCCGAGATAGACAAAGTCCCGTGCCATCTTAAAGTAACATCAGCCAAAGGTGACGTTTTGTCCATTTCGTTGATGTTGTGTCTCCTTTCATATCCTTCATTCTCTATTCTAGCAAACGTGGCTATGACATCACATTGAGTCCTAAAAATGTTGTCAATATCGTCGGCATATGCTAGTAGTTGCACTGATTTTCGGAAGATGGTGCCTCTGGTGCTGGCTCGGGAGTTTTGCTCATTCCTCTCCAGAATCAAATTGAAGAGGTCACGTGACAGCGGATCGCCTTGCCTTAATCCTTTTTTTGGTATCAAATGTGTCGATGAGGTCGATTCCTGATGGAGCAGCGGGAATTCTACACAAACGGACGAGTTTGGGCGGTATACCAAAACTAGACATCGCTGTGTATAGTTCGTCTCTATGAATTCTGTCGTATGTGGCTTTGAAATCGATGAATAGGTGGTAGGTATCGATTTGGACTTAATGAGTTTTTTTCAGGATATGCCGAAATTGGAAATTTGATCGGTTGTGAACATTTCTGGCTTAAAATCTGACAATTGCCGAACAGGTTGTTGGTAAACGGTTTCAGGCGTTCGCGTATTATGGCAGACGGGATCTTGTAGGCTATATTGAGGAGATTTATGCCTCTGTAGTTGGCGCAATTCAGAGGGTTTCCTTTTTTGTGGATCGGACAAACGATGCATTCTTCAGGCACACTTTCTTCCAACCAGATTTGGCTAATGAGTTGGTGGATGTTACTTACCAAGTCATCTCCGCCGGCTTGAGGAATCTCGGCGGGATTGCCGTCATTTCCGGCAGCCTTATTAAGCTTCAGTTTAGACATTGCTATCCTCACTTCTCTCACAGGTCGGGTAGTTGGCAGTTTTCGCTGTCGTTGCCAATATTGAATGGTTCGCTCTGCCTGACAGTGGAATGTTGTTTGTCATCGTCGTGTAACAGTCTGCAGAAGTGGTTTTTTCATATCCTTACCAATGAATGTGTCTGAACAACGATATTTCTTTGTTCATCTCGACAGGATTCTGTTCGAGCCTTGTATCCGTTGCTTTGACATTTTACACTTTGGTAAAACTTGCGAACATCGTTCCTGGAGTGACCCCTCTCTATATTCTCAATCGCGCGTTTTTCTTGCTCTTTTTCCTTCTTTCTGAAAAGCCGGTTTTCTTCCCTTCTTCTCTGCCTATAGAGCCAAATGCTAGCTCACATCTTCACCTGGAGCTTAGCCTTGTAGGCCTCGTTCTTGGCTGTAAGCATCTGTTTGCGCACCTCGTCAAAACAGGGGTTTCTTGCTGGTGGGCGCGATAAACCTAGCACATCAGTTGCGGCTGTTCTAATGGCCTGTTGGCATCGTTGCGATTGGTCTTCGACATTCGATGTTGGTGGTATGGTGTTCATGGAGAGGTTAAGGGATACTCGTTGCGCGAAGGTCTTGGCGGTCTCTTGCGATTGCAGTCGGTCGACATTACATTTTTTCGCAGCATTTCTGGATTGTTGTGGCGTGTTGGATACTCGAATTGGCTGCAACAAGGTAGTGGTCCTCGGAATATTCGGACATCCAAAATACTAAAAGCGTGCCTGTTGTCTATCGCAATGTGATCAATTTCGTTGACCGTTCATTAATCCGGAGACTGCCTTGTCCCCTTTTGGATATCGAGGTGAGAAAACCTTGTGCTGGCAATAGTGGAATTTCGTCCCATAGCGAAGTCAATTAGCCTAAGTACGTTACTAGACGTATTGTCGTGTAGGCTACCTTTGCGTTAAAATCTCAAAGCACGATTTCATCATCGTACTTCTGTAGTCGCTCATACGTTTTGTCAAGAAGCTCGTAGAAGCAATCCTTAGCTATATCATTTTTTTCCTCTGTTGGGGCTTGAGCGCATATATGTCTTATGTTGGCGATTTTAGCCTTGATGCGGATTGTTACTATGCGTTCGCTAATGTCTTGGAAATATAAGACTACTTGCCTAGGTCTTTCACTGATAACAATTCCGCTCTTGCTGCTCACTATAACACGATCTGCAGTAGGTGTCACAGTTTTTCATCCTCTTTTTGCCTGGCTATCCCATCGTATTTCCTGGATGGCCGTTATGTCTGCTTTGTAGCAGCTTAGGGCTTTCGCTAGGTGTTCGCCTGCACATCTCCTGTTTAATATTCTCAATGTCTAGTTGCATAGACGAACTTCTTTTTCCTTCTTTTCGTTTAGCAGTGTCGTCAATAATAAAATGAATCCCTTCCGAGGCTATTGGTTACATCACAATTATGTTTTTTTGTCCATAAGTGGGTAGTAAACCTTAACCTTGAGGGCCAGTTCCACTTTATTAGGTACCCTTAAGACACGGGGCTATCATTATCTACTACGGGATTGAGCGCTGCCGTTGGCCTTTCGGTTCATCCGGCACCAACTCTTTTCAAGGAGCCTGAGTTACCCTTGAAATTCCTAGACAACCTGTTGTCCGAATATGTTGAAGCAGTTTGTCTACCTTCACCTGGGAATGCAGACCCGGTATTCATTCTGTGTCGTTCTGACCTGGCTGTTTATGTGTCTACCATCGTTCTGCAGCACCCAACCATCCGCTTGCATTTATTTCATTTCATTAAAAATCTATATTAAGAGTTCCCTCATTTCGAGCGTACTCTATTTTATGCAAGCATCTGCTAACAACAATTTAAAAAAATGCTACATTTGCCCTCGACGTCCGGGCTGCATATATTTGCAACAATTAACACCTACATCGTGTGCAGGTAGCCTTATTTTTTTTTAGACTAAACAAAAAATGAGACTCGTAAATTAATATCAAATCACAGGCAATCTTGTATATTTATCAGATTTAAAAAAAAAAAATTATTTCCATTATTATTAAATGAGCCTTTGAAGTTCTCACAGCACATCCAGCTGATTATTTGAATGACTTCAGACTTCAACAAAGATTACAGATAGTAGTTGAAAACAGCTGCGATCTTGATGAATAGGTGATGTTATCTTCGTCAATAGAAGATATAAAACACACTTCAGCTGTGAAAAAAATAGCTTAAGTAACCGCAGATAGAAATCAGTTGTTACAATCAAATCGTCAAGTGATTTTGATTATCTGATTACGATAGATGATATAACATTGTATCTGATGGCGTAGTTTTTATCACCAAAACCTATTATCATCTCGGAAGCATCCAGGAAAAGTCGTATTCATATGTAGATCGACAAATAAACACAATACTTCAAAAGTAAATCTAATCTAGTGACCTTCCCCTTGCAAAAGGTTAACACTAAACCATACAAACCGTTGAAGTACCGTGTTTACGCACTTGAAACACCTTCGAAATAGAATAGAATCCACTTAAATGGACTCATTGAAAAAGGATTACTGCAAAAATGTGTTTTCATGTTAATGCATACCCCCAACCAATTTCGATAACAATCAGAATTAAATTCTTTAAAAGCTTTTACAAGCTGATAAGATAGGGTAGAACTAGAAAACAGACTAAACTGCTTTTTGCTGTGCGGATGTTTGTATTAAAAAAATCATCCACACACCTTTTTAATCGCCTTAAAATATTGAGTGGTATTTCTTATGACTGGTGGTTTGGTGTTGTAGAACGAGGGTAGACTCTGATTAGCTTTAACTTGGCAATGCCCAGTGTTGAAACTCTGACTACACATCAAGTGCTTATTTCTACCTCCAAGTGGTGACCATCGGGTACTGGTCTCATCCAACCGGATTTGACTTGCTAAACAATAAGCGCGAGTGTTGATAACACGGCGAAAAACAGCAACACTGTACACAGCCAGGTCAGAATGGTACGGCCTGCTGTCCCAGGCGAACATAGTCAAGCTCCTTCGACATATTCGGACAAGAGGTTGTCTAGGGATTTCAAGGGTTAGTCAGGCCCCTTGAACAGAGATGGTGGCTAATGAACCGAAAGGCCAACGGTGTCTCTCAATCACGTAGTGGATACTGATGGCCCCGTGTCCTAGGGGTATCTAATAAATTGGAACTGGCCCTCCAGGTTGGGGGTTCTGCTTTGGGTTAACTACTCAACCATAGAAAAAAAAAATCATGTTACGAGGCAACCAATAGCCTCGGAAAGGACTGATTTAATTGTTGACGACACGGCTTAACGAAAAAGGACAACGACGTTCGTATCTGCACCTGAAATGTGAGAACATTAACCAGGAGAGGTGCAAGCGAACAACTAGCGGAAGCCCTAAACTGCTACAAAGCAGACATTACTGCCATCCAGGAAATACGATGGGATGGGCCGGGCAAAAAGAGGATGAAAAACTGTGACATCTACTACGGACCGTGTTATTGTGAGCAGAAACAGCGACTTTTCGGATGCGGATTTGTTATAAGTGCCAGACTTAGGCAAGAAGTCTTATGTTTCCAAGACATTAGCGAACGCATTGTAACGATCCGCATCAAGGCCAAATTCGCCAACATAAGCCTTATATGCGCTCGCGCCCCAATGGAGGAAAAAGATGACATAACTAAGGACTGCTTCTATGATCTCCTTGACAAAACCTATGAGCGACTACCGAAGTACGATGTTAAAATCGTGCTGGGAGATCTGGTAACACACATCTGGTAACGGACTTAGGCTAATTGACTTCGCTACGGAACGAAATCCCACTATAGCCAGCACACGGTTTCCTCACTTCGACATCCATAAGGGGACTTGGCGGTCTCCAGATCAACGAACGGTCATTCAAATTGTTCACATAGCGATAGACAAGCGCCACGCATCCAGTATTTTGGATGTCCGAACTTTCCGAGGACCTAATATCGACTCGGACCACTACCTTGTTGCAGCCAAGTTTAGAATGCGGATATCCACTACGCCACAACAATCCAGAAATACTGTAAAAAAATGTAATGTCGAATGACTGCGATCGCAAGAGACCGCCAAGACCTTCGTGCAACGCGTGTCCCTAAACCTCTCGATTAACACCATACCACCAGCATCGAATGTCGAATTATGGCAACGATGCCAATAAGCCATTAGATCTGCCGCAACAGATGTGCTAGGTTTCTCGTGGCCACCAGCAAGAAACCCCTGGTTGGATAAGGAATGCCGAGAGACGCTTGCAGCCAAGAACGGGGCCTACAAGGCTAAGCTGCAGGTGAAGACGAGAGCTGCCGTTGAGTTCTATAGGCAGAGAAGAAGGGAAGAACACCGGCTTTATAGAAAGAAGAAAAAAGAGGAAGAAGAGCGCGCGATCGAGGATATAGAGAGGTGCCAGTCCAGGAACGATGTTCGCAAGTCTTACCAAAGTGTAAGACGTCAAAGACAAGGATACAAGGCTCGAACAGAATCCTGTCGAGATGAACAAGGAAATATCGTAGTTGAGACACAGTCTATGCTGAGGATATGGAAGAACCACTTCTGCCCACTGTTAAACGGCGATGACGAACAACATTCCGCTGTCAGGCAGAACGAACCATTGATGGCAACGACAGCGAAAACTGCCAAACACCCGACCTAAGTGAAGAGAGGATAGCAATATCTAAACTGAAGCTTAATAAGGCTGCCGGAAATGACGGCCTTCCCGCCGAGCTTTATAAAGCCGGCGGAGATGACTTGGTAAGTAACATCCACCAATTCATAAGCCAAATCTGGTCGGAAGAAAGTATGCCTGAAGAATGGAACCTCAGCATCGTTTGCCCGATCCATGGCTTCCGGTTCCAGCCCGGCTGATCTACCTACGACCAAATATTCACACTAAGGCCAATCTTGAGAATCACCAACGAATTCCAAGTCGAAAGACACCAGATTTTCATTATCTTGTTCGAATACCATCAAAACTGATAGAGCTGTGTTGTCTTACTTTCGAGAACACCATGTGCAATGTTCAGTTTACCGACTTCCGACAAGGAGATGCGCTATCATGCGATTTCTTCAATCTCGTAATGGAACAGATTATGTGCAGCGACTGTGCTGTCAGGATGGAAGGCACTGTCTCCAACAAATCCGTCCTGCTACTGAATTGCTCCCATCGTGCCTTGCAGAAGGATTTACGGCCATTGATGGTGAGGTAAATTGCATAGTTAACGGGGGCAAGACAAAGAATGCGCTATCAGCAAACAAAGCAATGCCGGTGCATATCCTTGGACTAAATGTCACTGTTGAAGCAACAATGTTGAGTTAGTTAAAGTGTTCATAACGAAGACTGACGTCTATTTGACTAAGCAACACAAATGCGATCAAAACTCTTAACCCAAGGGTCTAAATATGTGCTCTAATGGACCCAAAATCCTACGAGTCCAACTTTACGTCGCCGAGTAGGAAAGCTGAGTAAATAATTGGCACCTTCAGGAGGAAAGCGAATGAAGGAGGAGATACAACCGCGCACTTTATGAGTTGAATACCAAGATGTTAATAAAGAACAAGCGGCCACATTGAATGCTCCTGCCAAAAAGTCTTTGAATCCAAGCCTTTATCTTCGAGACGACAAGGAAACCCGAACCTCAGGTTAAGGTTGAAGCGATCGCGGATGTAAGAGAACTTGGCCTGCATAACTGGCAGCAACGTGCCCAGGATCGTGTAGGATGAAAGGTTGCCTTTTCTTAGGCATAGACCCTCATCAGATCAGGAACCCGTTCAGTAAGTAAGCATAAAAAGCTTAAGGCCGCATGGCAGTTAATGAATCTGAATAAATTATCTTGCCATGGTTGACACTATATATGTAGTTCCTTACGCGGTTGTTAGAACTCAAACTTCGATCTTATCCAGGAATCCAGTTTTATCATTGAAGTACCAATCTCTCAGGTCATCTTGAATTTATCTGTGTACGCGAATATTTTTCGTGGACGCGTTAGTATCTATCCAGAAAGAAGCAAAGGAGATGATTTATCAGTTTCCGGTAATAAATGCAGGTAAGCCACGTTTCCACATGCTGTAGGTGCAAGCTAATGGTCCTCGACATGACCTGGAATATCATTCGACTAAAACCTATCAATTGTCATGAAAAGCTTTTCTCACTCAGACCTTTGGCATAAAATTGTAGGTTTCGCCATTAGTGTGCCAGTGCACAAACTATCTTGAATGGTTGAATGAGAAAAGGTAGGGTTCTAGCAATGCTGTTGGCCCAAGGAAATATGTTTGCACAAGGTGGGCCAAAAGAAGTCATCCGATGTTGTTTGGCTTTCATTTTTATCGGTTGTGGTTCGCGAAGTGTGTGCCGTTGCTCAGTCCTGTTGGAACCACATGTCCTCCAGTCCTAATTCGCCCAATCGCGGCAGAAAAAAATCGGTTTGCATGACCCTATAGCGCGCACCGTCCACTGTTGTCATTTGACCAGCGGCGTTTTCGAAAAAGTGCCCGATGACTCCTCCAGCGTGAACAGCGCACCATGCAGTAACTTTGAGCGGATGTAATGGCTCGTCGTGCATTATTCGTGGGTGTTCGGTACCCCAGAAGCAATATTTTTGCTAGTTCACGTACCCTCTGAGGTAGAAATGAGCCTCATCGCTCGTTATGATTTTGGTCGAAAATCGTCCACTTCGTCCTCGAGATTGAGGATGGGTTGGGCGTAGTCTTTGACCAAAATTCGCCTTAGGAACGACCGGCTGATGGCTAATTGCGAGGCACGGCGTCTGGGTGATGTTTCCGGCGACAGCTCGACATCCTCGGCAACAGCGGCGATATTCTCGGCACAACGGGCGTTCCGGTGCCGGCCATTCTTGGCAACGTCTCGTGTGGTCCCATACTCTTCAAGGTTGGTGGCCAAACGGCGCAGTGTTTGCGCAGTCGGTGTCGGACGGCCGGAGTGTATCGCTCCATGACTTGTTCACTTGTATTCTACATCTTTCTAGTCCACAAATGTCAAAACAGATTTGACATTGGCGGCCATTTGCAAAAATAAGAGGATCTTCCATTAGGGAGATCGTTTTTGGCCCAACTGTTATTACCAGATCCTCCATTTGAAAAACACTCAGTTGTGTCTGGGATTCCTTAGGGATTCTTATAAAGAGAACGAGTTCTGAGCTTGTGATCCCATATCACATATAAACTTTTTTTTTTTTTAAGAAAATTTTGATTTATTATAGACATGTGACTTTATTTGGCAACAAAGGATACAACCTTACGGTGTTACTGTTTACCCGTTTTCTCAAACCGATTAGCTGCTGCTAAAATCCTGTCGTACAGGATCTGTTTCACCGGCAAAGCGAACAAAAAGTCCAAGTGGTTCCACTTACGAATGGGTATGTGATAGCTTTCCACTAGATTCGGCAACAACCGTTGAATTTTCTGCACATCAACGACGGCGGCAAAGTAGTCATTGTCGCTGTAGTAGAGCCTTACAGGAGCGGCGATATTTTTCTCCACATATGAAGGCGGTGACCACTTGCTGTACTTGGCATTGTTCTTAACTTTTCCATAGTCGTACTGCCTAAAGTATCCCGATTGGTATTCCTGTAGGAAGTGAATGATTTGAGCCGTTGACGACCCAGCCGGATGGGTTTCCATAACATCTGGTAATAAAGTCTATGAGACACAAACAAATTTATGTTTTCACTCACTAGATGGGGTTAGGTGTACTTACATAGTTCAAATGTTCCGAGTCCCAGCCGGCCAACAAAAAGAGTACATTACTGCACATCGGCTGAAACATTGATGCGTCCCTACAAGCTTGCGCCTCCAACATGGACATGAATTTATTGCTCGGCATAAACTCACTATTTCCGATGAGTTCGTTTAACATGTTTGGACGACCAAGTAGAGGTCCTAAAACCTTGGCCATTGGACTTGCCATGTGCTGCATATATGCGATTGGAGCCAGCATGTGGGAAGTCTTGATTTTCGCATTATAACTTGGAATGGTTGACATGAGGACGAAGAAAACCGTTGTTCCCTGTGAGTGTCCAACGTAGTGAAGAGCTTTTTGGTTGGTTTTATGCAGCACATAGTCGATCATAGCTGGCATATCTTTGATGGCGATCTCATGCCAACTAAAGTCCCAGAATCGTGGTGAGAGGGAAGTTATCTTAACGTGTTTCTTAGAGTAGGTATTTCCACGAGCATTGCCCATCCAAACATCATAGCCAGCATCAACTAGCAGATAAGCTAGAGCATTATTTGGTCCGTTTAGGATCCAGCAATCCGATGAACTTAGCAACCCGTGTTGAAGAAACACAACCGGTCGATGTTTGTTCTGGTTTTTCAACTTTGGCGAGTAAGGGATGCGGAACATTGTCAAAACGTAGCCATCAGATGTTTGCACTCTGTGCGTCTCCACTGGGTAGTTGTAGGCAGTAATGCGTTGGGCCTTAAAAAATTGTTTTAATTATTCAAGGACTCGGGGATGATTTTTTGTATAACTTACAGTGGTCTTGGAAACTGCACGCTTATTTCTAGATAACGGAGGAGTGGCCGTAGCTAGGCTGACCAAAGCAAAGGCAAGAGCTGTCCAAATGAACTTCATTCTGTATGATTGATATCTTTTCGAAAACTAAGTGTCATTGTCCCGTGGGGGTTGCTTTTATACAAATTTTAATAGGATCTGCAGTGGAATACTTTTACTATCATAAAAAGTGTGACTGCTTTTTGTTTTGTAAATAGATACGGATCACGTGCCGTTTCGATACAATAACAGCAGTTTATTCATGCTCTTGTTGATTCGCCGTTAATTGGTGATAGGTGCTTCAGTTTAATCATTTGTATGGTGACGAAAGAACTTAAGCGTGGGGTACTCAGATGTTTTGACGAAAACAACCTTTAAGGCTTTAAGGAATGAGTGGCTCTTAAGCATGTTTGACGTAGTCAAAGTAACTTAGCGCTGCTTAAGCGATAAGTGAAAAAATTCATTGAATGACTTGCAGCTAGTGAATTGGCGCTAACAAGGTATTAGACGCCATCTTTTTGTTTTTCTTCGACACTGGTTAGATGGTTGAGTGTTATAGGTTTAGAGTGCGTTCTGATCCACCTTAGCTTTGTTATGTCCATTCATTGAAAAATTGTCTTTTAAATTTAAATAATTCAATAAAAATTTTAAAAATTGCTGATCTTACGTCCTGCAGTGATAACCGTTAAATACTGCTTTGGATACATAATCACGTGAAACAAAATATGGCTACAAAGCAATTAAAAACAGATTTCATAGTTGACCATCAAGCTTAGTGAGAAAAAGACATCCACACGTCAGTATCTGTACCAGGAATATTAGAACACTTTACAGGCCTACCGACCACAATATATTTTAGCTTGCTTTGGCAACACTGAACATTGACAGCAACACATCTATGGTGCTAATATCAATGAGAATAATTCCTCCAACTTTACCTATTCATCCTAAGCATCCTATGCAGGTATGCTGTCTGACTGTATATTGCCTGAAAGGATTTCGAAGTGAACAAGCAATAGGACAATTTTATTGCCAAAGCCCCATTTTCTCCCAATCCAGAAAAGACAATCAGTGATCTAAAAGATTTGAATAAATTCTGTATGGCCGAATCTAACAGGTTTTTTTATGAAATAGAATTGGTTACATGGTTCGATAATTTATGGTCTAAGCGAACCGTTTACTAATGAGCACCATACAAAAACAAAAACTACAAAGCAGACATTACTGCCGTCCAGGATATACAACATGTCGGTCAAAAGTAAGGGCAAAAATAAGTACAGTCGGCAGTCGCAACAACTGATGGGCAGGGTTTCTCTCGTCACCAAGCCAGATATTAATGCCTGGAAAAAAATGCTCACAGACTTGAATGAGGTTATACTGCTGATATAAAGGTTGTTTTTGTCAGAGATATAGAACTATGAATTGTTAAAAACACAAGAGAGTCGTTTTAATGTCCATCAATTTAGCTTTATTGGAAGGATAATTTTATGCTAGTATTGCTTAAATATGATTTTGGTCAAGTGGCCGCCACAGCAAGTCTATAGGTCTAATTTTCAACCACTTTTTTGAGCATTTGGGGCCTTATGTCGGCAATAACGCCACGAATGTTAGCTTCCAAGTCCTCTAACGTTTCTGCTTTGTTGGCGTAGGAGGTCGACTTCAAATATCCCCCAAAAATAACCAATGGTGTCAAATCACACGATCTTGGTGGCCAATTGACAGGTCAATTCTGCAATTGTGACGTGCGCTATGTGGCATGTAGCGCCGTCTTCTTGGAACCACATCTCATCCATATTCATGCCATCCAATTCGTGAACAAAAAAGTCGGTTTTCATGGATCTATAACGGTCTCCATAACTGACTCTCTAGCATCATTTCGGAAGAAGTATAGCCCATTGACTCCACCAGCCCAGAGATCACACCAAACAGTCAGTTTTTGTGGATGAAATGCCGTCTCAAGGGTCTCATGTGGACTCTCTTCACTCCAAATGCGGCAATTTTGGTTGTTGACGTAGCCATTCAATGAAATATGAGCCTCATTACTGAACAAAGTTTTGCGATGAAAATTAGCATCGAGATCAATTTCATATTCGGCCCATACACCAGAATCACGACGCATTGCATGGCCTAGCTGCTTTAATTCTTGCACAAGCTCGATCTTGTAAGATCGTAGTTATCCACAGCGCGATATGTTAAAAGTCAAAGCATACGCAGACG
This sequence comes from Rhingia rostrata, assembly GCA_949824845.1. Taxonomy (NCBI): domain Eukaryota; kingdom Metazoa; phylum Arthropoda; class Insecta; order Diptera; family Syrphidae; genus Rhingia; species Rhingia rostrata. Next base: position 66,574,276 of record OX463758.1, read on the forward strand.
ATGTAAATTCCTACCTTCTATTAATAAGCTATTTGAGCACGCCTTGAAGACTTTCAACGAGTAGACGAAACAATGCGGGCTTGGCATCAACACCCAGAAAACAGAACTCAATCTCTTGACGAATAAGAGGAAGATACCAATATTTGACCTACGGGATTGCCTTCAAACTACCGAAATATCTGGGTGTCCATCTTAGTAGAAAACTCAACTGAAACCTAAATGTGTCCGAACGCATTAAAAAGGCCACAGAATTTTATTATACGTGTGACCAAACAAAACTGATGTCCGAAGGATCGTCCTATTAATGTACACGACCTATATCAACATATGGGGAACTTGTCTGGTGGCAATCATAAATAAAGCCAACCATGAAAAATATGACAAAGTATAGCATGTGTGGGTGCAACTAGCGCAATGAGAACCACACCAACAGTGGGACTCAAAATCATCCTTAACCTGCTACCGCTAGACCTTTACATGGAAACCCTCTCAACTGCTGGATAATGAACTTAGGAGGAAAAGTCCAAATTCTATGCAGATATCTGGGCTCAGCTGTATCCTCTGACAACATGATGCCTTAACATGACCACCAAATACCATTCGCCTGCATCTTTCAAAATGGAAATTAGTGTGAGAGGAAAGAACTATGAACCGAAACCATATCCATCTACACAGGCGTTGGAGCTGGAGTGTTTTCAGAAACACTTAAGATAAACAGCACTCTTCGTCTCCCTGATCAGAGCAGTGTCTTCCATGCCGAGATACATATATCGACAGTATCGAGGTAAGCGACCTCAATGCTGGCGATACTACTAGATGATAGCACCATCTTTATTGACAATCTAGCTGGAATAAAAGTTATCTCTGGCTGTCGAAATAAAATCCAAGCTTGTGAAGTGTTGTCATGAAGAGCGTAAGCTCTCTGTCGTCCAACATAATGTTAAGCTCATAAAGGGCAATGAAGTTGCTAATGAACTTCCAGCATTGACCAGGCAGGACAGTCTTTCAAACCTCCACTATGTGATCTCAAATCATGGGTGGGACAAAAAACACTGAATACTGACAAAAACAGGTGAAACTCCCTCCCTACTTGTGAAACTTACAAACAAGTCAAGAACCCATAAACCAGTACATCTGTTTCGACTCTGTAGAGGCTGATGAAAAACGCTAAGATACCCTCCATTTTCTGTGTCCACTCAGGCCTCAATCATTTAAGAATAAGAACCTTAGGAAAACACTTTTTCTATGACCACACGGATCTATCCGAAATCCTTATTTCTAATCTTTTCAGTTTTGCAAAAACATTTGGATGGATGGTAACGGGATAATGTAGGAACCAACCAAACCACCCGACCTAAATTATGGACTACTTACTAACTTAAGTGGCGCTATAGTCCGGAATGAACCTGTGCCTCAACCAACATGCCTCTCCAATTAGCCCGGTCCCTAGCTAACTGCCTCCAGTTGCGCACTCCAATTTGGTTGAGGTCGGTTTCTACTTGTGCGCGCCACTTAAGGCGAGGTCTTCCTCTAATGCGTCCGACGTCTGGCTGGGAATCGAAGACTCTGCGAGCCGGAGTATTGGTGTACATGTGTTCTACATGTCCTAGCTATCTTAAACGCCCAATGCGGAGTTTATTGACCAGGGGCATGTCGCTGTACAGCTCGTATAGTTCTTGGTTGAATCTTCGTCTCCATAGCCCGTCAACGCAAACGGGACCGAAGATTTTTCGAAGAATTTTTCTCTCAAATCGACCAAGGATTTCTTCATCCACTTTTGAGACGGTCCATGCTTCAGCGCCGTAGAGCAGGACTGGGATGATCAGGGTCTTATATAAGATCTCCTTAGTAGTTCGAGTGAGGGCTTTGCTACTGAATTGCGTTCATAGCCCGAAGAAACAGCGGTTGGCAAGAGTAATTCTTCGTTTCATTTCTGACGAGATGTTGTTGTCAGAGATAATAGCGGAACTGAGATAGATAAAGTCCCGTACTACCTCAAAGTTATATCTCTCAATGGTGACGTTCTGTCCAATTCGTCGATGTTGTGTGTCCTTTCGTGTTGACAGCATATACTTCGTCTTGCCCTCATTCACTGCTAAGCCCATTTTTGCCGCTTCCTTCTCTTTACTAGCAATCGTGGCTATGACACCACGTTGGGTCCTTCCAATGATGTCAATATCGTCGGCGTATGCTAGTAGTTGTACAGATTTTTGGAAAATTGTGCCTCTGGTGTTGGCTCGTGAGTTTTGCACAATCCTCCCAAGAATCAGATTGAAGAAATCACATGACAGCGCATCGCCTTGCCTAAATCCTTTTTTGGTTTCGAATGTGTCAGTGAGGTCGTTTCCGACCCTGATGGAGCAGCGAGAATTCTCCATCGTCATCCTACACAAACGGTATACCAAAACTAGACATGGCTCTGTATAGTTCGCCTCTATAAATGATGTCGTATGCGGCTTTGAAATCGATGAATAGGTGGTGGTTATCGATTAAGACTTCTTGGGTTTTTTCCAGGGTCTGCCGAGGTATGAAGATTTGATCGGTTGTGGACTTTCTTTGCCTAAAACCACACTGAAAAGGGCCGATCAGGTTGTTGGTAAACGGTTTCATGCGTTCACATAAAACGGCAGATGTTGTAGGTGCAGTTGAGGAGACTTATGCCTCTATAGTTGGCGCAGTTCAGAGGGTCTCCATTTTTGTGGATCGGGGAAACGATGCTGAGGTTCCATTCTTCAGGCATGCTTTCTTCCGACCAGATTCGGCTTATAAGTTGGTGGATGTTACTAACCAAGTCATCTCCGCCGGCTTTATAAAGCTCGGCGGGAAGGCCGTCATTTCCTGCCTGACAGCGGAATGTTGTTCGTCATCGCCGTTTAACAGTCTACAGAAGTGGTTCTTCCATATCCTCAGCATAGACTGTGTCCCAACTACGATATTTCCTTGGTGATCTCGACAGGATTCTGTTCGAGCTTTGTATCCTTGGCTTTGACGTTTACACTTTGGTAAAACTTGCGAACATCGTTCCTGGAGTGCCACCTCTCTATAACCTCGATCGCGCGCTTTTTTCTTCCTCTTTTTCTTCTTTCTTAAAAGCTGGTGTTCTTCCCTTCTTCTTTGCCTATAGAGCTCAACGGTAGCTCTCGTGTTCACCTGCAGCTTAGCCTTGTAGGTCTCGTTCTTGGCTGCGAGCATCTGTCGGCATTCCTCATCAAACCAGGGGTTTCTTGCTGGTGGGCGCGAGAAACCTAGCACATCAGTTGCGGCTGATCTAATGGCTTGTTGGCATCGTTGCCATATTTCTTCGACCTTCTATGTTGGTGGTATTGTGTTAATCGGGAGGTTTAGGTATACGCGTTGCGCGAAGGTCTTGGCGGTCTCTTGCGAGTTATGGACTATTTAAGAAATTTCGTCAGATGATAGTATGAAATCTCTCCATTGTTTCCTGCTGTACCAATTTGGGTATTCTATGCATTACCCCAGTTTTAGTATGACGCAGTGATGTGCGAACGTCTAAAACCGGTAATAAGCAACATGATCTACTCCAATCGTGGTGTTTTTAGGTCAGCAAAATCTACAGCTAATCTAATCTTCACACTTTGGCACGTCATGAAAAAATGAAGAAGTCCAAATCGACATCCAACACCGATTTCAAAGCCTTCATTAACGTAATTCATGAGAGGATTGTGTTAAACACCCGACCAGATGCACAGCCTTACATACATGAGGGCAACTATAGCATACGCCAGCTGCCTCGAACTGTCAGCTGTTGCAACACAAGATTATTAAATGTGGCTAAATTCAAATTTCGGGACATCCTTCATCTCCCAACAAAAAAGGACACACAGTATCGACAAAGCCACAATCGGCAGCTAAAACTTTGAGGCAGTAAGGGATTGCGTCTTGGCTCTACTAAGAGCTCTGAAAACGATATTTCGTCAAAAAATGTTTCTTCAGGCTATACAGGCAATTAAGTCCACAATCGAACTACAAAGGAAAGTCTATATATAGGGTGCACCATCTTTTATGTCGGTGTGTTAACCGTTCAAGCAAACGAATTGTTTTTATCTGATTAAGTTCCTTAAATTTTATCAGGATGCATTTTTGAATACAACGTCAATCAAGTGGCTGCGTTTCCATCACTTTTTCTAGCATCTCGGTCGGTATAGCTATGATTTCGGGACGAATGTTTGTGTCATTAGCATGTTGATCTTTCGAGGCTTACTGGGACCGGCGTACGTTTTGCTTTTCAAATAATCTCACAAAAATAAGTCCAGAGTGACCAAATTTGGAGATTCGGGTGGCCAGTCATGGAGTGCACCCATTTTTTGACATGACACGTTGAGGAAATTTTCGTTGCAGAGGCTGCTTTGTTTGATTTGCCATGTGGCATGGTGCACCATCTTGTTGAAACCAGTATTTCACACATAATGAGCCAAGGTTCAGAAATATCGATTTCCATCGACTGTTTCATGGATCTCGTGAGTTTTCCTATTACTCGAATTCGCAATTTTGCTTGTTAATGGCGCTGTTTTCCTTCGAAAAGCTACGTTCAGCGTCAACTTCGTTCGAGCGAAAGTTTGTTCGTATAATAAGCAAGGTGGACGGTCTGTCGGCGGTAACGTGAAACAGAGCCACATTTCAAAAAAATTTGCATTATTAGGCTTAGAATTTTATGCCAACGGTCACAAGTAAAAATCGACCCCAACAAGCTTGAGTAATTGAAGGCAGTAAGCTTAGGACTAAGGGGTATTGGAGAGGCATTTTGGTTGAGCCTTAGGTTGATTCCAGACTTTAAAGCCACAGAAGTGAGTATGTCATCAGATGCCGAGCATTATTTCTATTAAGAATTATATGCCAATAGCCCGTTCCGCAGAATATTCGTTTTTCGATTAGACGCAGCAGATTAACCCTTGGGAATACCAAGTAAAAATCTACCCCAACAAGCTTGAGTAAGTTAGACTGTTGGAGAGGCATTTTGGTTGAGCCTTAGGTTGATTCAAGATTGTAAAGCCACTTAAGTGAGTATGTCATCAGCTGTCGGGCATTATTTTGCTTTCGTTATAGTTTTCCGATAAGACCCAGCAGATGAAACCCTTGACTTATTTTGGGGGTCACAAGTAAAAATGGACCAAAACGAGCTTGAGTAATTGGGGGCAGTTAAATAAGGACTTTAGCTATAGGAGAAGAATTTTGGTTGAGCATTCGGTAAATTCCAGACTGTAAAGCAACTGAATGAGTAAGTCATCAGCTGACGGCCGATTTTCTGGGATTTGGAGTGCATAGAAGTTGTTGTACTTTATGATGTGAGTCAGGATCAATAAGCTATTCAATACAGCAATGAACCCACTTAGAGTTCATTTATATAGCCTGGCATTATCGACTCATACATGGACTCGAACCTAGAGTCTCCGTTAATTTGTGTGAGCGAAGTTAAAGCGGTGAATCCCAATCTTCATATTACACTGCAAAAGCTTAGGTGTTGTCGTTTTCTAGATTTCAACCAAGGACCCTGTATTTTGTAGTCCAACGTACTAACCACTTGGCCACTGCACCTACTCTATCACAGTCCATCGGCGATCTGTATTCTAAATGAATATAGAGTTCCAACTTTCTATATCAAAACGAAGGAGAAGATTGGCGTCTTGATATCTTATTGGCCTAGACCCGAGACTCATCGCGACCTCTAATAAGAATATCTGAGAGTCCAAAAGTGCTTTCAATTTGCGGTCACAGAGAATAGGAACTACGCCATCTGTGTTTTATTCAAGGTGTTGCACCTTGCACATTGACCCCTAATAAGAATATCTGAGAGTTCCAAAGTGCTTTCAATTTGCGGTCACATAGTATAGGAACTACGCCATCAGTGTTTTGTTCAAGGAGTTGCACCTTGCAAATTTCTTTCAAAACCGAAAGTCACAAATATCAGACATACAAACATGATTATCATGGTCTTATACAGCTCCCCGCTGGCAGCTAGTGCTGGTCCACAATAAGTTTTGAATAAAAAAGGACGAATACTCCATTTGCTTTACCCCTAAACAATTAGATTTCGGTATGCAGATGATTATCATGATCTTATACAGCTCCCCGCTGGCAGCTAGTGCTGGTCCACAATAAATTTTGAATAAAAAAGGTCGAATATTCCATTTGCTTTACCCCTAAACATTTAGATTTCGGTAGGCAGATGTTCTTTTCAAAATTTTAATTGATTTCTAACGGCTCTTAATGGAGAATGTGCCACGCACAAAACGGTCAGTAGCTTTCAGTTCTTGAGAAATTTGAGTTTTAAGCCCTTTTGCAAAGTTTAAGTCAATAAAAGTCAAGCTTTTCAGTCGAGATGGTTTCCTTGTACACTTCATATCCCCGCAAAAGGTCAGGCTTTACAGAAGACATGGTTCCCGCGTATAGTCCATACCACCGCAACAGGTTCAATTGATCGTGCGTTTCCTTGAGCAACTAAGACTGCTCTTTCAACTACTGAACAACTTGTCCTGACTTTTATCATTTTTCATGATTCCACGAAAAGTGAGCTCCGAATAACGTTCATAAGCCCGTTTAGCGAATAGAAGAAGAAAATTCAAAATATTGATGCATTGCTTTCCATGATCAAATACTGTCTATCTGACAGAATCCAAAGATAACAATATATAGCTGCAGTCGGCTCTCGAAATTCTATCGTACCTACCAAGAATCGTTATCTATCTATAGGTACATTTCTCAAGATTCAAAAATAGTAAACCACCTGCTGCGATGCCTGGTTGCGTGTAGGTTATCAGACAATGTACGTAAAATGTTTTTTCTCTAATTGTGACGAAATCGTTCATGCAAGATGAGAGCTATAAAGATCATATTCACCTAGCGAATACTTTATCTTCAGCTTTACATCCCCACCGACATCACATCTGCCTTAGTTCATTAGCACAATCTTAGAACGCTGTCAATATAATTATGCCATTTGTGCAAACACACTTGTAACAATATAAAATAATTACCAAGTTGCGCAATCAAAGCCCTATATAAAAACGGTCCTTTCGCGAAAGCCTTCATCAGTGTAGCAGATACCACGTATCTACAATGAAGTTCCTTCTTATATTCGTTGGTATTTTAGCCCTACCAGGAGCGGTTCCTGACAATGACCTATTTAGTGGTGCTCTTCGATCTACAGTAAGTTCAATTATTAACCGCTTACCAACACAACTAAATCTTAGTGAATTTCAAGGCTGAACGGATTAAAAGTCATGGCTACCCAGTGGAGACTCACACGGTGCAGACATCCGATGGATATGTTCTGACAATGTTCCGTATCCCGTACTCACCAAGGAATAGTACAAAGAATTCTACCCAACGTCCGGTTGTGTTCCTCCAGCATGGTTTGCTAAGCTCATCCGATTGCTTTATTCTAAACGGACCAGACAATGCGCTTGCATACCAGCTCGCTGACGCCGGTTATGATGTTTGGATGGGCAACGCACGAGGAAACACCTACTCCAAGAGGAATATAAATGTTTCATATCTCAGTCCAAAGTTTTGGCAGTTCAGTTGGAATGAAATCGGCCTCATAGATATGCCAGCCATGATAGACTATGCATTGTCGACAACCAAGGAAAAGGCTCTTCATTACGTGGGACATTCCCAAGGCACCACAGTTTTCTTCGTCCTTATGTCGTCAATCCCGAGTTACAATGCCAAAATCAAGACCTCGCATTTGCTGTCACCGGTTGCATTTGGCAAGCACGTACCAAGTCTTGGAACACAGTTGATGGCCGGACTTCTTGGCAATCCCTCTGAGTTAAGTGGGCTAATTGGAAGTTCGGAATTCCTTCCAAGCACCAAGCTAATGGGCATGATGGGTTCAGCAGCTTGTGAAAATACTTCTCCAATCCAATTTATCTGTAGCAATATCTTGTTCCTGATCTCCGGTTATGACTCAAAGCATCTCAACTATGTAAGTAAGACTTATATTCTCTGACTACGTCAATTCATTTGTACACCTAAAATAGACATTGTTGTCGGAAGCTGCTACGACCCATCCAGCTGGGGCATCGACTGGACAGCTGGTACACTATCTGCAAGCAGTAAATTCGGGACACTTTAGGAAATACGACTACGGGTTGTTGGGGAACATGATCAAGTACAATTATTGGTCACCACCGGACTATCCAGTGGAAACTATTTCAGCCCCGGTTTGGTTGTACTATAGCGATAACGATCAGTTGGCGGCGGTCGTGGATGTCCTTAAAATGCAGAAATTATTGCCAGTTGTAAAAGGCTTCCGTGTACCTATTCCGGAGTGGAATCATTTCGACTTTTTGTGGGCAAATGAGGTGAAGACAATGATCAACGACAGGATTATAAACGTGGCAAATGATTATGAGAAAATGAAGTGAATGTCACTTATGTGATCAAATAAAAGTTATAGCCTGCAGAATACAAAGTTGTATCGTTTTTTCTATTTTTGGAAATATCCTGCAATTAGGACATTTGAATTACAGCTAGCATAGGTGTGGGATTGTTTTGGTAGCTGAAACACTAACTATACTATAAATACCAGAGCGACAGTGCGGAATGAAGCTGGGCCTTATGCTTATCCAAATAGCCCGGTCCTATATGCTAACTGCCTGATTATTGGCTATTGTAGCACGAGGGTAGACTCTGATTTGCTTTAACTTAACAATGCCCAGTGGTTGTAATTCTGACTATACATCAAGTGCTTATTTTTAACATCCAAGTGGTATCCATCGAATACTGGTCGCATTCAACCGAATTCGACTTGCTGAACGATAAGCTCGAGTGTTGATAACACGACGAAAAACAGCAACACTATACGGAGCCAGGTCAGAATGGCACGGAATGAATACCCGGAATGCTGTCCCAGGCGAACCTAGACAAGCTGCTTTGACATATTCGGACAACGGGTTGTCTAGGAATTTCAAGGGCAAGTCAGTCCCCTTGAACAGAGATGGTGGCGGATGAAACGAAGGCCAACGGCAGCGCTCAATCCCGTAGTCTATAGTGATGGCCCCGTGTCCTAGGGTATCTAATAAATTATAACTGGCCCTCTAAGTTTGGGGTTGTGCTTTGGGTTAACTACCCACACATATTAAAGACTTTATGTTATGGAGCAACCAATAACCTCGGAAAGGAGGATTTTATGGTTGACAATCCTCCTAAACGAAAACAGGACAACGACTTTCGTATATGTACCTGGAATGTGAGAACATTAAACAGGAGAGGTGCAAGCGAATAGCTAGCAGAAGCCATAAACTGCAACAAAGCAGACATTACTGCCATCCAGAAAATTCGATGGAATGTGCCGGGCAAAAAGAGGGTGAAAAACCGTAGCATCTACTATGGACCGTGTTAGGGTAAGCAGAAACAACGACTATACGGATGTGGATTTTTCCATAACTGCCAGATTAGGCAAGAAGTCTCATGTTTCCAAGGCATTAGCGAACGCATTGTTACAATCCGCATCAAGGGCAAACTCGCCAACAAAAGCATATATGCGCTCACGCCCCAAAAGAGGAAAAATATGATAGAGCTAAGGATTACTTCTAAGAGGTCATTGATAAAACCTATTAGCGACTACTGAAGTACTATGTTACAAGAGTACTGGGAGATTAAACGCTAAGGTAGGAAGAGAAGACAGCTTGAGCAGTATTGTCGGAAAAGATAGCCTGCACTACAACAAATCTGCTAGCGGACTTAGGCTAATTGACTTCACTACGGAACGAAATGCCAATGGTTTCCTCACTTCGATATCCATAAGGGGACATGGTGGGCTCCAGATTAACGAACGGTCAACTGCCTCCAGTTGTGCACTCCAAATTGGTTGGGATCGAGGTCTTCATTTACTGCGTTTGACTTCTGGTTGAGGAATCGAAGATTCTGCGCCCCGGAGTACCGGTGTACATGTCCTATCCATCTTAGAATTCCAATGCAGGGGCATGTCGCTGTACAGCTCGTATAGTTCCTGGTTGAAGCTTCGTCTACATAGCCCGTCAACGTAGACGGGACGGAACAATTTTCTCTCAAATCGATCAAGAATTTCTTCATCAACTTTTGATATGGTCGACTTGCTTCAGCACCCTAGACCAAGTCTGGGATGAGCAAATTCTTATATATGGTCTCCTAAGTAGTTCGAGTGAAGGCTTTACTATTGCCTTCCTAGACCGAAGAACCAATGTTTGGCAAGACTAATTCTTTTTTTTATTTTCTAACGAGATTTTGTTGTCAGAGTTATGAGTGGAGCCGAAGTAGACACTAGGCCCGTACTACCTCAAATGTATGTCTGTCAATGGTGACGTTCTGTCCGATTCGTTGATGTTGTATGTCCTTCCGCATTAAAGCGAATCCTTAGTCCGACCCTCATCTACAGCTTAAGCCTTAGTCTGACTCTCATCTCCAGCTGCTTCCCTCACGTGGCTATAATATCACGTTGAGTCCGAACAATGATTTCAATATAGTCGGCGTATGCTAGTAGTAGCAACGTACCTCTGATGTTGGCTTTGGAGTTTTCCACAATCCTCTCAACAATAAAATTAAAGAAGTCACCTGACAGTGCATCGCTGGCCTAACTCCTTTTTTGGTATCGAATGTGTCGGCGAGGTCGACTCTCTCGCTGCTCCATCAGAGTCGTAAACTCTGATAGAGCAGCGAGAGTTCTCCATCGTCATACTACACAGACGGACGAGTTTGGGCGGCTTACAAGTACTGGAGATGGCTCCTTAAAGTTCGTCTCTATAAATGCTATCGTATGCGGCTTTGAAATCGAAGAATTTGTGGTGGGTATCGATTTGGATTTATTCGATTTTTTCCAGGATTTGCAGAAGTGTAAGGCTTTCAGCAGTTGTGGCCTTTCCTGGCCTATAACCACGCTTGTATGGGTTGATCAGGTTGTTTGTACACGGTTTTAATAATTATTTGTGCCTGACAGTGGGAGATTGTAGCTCATCGCCGTGGACAGTCTGCAGAACCTCAGTATCGACTGTGTCTCAACAATTCTATTTCCTTGTTCATCTCGACATGACCCTAATCAAGCCGTACATCTTTGGCTTTGACATTATTCACTACGGTCAATGTAGCGAACTTCTTTCCTGAAGTGGCACCTCTCTAAAACCTCTATATAGCGCATTTGTCTTGCTGTTTTTTCTTCTTTCTGAAAGCCGGTGGTCTTCCTTCCATCTGTGTCTATTGAGCTCAATGGCAGCTCTCGTCTTCACCTACGGATTAGCTCTGTAGGCTTAGTTCTTGGCTGCGAGCAACTACCGCCATTTTTCATCAAAACAAGGGTATCTTGCTGGTGGATGCTACAAACCTAGCACATCAGCTGTTATGCTTGTTGTAATTATTTTTACTGTTCTTCGAGATTGGATGCTGGTGATATGGTGTTAATTTTAAGTTTATTGGATATGTGTTCTGCGAAGGTCTTGGCAATTTAAGGCTTTCTTTCACTGTATTTCTGATTTGTTGTGGCGCTATGGATATCCCTGCGTTCTTACCTTGGCAGCATCAAGGTAGTCTATGTAAGCCCCTCGGAATGTTTGGACATTAGTACGTTTTACGACTTAGTACGTGTCTCTTGTTTAACGCACGTGATCAATTTGATTGATTGTTCACAGATCTTCAGACCGTCATGTCCCATTTTGGATACCGGAGTGAGATTGTGGCGGAGTGGCATTTCGTTGAGCAACTGGTTCAATTAGCCTAAGTCCTTTGCTAGACTGTTGTCATTTTGGTCAGTTTGGTTTTTTCCGACCATACTGTTGAAGATGTCTTGTCATCCTACCTTTGCGTTGAAATCTCTAAGCATGATTTTCGAAAGAGTCTTTCGCTATGCCAGCTTTTTGCTCTGTCGGAGGGTGAGTGCATATAAAAGGCTTTTGTTGTCGAATTTATCCTTGATGCGGATTGTTTCAATGTTTTCGCTTATTTCTTGAAAACATAATACTTGTTGCCTAAGTTCGTAAATTATATCAAATCCACATCTGAATAGTTGCAGTTTCTTCTCACTAAAACACCGTTCGTTCTAGATGTCACAGTTTTTAATTCTCTTTTTGCCCGGCACATCCCATTGTATTTCCTGGATGGCAGAATTGTCTACTTTTTTTTTTATAATTTACACGTACTCAAGGGGTTATGAATACCCTTTTATATGTTACCATAGTACGAGCGTTAGAGAAGGGGAAGAAAGAGAGAGAGGATGGGAAAGATTTTGGATGTAGTGGAGACTAAAACTCCATGGGTGGTGTCCGAACTAGCTTCGGGGAGTCACTTTTTCTTGTGTTCGTTAAATTTGAAGAGATTCAAGATGGTGTGCATACTTTTTTAGGTATTACACCGACCTTTTATTTCTTTTAAATAAAAGTGAAATGGATTTTGGTAGGGATTGAACGCGCAACTTTCCACTCAAGAGACGAACACATTACCACTACCGATTAAGATTTTCGCTAGTTGTTCCGCTGAATTTCTCTATTTTCTATGCTCGCACATTTAGGGTGCAGATACGAACCTTGTTGTCCGTTTTTCGTTTAGCATGGTCGTCAACAATTAAATCAGCTCCTGTCGAAGTCCATGTTTTCTTTTTTTTTTCGTGAGTGGGCAGTTAACATAAGGCACAACCTCTTACCCTGTTCCAAGTTATTACATACTGCTAGGATATGGGACGTCAGTACTATGGCTATCTTAAGAGTTCATCTGCTGCCGTTTGGAATTTAATAAATGTGTCAATATGTGCAATTATGCCATTATGTGTGTGTTCACGTCCTCCCCTTGCTCTTATCTGCTGCCGCCAAGTCTTTACTCATGGTTTGGGTCCCTTTTTACTGTCATATGGCCTTGGGTACTAAGCGGTCGCCAGGAAAGGCAGAGATTTGACGTTGGTAGGCATCAGCAAGCTGAAAATTGCAGCCCTTTATCGCTGAGGAATGAATCATAACGAAAATGGCTTAGTAAATCCTTGTTACTGTTTTAGTTGACTGGCTTCTTAGAAGAAGACTTAACTTAGCTAGCTGTACATTGACATAGACCGGTCGAAAAACTTCAGAGTTGACATTTAAGATGAACACGTATTTAGAAAACTGGGGCCAATTTATTTTCCGAAAGCAAGAGATGTCAACTTACGTGAAGTGTACAACTGAAGGTTGTAGGAGAGTTATGTTGGTTGAGGCCGCTGACTTAAGAGCCACTTAGGAAGAAGTAAATTTAAGGTCATGTTGTTTTTCTTATTTTGATGGCGTTTTTAGCCTAAAAAACACTTGACTATGCAAAATATAAATACTTTACTCACATTTCGACAAGTTAAAGTGTAGCTTTCAGAGTTTGTTGTTGAATAAAGCAAGTAGACACGGAACCCCTGGTCCTAAAGCTCATCGGTGAACTATATTCCTTAAAGCATATACCGGAAGAATTGGGAATTGAAAAAAAAAGAGTAGAAGTAGTAAGTTCCCTTAAAAGAAGTTCGTCTTTATTTAAAATTAAAATTTACAGCCACCAATTTAAAAAAAAATGTTTTCTCAAACAGCTTGTTAGTCCTAAGAAGAAACTTGTGGAAAATTGTAACCAACTTTGTTTACAAAATACACCAGACACACAAACAGGTGTGTTTCGAAAAACTTTGATTTTTCAAAAGTAAAAAATAAAAAAATCGATATACACCAAAACTGTTGACTATTTTTATAAATCAGAATATTGTTTTTTTTTTTTTTAAATTCAGTCTTTTCACTGTTCTCCAGTTTGCTCAAAGTAATTGGCAGACTCAATAACCTTATCATTGATAACCTGCTTAACAATATCAGCCCATAAGAAATCGAGATGGTTCCAATCAGGATATGGAACATTGTAAACTTCTACCAAATTTGGCAAAAGACGTGCCATTTTAAGGACATCAACAACGGCAGCAAAGTAATCATTGTCACTGTAGTAGAAACGCGTTGGTGCAACAATATTCTTCTCGACATACTTTGGTGGTGTCCACGAGTTGTACTTAATGTTATTCCTGATTTTACCGTAGTCGTACTTCCTGAAGTATCCCGATTGGTATTCCTGAAGATAATGGATAAGTTGACTGCTGGATGATCCCGCTGGATGGGTCTCCATAACTTCTGGCAGAAGTGTCTAAGAGATAAAAAAAAAAACTATAAAACACTCACTAGATGGCGTTGATTGTACTTACATAGTTCAAATGTTGAGAATCCCAACCGGCGATCAAGAAGAGAGCATTGCCACACATAGGCTGGAATAGTGATGCATCGGCACAGAGAGCAGCTCCCATTAGACCCATCAACTTGTTGCTAGGCATGAATTCGTTACTTCCAAAAAGTTCACTTAGCAGTGATGGACTACCTAGTAGCGGTCCAGCTATCTTGGCCAAGGGACTTTCCATGTGTTCCATGTAGGCAACAGGTGCCAGCATGTGTGAGGTCTTGATTTTCGCATTGTAACTAGGTATGGATGACATGAGGACAAAGAAGACGGTGGTACCCTGAGAGTGTCCCACATAATGAAGGGCCTTCTCATTGGTTTGATAAAGAGCATAGTCAATCATGGCTGGCATATCCCTAATAGCGATCTCATTCCAACTAAAGTCCCAGAAACTTGGCAAAAGCCAAGATATTTTGGCGTTCTTCTTTGAGTATGTATTACCACGAGCATTGCCCATCCAGACATCATAACCAGCATCGGAAAGGAGGTAAGCAAGAGCATTGTCTGGTCCATTCAAAATCCAACAATCCGACGAGCTAAGCAGACCGTGTTGGAGGAATATAACCGGACGATATTTGTCTTGATTTCTTAAATTTGGTGAGTAGGGAATACGGAACATGGTGAGTATGTAGGAGTCAGACGTCTGAACGGTATGAGTCTCCACTGGGTATCCATAGGCAGCAATACGTTGAGCCTTGAAAGGATATTAGTTTTAACAACACTTTTTTTTTCCACAACAATTACTGTAGTCAAAATGACGCCGCGTTCTTTGTCTTCCAAAACTGGATTCGCCGTAGCCACGCCTAAGGCGATCGCGAGAATTGTCAGAATCAACCTCATTATTGGAGTTTGATTACTTAAACTGAATACAACTTTCGCAAACGGATTGGCTTTTATAGGTCGTACTATCTGGCTGAGAGCTATAATTAAAAAAATATCTATTGATACGAGCCACCTGCGATATCAGCATGCCAAATAGCTAACGCAGACTTGTAGTGCAGAATGTGTAAACGATGCAATGTTAGCCTCGAGTTACAACTTATCTTGCAATGTAAAAGCCACCAAAACTTACAAGGGCCTTAATAAAATTAAATACTTACTTTATTTGAAATTATCCAGTTAAGACAGTTATATACCTTATAACTGATTAAATTTCTATAAAAAAAAATTTAAAAATATCTCTATACCCCCTGCACACTTCATTACTTAGAATGTACCGCCAACGGTTTTTAATTAGATTTTAACAAAAGCTGTTAAGCGACGTTTTGATTGACAGCAATAGGAGATTGGGACTATTTGTAGCAGCAATTTAAATTAATAATAAAAAAATTGATAGCAATCTTGATGCCTACGATAGCATAGATAAGTCTACAGTCGACCCACATGAATATTCACGTTATAACGTACATAAATCGGTGGTTGTTTGTGGTAGAACGAGGGTAGACTCTGATTGGGTTTAACTTGGCAATGCCCAGTGGTTTTAACTCTGACCATTCAAAGTGATAACCATCGGTTACTGTTCTCATCCAACCGGGTTTGACTTGCTAAACGATAAGCGAGAGTGTTGATAACACGACGAAAAACAGCAAGAGAATGGCACGGAATGAATAACCGGCCTGCTGTCCCAAGCGAACATGCACAAGCTGCTTCGACAAATTCGGACAATTCGTCGAACCTTGGAACTCCAATGTTTAGTCAGGCCACCTAAACAGTGATAATGGCGGATGAACCGAAAGGCCAACGGCAGCTCTCAATCCCGTAGTGGATACTGATGGCCCCGTGTCCTAGGGGTATTTAATAAATTGGAAGTCGCACTCTAAATTGGAGATTTGGGTTAACTACACAACCATGAAAAAAAACTAACGGTTACGAAGCAACCAAAAGCCTCGGAAAGGACTAATTTTATTGTTGACAACCCTGCTAAACGAAAAAAGGACAACGACGTTCGTAACTGCATCTGTACTGTGAGAAAATTAACAGAAGAGGTGCAAGCGAACAACTATCCAAAGCCCTAAACTGGTACAAAGCAGACATTACTGCCATCCAGGAAATACAATGGGATGGACCGGGCAAAAATATTATGAAAAACTCTGACATCTACTACGGACCGTGTTATAGTGAGCAGAAACAGCGACTATTCGGATGCGGATTTGTTATAAGAGTCAGACATAGGCAAGAAGTCTTATGTTTCCAAGACATTAGCTAACGCATTGTAACAATCCGTACCAAGGCCGAATTAGCCAACATAAGCCATATATGCGCTCACGCCCCAACGGAGGAAAAAGATGATATAGCTAAGGACTGCTTCTATGAGCTCCTTGACGAAACCCATGAGCGAATACTGAAGCACGGTGTTAAAATCGTGCTGGGAGATTTTAACGCAAAGGTTGGAATAGCAGCAGGTGAGGACGAGAGCTGCCGTTGAGCTCTATAAGCAGAGACGGAGGAAAGAACACTAGCTTTTCAGAAAGTAGAAAAAAGAGCGAGAAAAGCCCGCAATCGAGGATATAGAGAGGTGCCACTCCAGGAACGATGTTCGCAATTATTACCAACGCGTAAAACGTCAAAGCCAAGGATACAAGGCTCAAACAGAATCCTGTCGAGATGAACAAGGAAATATCGTAGTTGAGACACAGTCTATGCTGAGGATATGGAAGAACCACTTCTGCAGACTGTTAAACGGCGATGACGAACAACATTCCGCAGTCAGGCAGAACGAACCATTAAATGATGGCAACGACAGCGAAAGCTGCCAACCACCCGACCTGAGTGAACTGAGGATAGCAATTTCTAAGCTGAAGCTTAATAAGGCTGCCGGAAATGACGGCCTTCCCGACGAGCTTTATAAAGCCGTCGGAGATGACTTGGTATGTAACATCCACCAACTCATAAGCCGAATCTGGTCGGAAGAAAGTATGCCTGAAAAATGGAACCTCAGCATCGTTTGCCCGATCCACAAAAAAGGAGACCCTCTGAGCTGATCCAACTACGGAGGCATAAGTCTCCTCAACAGCGCCTACAAAATCCTATCTGCCGTAATATGTAAACGCCTGAAACCGTTTACCAACACTATGACCGACCCTTTTCAGTGTGATGTTAGGCCAGCAAAGTCCACAACCGATCAAATTTTCACACTTCGGCAGATCCTGGAAAAAAAACACAAGAAGTCCAAATCGATACCCACCACCTATTCATCGCTTTCAAAGCCGCATACGACAGCATTTATCTAGACGAACTAAACAGAGCCATGTCTAGTTTTGGTATACCGCCCAAACTCGTCCGTTTGTGTATGATGACGATGGAGAATTCTCGCTGCTCTATCAGGGTCGGAAACGACCTCACTGACACATTCGATACCAAAAAAGCATTTAGGCAAGGCGATGCGTTGTCATAAGACTTCTTCAATCTGGGTCTTGGGAGGGTTGTGCAAAATTCACGAGCCAACACCAGAGGCACAATTTTCCAAAATTCTGTACAACTTCTAGCATACGCCGACGATATTGACATCATTGGTAGGTCCCAACGTGGTGTCAGAGCCACGTTTGCTAGTATACAGAAGGAAGCGGCAAAAATGGCGAAATGATACACAACATCGACGAATTGAAGAGAATGGTACCATTGACAGATATAACTTTGAGGTGGTACGGGACTTTGTCTATCTGGGCTCCGCCATTAACTCTGACAACAACATCTCGTCAGAAATTAAACGAAGAATTCCTTTTGACAACCGATGCTTCTTCGGGCTAAGAAGGCAATTCAGTAGTAGAGCCCTAACTCGAAGTACTAAGGAGATCCTATATAAGACCCTGATTATCCCAGCCCTGCTCGACGGCGCTGAAGCATGGGCCTTCACAAAAGCAGATGAAGAAATCATTCGTCGATTTGAGAGGAAAATTCTTCGAAAAATCTTCGGTCCGTTTGCGTTGACGGGCTATGGAGACGAAGATTCAACCAAGAACTATACGAGCTGTACAGCGACATGCCCGTGGTCAAAAAAAACTCCGCATTGGACGTTTAAGAAGGGTGGGACTTGATGAACGAATGGACTCCGGCTCGCAGACTCTTCGATTCTCAACCAGACGTCGGACGCAGTAGAGACGCAGCAGACCTCACCTTAAGTGGCGCACACAAATATAAACCGACCTCAAAAAACTTGGAGTGCGCAGCTGGAGGCAGTTAGCTAAGGACCGGGCTAATTGTAGATGCATGTTTTTTGAGGCCCATGTTCATTCCGGACTGTAGCGCAACTTAAGTAAGAAAGTATGTACTGAAGAAGTGGACATTAACGACACGCCGTTCAACAACCCTCTGAATAATGCATGTTATCCAGTGCGGTTGAAGACGGCATTAGTGTATCCTCTCCCGAAAAAGGGAGATAGTGCTTTATCGAAGCGAAATTGTTAGTAGGACGACAACAATATTCGTCGTTTGTTGTCGAATTTGCTTGAGAATGGGATCGAGATCGAGATCGAAAACGAAAATTCCCTAGACGTGTGCTGTCAATGTCAAAACATGCTACAATGACTATCCACCTGGATTTAACCCTTTCAGTTTTTTTTTGTGCGGTTATTTGAAAAGCAAATTATTAATTAGCAAGCCTCAGATCATTGACTAGGTCATGCCAAACATTCGTGGCGTAATTGTTACTATACCGCCTGAGATCCTCGAAAAATTGATGGAAAACACAGCAAAGAGGGCGCTTTTTTTTTGGAACAGATCATTATGGAAGTTATGTTGTAAAATCTGGTTCTTGCTTCAATATTCATGGAAATCGTTGATGTAAGCTGTTCAATATTCTCACACTGATATTAACCCCCTAAGAATCTAGCAACTCTCTAGCTACAACTAAAACCTAGTATGAAGTTTTTTTTTTAAAACATGAACCATTTTATTCACTTCAGAGTAATTTACCAATGCCCTCCATTTCTTTTTGCGATTTTGACAAACAAAACCCACTTAAAAAGTTTCAGCCCTTGAGACACCTCCTCTTACAACCTGCAATGAAATGCAAAGCCAATTATCCTTACGCAAATTCACTTACTGCAAGTGTGCTAGTCACTATGCATTTGATACCATCAACGTGACTAATTGCAACACCCAAGCTGTCAAATTAGCACTATAAAATCGCTAATTAACAGATTTAATGGCGTTTGGCATGGTTTCTCGACGTCAAATTCAACGCGTTGGCAGTTCCTTTAATGGTAAGTGACAACCTTTTACATGGGGTACACAACTGTGCAAAGGGGTGGCACCCTGCAGTCACAAGATGAACGTAGGGACTGAGATAGTGATAGTTTTGAATAACAAGCTTAATTAAAATCGACTTGATTTAATGTGTATGCACACACACACACACACACCCCAACAATTGCACAAACATTTCAAGGACTCACTTGACAGTGTCAACTTTTCCTTTAACACAAGCATTGGCTCCGATTTCATAAGAAATAAGCGAACATGACCCACTGTGGGTTTTGTTTTCACCTAAAGGAGAATAATGCCATCAGAGTATCTATAACCTACAAAAACAAATTGAAATCAACTCCATGGTGACTGCAAAAAAAGGGAACAAATTCAAAGGATTTGACACGCTTTTGATTCCAACAAGGCACATTTCTTATGGTTACTTGAGATAAGGACGTGGAAAGGAGAAAGCCGCCTTCAAGGGGATAATGTAATAGATCAAGTGAATATGATTGCCCACTTTACTTGGAAAACTCTTGACATTTTTACACGCATGATGTGAATTCAAAAAATGAAATAATTGGATTTAAAAAAAGTGTATAATTGGCTCTATAAAGGAGTATTGTTGCTATAGAGGTTTCACTATTCTATGGAAAGTTATGTAGCTAGCGATTAAGGCGAATATTTTTTTAATATTTTTTGGGTTATTGGCTCTTACAGGATCTCAAACCTCACTTGATTTTTGTGTGCGAAATTCTATTTTTGCAACAAGGAAAGAGACGTTTGATAGCATTCCAAATTCATCGTTTGTTCGCTGGGAAAGGGCTGATTCACTGTGGCAGAGTACAACAACTTAACTTCGATTAGAGTCTTTCGAAGTTAAGTTATTTTTCTACCAGCGGAATTCTTGTAAAATGGAAAACTATTTGGCATAATTTAAAACACCACTTTTGACACCTTAAAGCCTTGCTATGGTTGTACCTTTTTTTTGGAGATAAATTATCCTGCAAGAAAGTAAGCAAAGCATGTCGGTTACCACCAGCAAAAACAGTATAGGTGATAGAATGCAGCGATGTTGGAATCCAGTTTCGATCTGAAATTCTGAAATAATGTTGTTATTGTACTGCATAACAACGTGACATTTAGAACAACCGTAAGTTGCTTTAATAAGAGCTAATAGGGTCCCCACACTATGCCAGTATAGTATTTGTGCATGCCAACTAAGACTGGATGGTATTGATATACTTTTGCAACGTGACATCGATCACATTAAGGGATGTTGCGATGATTGGAAATTGAAGATCAATTTCCAAAAGACCGAAACGATTCTGTTCAGAACGCCATTGCATAGGGCTTCTAGGGATACCAGAAAAAAAACTTGAAAAATTGTTTATCATTGGACAGCATGGACAGCCGTTGGCGTTGAGAAGTGAAGTGAAATACCTTGGCATCTGGTTTGACAAGTTTCTGTGTTTTAACAAAAATGTAGATGCTTGTCTGGCTAGGGCTAGGGGGGGGGGGCTTATGCTCTGACAAGAAGATTGTTTCATAGCAGTCAACTTGATTCAAGGGTGAAAGTCATTTGCTACATGGCCCTCATAAGGCCGATCATCGCTTACGGTTGTCCGGTGTGGTTCAATGTGGCACCAGCCTACATGCAAAAGATACGGCTGTTTGAGAGGCGGTGTGTCCGATCCTGCTTAGGATTGTACCGAACGCCGGACTCCGAGTACATAAAATATTATCGCAACGAGGTTCTATACAATGGGGCTCAGTTGAATAGAATTGACAATTTCCTGATTGAGGTGACGCGAAGTCACGCTGCAAGGGCGATGGCTAGCGACAACAGCCTGATCTTTGGGGCTTATTACCCCAAAGATTTATACATGGAGAGCACGCTCATATCAGGCTTTATTCCACCAGAGGCATTTATTTACATCGATTCGTTAGGGTTAGTACAAGACAGGAACGGTATCCCGGTTTTATACCACCGCTATCGTGACGCGCGGGACAAACGGCTAATCCGCGACGGGTACGTAGACAATGCTCCGGAGCTCCTCCGCTTTAGCACGGCGGTATCGGATCGATGTTGCAAAACAGCGCACTGAATTCTGGTGGCTATATGAGGAAGGTGATTCTGCACTTCCTCAGGACTTTGCGGACTTTTAGTCCAACTTTATGTTTAAGATTTTAAAATTAGGAACAAGGTCTGGGGCGGGGCTTGTGCTCCATATTGGCGTACAATATGGTTGAACGCAGGCTGCCGTGGGACCGAAAGACGCAATCAGGATGGCGATCCCTCGGGGCATGTGCAACGAGGGCTCGTCATCCCGATTATAATTAAGTAAGGTTTAAGTAGTTAAGTAGTCTTAAGTTAGGCTTAAGTAGTTTAAGTAGGCTTAAGTTATATATAATCTAGAAAAAGCTTTTTTATAAAACAAAAAAAAAGTCACTATACAAAGCTTTCTAGTTTTTCTTTGTATATTAAAATTAAATATAAAACCAAAAAACCGACAAATTTAAGCCTAAAGGCAAAATAAAACAGCTAAATATAAGCTTACAGCGCCCACTAAGGGCCGATAAGTTAGATTAAGTTAACCAGTTATTGATAAGTTAGATTTAAGCATTTTTGTCTAGTAGTAAGCTAATATTTTAAGTAAATAAAAAATGAGTTTGAACGTTAAAAAAAGTGGATGGTGTTGATTGCGTGATTGTGCAAGTGTTTCAGAAATATTTGATAGTTTATAGCTTTGGCTTCCATGAATAACAGCAACAAATCGATCTGAGAGTACGTTTTTGCATTTTAAATGATGCCCAGCGTCACTCAGCAATATATACACAAAACAGTACTTACCCAGTTTGTATTTAAAGTGTGTGGAGGATTATTATTTTAGATGCACCCATGCGTAGTCTATGAACCCTATTAACAAAAGTTGCTTTCAATGCTTACAATCAGCATTGCAGTGCCGAACGATATTCGACTCATTGCTTGAGGATCATCCAAATTAAGTCAATATAGACCAGATGTCCCAAAGCGAAACCTGTGTTTTGTAAATGTGTCGTTTTTGTAAATTGGCACACTCGCTATAGAATCATTCAGATTATTATGTTAGTGACAGTAGGAAATCTGTAGAAACACACATCGCACATTGTAGTACAAAAGTGCCACAACTCAAAAATCTTAGTTTTTCAATGGAGTCGGAAAGTCATTTAACGAGAAAAGAAACAGTAAATTTATGAATTTTGTCAAAACCCCTTTCATCACTGTGTATTGGGGAATCCGTGTAGTAAAGGGTGATCCATTTCGAGGTTCCCTACTTTTTTGAAGAAATAAACACAGAAAATTCAAATTTAATGGAGAGAATGTTTATTATCATTTGAAAGAACATTCCTTGGCATTTATTTTTTGAAGATTATGTCTATCAACTGTTGGCCGTTGCTACGTCGCAGATGGTCCATCCGTTGAGTCCAATTTTCGATCACTCGTTCGAGCATTTCGACTGGTAACTGGCGAATGACACGCGTGATGTTTTCCTCCAAGGCCTGAATCAAAGCGGGTTTGTCGGCATAAGCTTTTGACTCCCCACAGGAAAAAGTCTAACGGTGTGATATCACACGATCTTGGTGGCCAATCGACCGGCCCAAAACGTGAAATTATGTGCTCACCGAAATGTTCTCTCAATAAGTCCATTGATTGATGCGATGTGTGGGAAGTGGCGCCGTCTTGCTGAAACCAAATGTCGCCGAGATCACAAGCTTCAATTTCAGGCATCAAATAGTCGGTTATCATGGCACGATAACGGTCGCCATTGACGGTTACGTTCGCACCGGCATAATTTTTAAAGAAATATGGACCGATGATTCCACCGGCCCACAAACCATACCAAACCGTTGTTTTTTCTGGATGAAGTGGCAGTTCTTCAATCTCTTCAGGTTGCTCTTCGTCCCAAATGCGGCAATTTTGTTTGTTTACATACCCATTGAGCCACAAATGGGCCTCATCGCTAAACAAAATTTGCCTCGAAAACGTCGGATCTTCTTGGAACTTTTCAAGAGCCCATAGAGCGAAGCGATGTCGCTTGGGAAGGTCGAGCGGCTTCAGTTGTTGCACAAGCTGTATTTTGTACGCTTTCAATTTAAGATCTTGACGTAAAATGCGCCAAGTCGTCCAATACGTCAGTCCGAGTTGCTGCGAACGGCGCCGAATCGACTCTCTACGGTCTTCGTGTACACTCTCAGCTACGGCCGCTATATTTTCTTCACAGCGTGCTGGACGTGGTCCATTCGGTCGAATATTATCCAATAATGAATGCTGGGTCTCAAAATGGGTGATGGTGTTGCGAATAGTACGCTCAGTAGGCCGATTATGTTGAACATAAGTTGAGCGAAGTGCACGAAACACATTCCTCACAGAACGTGAATTTTCATAATAAAGTTGAACAATTTGTAAACGTTGTTCACGCGTAAGTCTTTCCATTATGAAATGCCAAACAATGCTAAACGAAAATAACATGACAGCATGACACGACTCACACGTGATCTGTCAAAAAAGGCTATTGAAAAAAGTATCTCTACTTGGATCACTCGTTATAAAGAGTTTTAACCCACTCCCAAGTTTGGGGCACTTCATCTAAAGAACGGTTTTTAGTTCAAAAATATACAAGTTTTGACATCATTCACAACTAACAAATCAAAAATTACTTGGTTTTAGTTTGAACGTTGAAAGTGATGCCGTTGAGGCAATGATTAGTACAATATATTGCCGCGCAAAGGTCTGTTCTTGATTCTCATCTGTAACATCTTTCTTAACGTTTTTCATTGATCTCCCTTTTTGGGAGAATCTAAGAATTCATCTGTTTTAAATCATTTTTCTATAAAGGCTTATCTTAACCCAGGCGTTCGCCTTTGACATAAAATAAGAGCTCCCTCCATTGCTCAAGATGAACACACGTTCACATAAATGTTTTTTTTTTGTTTTAAAGCTAGACTCTGGGTACTAATGCACCTGTTGAGCCAATATTTTTTTTTTAAATTACTTATACAAATAAATTAAATCAACAAAAAAAAAATATTAAGAATAAAACTCATGTTTCCATTAACATCGACATCCTTAAGGCGAGTGTGTTTCAACACCATCAGCAACTTGAGAGGAATTCCTAATTCATAAAACAACGTAGTCGACCTTGTGTTTCTAGTCTTATTGTATTTTTATAATTTAAAGAGTTTAAATAATGAAAACAAAAAATGTCTTAAAATAATAAGAAAATAAATTAAATGAATCTTGCAAATAAAATTTTATATTGCGATGAACTCAAAGCTTTGTACATAGATAGATACCACTCACTTCACTAACACCATCAAATGTTATACTCTCCCAAACACATGATTAAGTATTCAACAGGTTCTATCTATTGGATATTGGATTTCAAGTGGGAGCTTTTGTGGAACGTAGAAAAGTTCATCGCAGAACGTACTCAACTTTGTTCCATTTTCATCCATTCCAATAAACTGTGTGGAGAACTTAATTTATTTTGATTTTTGAAGGGTGGCTCTCTGTTGTTGTGGACCTAAGTACCCACTATTACCATACCAACATATTATTTAAGCGAATATCTTTCGCTTTGGTAGGTCATTTAGTTTTTGGCCGGCGATCTTAGCGCTAAGCATGCGGCTTGGGGAAATACAATCGCGAACACTAGAGGTCGACTGTTTCAGAATTGGCGGGAGCAAAATATGATTGAGTACAAACTTAGTTTGTACGCGACGGATATCCCGTCCTTCCCGAGAGGAAACTCTTTTCTGGACTTAGCGCTTATGGACAATAGACTAGAACTAACAAATAACGAACACGCGCGGAACTGTGTGCGAGTATTCGATTACGATAGTGACCACCTCGGACTTGATGCCGTATTCAGTATCCCAAACGAGCAAACTCAACTGGAGGAGTTCGACCAAGTGCGTTATTCGACTACCGAAAGACGAACTGGCCGCGTTTAACCAGAATTGTAAAGCGAGAATTTCGTTTGAGCGAAATTGATCCACCGACAAACAGAAACCTTACAAACGACGAAATTGACCAAAATTTACTAAAACTGAATGAGGTCCTCACAAGCTCAATGGATCTAGCTATTACTAAGATAACTAGTTCTGACGACCAGAAGGAGAAATATCGAACGCCAATAATCGATGCAATCCACCGACACAAAAGCAGACTGGTCTCGAGGCTTAAACAGCTGCGTAGACAATTCACTGACAGACAAGACCCGGAGGTTCGGACACTGAAGTCACTGATCAAAAATCTTAAAAAATTAATATCATAGAATTACAGAAAATCTATAAATTTTACTGGGGCAACAAAATTCGGGCTATATAAACCAGTAGCCCGAATATGTTCCCGCAAATAAATAAAATATTCAGACGAAAAGATCATAACGACATTCCATGTGTCCGAATTTCCAAAACGACAGAAAACAGACAGACACTCACGGCTGTTGGTATAAGTCCGGAAAATGTTGACTCGAACGATGGTTTTTTCACGATCGAAGATCCTCAGGAGAAGGGGAATTCGATAGGCGCCGTTTTCGAGACCGCGTATACGGTGAACAATCCTGTTCGCCCAAATCGCGATATTGAGGAAAGAGCCTTTCTGAATCACTTTCATCTGCGCACTGAACTTCAAGCTTGGCGATCTGAGAATCACGGTTTAACCGTATTCAATGACGAAAACCCTTCAAATGGCATAGCCGCCAATAGCCTGATGCCGTTCGTGCAAAAAGATGAACTCCTGGACATCTTGGTATCACTGAAAAATAAAAAGTCGGCAGGAGAGGACGGTGTCAAAAACGTCGTATTGAGACACCTGCCAATAGAAGCAGTCGATATCTTCACCACCCTGTTTAACAATGCACTGAATAATGCACATTATCCGGTGCACTGGAAATCGGCGGTGGTACATCCTATCCGCAAAAAGGACAAGGACAAAACAAACCCTGCAAATCTTCGGTCAATAAGCCTTCTGCCGAATGTAAGCAAGGTATTCGAGAAGATAGTCAATAGAGCTCTGCTTAAGTGGGTCGAGGAAAACAAAATTATTCCGGATAATCAGTTTGGTTTTCGAGCGAGGCATGACACCATTCATGCCGCGTCGAATCTAGTGTCCGACACCCAATGGAATAAATCCAAAGGACAATGCATAGGGGTCTGTCTGGTTGACTTTGAAATGGCCTTCGACTTCGTATGGTTAGAGGGGCTTTTCTACAAGCTGACCAGAGTGGACATGTTTATGAAATGCTTATGGGAAAGAAGTTCGTTGTCAAATGTGGCAACGTAACTTCGAGTAAAGTCTTTGAAAGTAAAAACGATTTACAACTGGGGGCGGTGAACTCCCCGATATTGTTTAACATTTCTACAAGTGATCTTGTAGGTTCTCTCAGACACGCTATAGCGTACGCAGATGATCTAGTGGCGTACAGATCAGGTCCGAAAATCGGAGTCATCAACATCCTTTTGCAACGTGACTTCGATCACATTAAGGGATATTGCGATGGTTGGAAATCGAAGATCAATTTCCAAAGAAAACCGAAACGATTCTGTTCAGGACCCCATTGCATAGAGCTTCTAGGGATACCAGAAAAAACTGGAAAAATTGTGTATCATTGGACAGCATGGACAGCCGTTGGCGTTGAGAAGTGTAGTCAAATACCTTGGCATCTGGCTTGACAAGTTTCTGTATTTTAACAAAAATGTAGATGCTTGTCTGGCCAGGGCTAGGGGGGCTTATACTCTGACAAGGAGATTGTTTCAAAGTAGTCAACTTGACTCAAGGGTGAAAGTCATTTGCTACATGGCCCTCATAAGGCCGATCATCGCTTACGGTTGTCTCGTGTGGTTCAATGTGGCACAAGCCTACATGGAAAAGATACGGCTGTTTGAGAGGCGGTGTCTCCGGTCCTGCTTAGGATTGTACCGAAAGCCGGACACCGAGTACATAAAATATTATCGCAACGAGGATCTATACAATGGGGCTCCGTTGAATAGAATTGACAATTTCCTGATTAAAGTGACACGAAGGCATGCTGCAAGGGCGATTGCTAGCGACAACAGCCTGATCTTTGGGGCTTATTACCCCAAAGATTTATAAATGGAGAGCACGCTCATATCAGGCTTTATTCCACCCGAGGCATTTATTTACATTTATTCGTTAGGGTTAGTACAACACAGGAACGGTATCCCGGTTTAATACCACCGCTATCGTGACGCGCGGGACAAACGGCTAATCCGCGACGGGTACGTAGACAATGCTCCGGAGCTCCTCCGCTTTAGCACGGCGGTATCGGATCGCGATATGATCGATGCTGCAAAACAGCGCACTGAATTCTGGTGGCTATATGAGGAAGGTGATGCTGCACTTCCTCAGGACTTTTCGGACTTTTAGTCCAACTCCATAGTAAAGATTTTAAAATTAGGAACAAGGTCTGGGGCAGGGCTTGTGCACCATATTGGCGTACAATATGGTTGAATGCATGCTGCCGTGGGACCAAAAGACGCAATCAGGATGGCGATCCCTCGGGGCATATGCAACGAGGGCTTGCCACCGAACTTGCCCCCAATTAACTGATTGTTTGACAGTACTTTTGTGACACCATCTTTTGGAAGCACTTATAATTAATATCAAGCCTTTTCAATTCTGTCTGGATACTCCATACCGAGCATTTTCATCTACGACCAAAAACGTTCCAAATACAACTCCGACATGATAAGATTCAGGATTTCCTCAAAATGTTTGCATGGAATTGATGGTCACATTGGCGCAAATTTATAGTCAGTCGATGTTTAAGGGTATAACTCCATACTAGTTGACATCTACTTTAAATTAAAAGCTAGCTTTAACTTATTTTCATCAGTAGATACTTTTGAGTGTATACTCACGAACGTACCTCTTAGAACTCTATGTCAAACTCACCTAAAAAGTGACAGTTCTGACAATCAAACAAACCCAATTTCATTGAACACTCTCAAACACACCTAAAAGTGACAGTGAACAATATTTCAGCTGTTTGTGCCTTTGCCCGTTGCCCGATTCATTACGCTAACTCAGCATTAAATATTTAAAGTGAGTTTTCGGTTGCTTTAATATTCATGCAGAGTGATAACGCTTAAGTACACTTTTTGACGACTATAATTATCAAAACGGTTAGTACGTGATGTAATAGTTTTAAAGTCTACTTTAAGCGACTATAAATTTGCGCCATTAAGACTATGTTCACGAGAGAGCTCCTCGTCCAATTTATATGATTTACCACTTTTTGAATAGCATAGTAGGCCTTCATTCACTATGGACCCCAAACCCAATAGCTTTTATGAACTAAAAAAAAACATTTTAACTAATAAAATGTCCAAGCTGTTGACATTCTTGGGAACTGTAAGGCTGATGAGCTCGCCAGGCATTGAAATAAATAGCGAGTCTCACCCAACACGTGTGCACCTGCGCTTGTCGCTACATGCAAAAGCCTACTAAAATATACCAAAGATCGCAAAAACTGGATTTAAGAAGTTCCAAGGGTCTGATCTCACTGTCCAATAGGTAGGCACGCAGAAAGACTAGTCCTTCATTGGAACAACTTCTGCAAGAGTTTTATGGGCGAATAGGAAGAAGCAATACTTTATCTTCTTTCTTACTAACCAGTCCTATCAAACTAAAGTTTGCTTCATAACGGGGCTTACTTTTTTGTTTGTCATAACCCAACTTAGGCTAATGCGCTCCGGTCAGATAGGTCCGAATATAATTTAAACAGACCTTCTGACCAAATTTATCGCTCATGATCGCAGAGCTTCGTTATACGTTGAGTCAAGCTACGCAATGGAAACCCCAAAGGTATAATGAGTTGCGGATACCTCGATGGGGCTGAATAACTCGATCCCTATATACACAGATGGGTCTAAAACAGAATCTGGTGTGGATGGAGGTGTTATCTCTGAAATGCTTAGCTTAAGCATATCCTTTCTCCTTTCTGATCATTTTAGCTTTGCGCAGGCGGAAAACATGATAACCAACGTAGCCTTGTCCTGGGTGAGGTGTATTGTAATGTTTACGAAGAATCGGCAATCAGATCCTCAGCATCCACCTCATTTACATCGAAATCAGCCAAAGAATGTCGACTGACACGGCTCTTTATCATTCAGCTCTTTTGCGTACCGGGTCATAGAGATATCCCAGGGAAATGTAAGGCGGAGCTTTCTAGACTGAGCACTACCCTCGCTACATGTGAACCATTAATCATACTGGATGCGATCAACTTGGAGAGTTGTTGGTTCACGTTGGCTGAGATTCATCACGGAAAATAGCGTATAGATTGATCCCAATCACTATTGAAATTACAAATAATTTTGAAGAGGTTACATGGACGACTTAAGTATACAAAAGAATCAACCACCGATTTTTGGACCATCCTTCAGGGAATTCCAAAATCATTGCGGCTAAACGGTTGCCCCTTATTAACACACTTCTCACTCTACCATTTTAAATTCTAATGGTTATGGTCGACCTTAGAAATGGACCCTTCCTACTTGATTTTTTAAAGGACTTCACCAGAAATAACCTCCCTTTTAATATCAAATTATATCCCATTAATTGGTACTTGGTGAAAGATACGCATACAAATTCTGTACGCAAACAAAAGTCATTTGCAAACGTCGTCCTTACAATGGGAGTACTAAAAAAAAGAAAGCATTTAAATGATCAAATTATACAGATTTAATAAAACCAAGAACATTTCCATTTCATCGTCATTAGGAAGGAAGAAAACAATTTTCAAATACCGCTATAATAAATCGCATGTAATTGCGATAATAACGTTGGAATTGTCTTTCCTACGTCATCAACTTCAAGCTAGTCCCCTTATATGCCTCTGTGTTAAAAAAAAAGCAATCCCTTCCTACTAGCAGTACTCATATCATTAGCGACGATTCAAAAGCACTTGATATTCCGTAGTCAACGAAAGGATAAACCATCCAAACAGCAACTCCTAAGAGCGTATCAATTTTATTACCAAACCAATCAGGAAAAAAAAAAAACCTAAATAATTCAATTCCACTTTGCGCTGCCATATCGATATCAAATGTATCCTTAAATTCCCAGTACCTGATCCACTTATCACTAGAGTGAGTCCCTTTGCTACATTGAGCGAGCAAATACAGGCACACAAGGAGGACTCGCAAAACCATAAATAAACCAGGTGGGATGGTCCCCAGCAGCATAATAAATGGATAGATATCCTGTGAATTCGCGGCACATATCCAGTTTGGGGATGTGTTTTCCAATTTATGATTTTGTTATGAACATCAAAAGGATCGATTACTCTTTTCGCACCATGATTCATGAATGCATGGATTTCCATTTCACAGGATCGTCTGCATCAGTTGCCTTCGGCTGTCAGAGGAACAACGGAATGCGACAGGCCAATAGGCTTCAGACAGCGGAAGGAGAGGCAGCAGTTGAAATATTTTATCGAAAAGCCATGAGTAAGTCCTTGCATTGGTAATCGAACTAGCTATACGTGCAAAGCCTCGAATAATTGACGGCTTATACGCGTAAATGTGGTAGGTTGCAAGGATGAGGCGAAATCGTGAAGAGCGATTGTCTAGCCGGGCTGCGTTATTTGATGTGGCAAGTCAAAGGCGGTATTTGTTTGAAGAAAAGTGGGGATAATCGTCAAAGGGGGCTTGGATTTTATATATTCGGTGGAGTGCAGGTTAATCACAATATATGTCCTGGTAACTGGTAACTGCTAACTTGAGTTTTTGGTTTCGTTTTTAGTTGCGATGTTCTGATAAATCCGAGTGGTGTTAATTGTCATGGACAACATTAACAGCAGATGAAGAAATACTGGCGGATGCATTTTTCATCGGGGGTAAAGTAGGAGTTTAATGATCAGAGACTTACACAAGAGATGATCATGGTCATACCCAACCTTTGCTTGGCTGCTGAGTAAGGGCTTTCTTACGAAATTGCCATCTATTCTGAAAAAATTGTGACATTACTGCCATCCAAGAAATACAATGGGATTGAGAGAGCACAAAAGTTGTATGAAAAACGGTGTCATCAACTAAAAGCAATGACTATTCGGATGTGGATTTATTAGAAGTGCCAGGCTTAGGCAATAAGCCTTACGAATTCAAGACATAAGCGGACGCATTGTAACAATTCGCATTAAGATCAAGCTTCTGGAAAACATTTATGAGCGATTACAGAAGTACAGTGCTAACATCGTGGTGGGCGATTTGAACGCAATGTTAGGAAGAGAAGACATCTTAAGCAGTGTTGTTGCAAATCACAGCCTATACGACACCAAGCCTGGCAATGGACTTGGGCTATTTGACTTCGATGCGGAACGAAATGCAATCTTAGGCAGCATATTGTTTCCTCATCTCGATATCCACCATGGGACATGGCGGAGGCAGACATCCAGTATTTTCGATGTCAGACCATTCGAGAAGCAAACATCGACTCGAACCACTACCTTGTTGCGGCCAATGCTGACATCTATCACGCAACAAAAAATCAGAAATACTGTGAAAAATTGTAAAGTCGACATACCCACTGCAATTGCAAGAGATCGCCTCGGCTTTCGAGAAATGTTTATTCTTAAGCCTCTTGTGTAATACCATACCACCAACATCGAACATCGAAGAACAAAGGCAACGGTGTCAAAACGCCAAGCAAGAAACCCTTGCTTGATGAAGATTGCCGAAAGTTCCTCGTAGCCAAAAACGAGGCCTACAAGGCAAAGATGTAGGTTCAAACGAGTGCTGCCATGGATATGCAGAGAAGGAGGGAAGAACACCACCTTTTCAAAAAGAAGAATAAAAAGCAAGAAAAGTATGCGTTACAAGACATTGTGAGGGGCC
Source organism: Rhingia rostrata (assembly GCA_949824845.1). NCBI lineage: Eukaryota > Metazoa > Arthropoda > Insecta > Diptera > Syrphidae > Rhingia > Rhingia rostrata. The sequence continues at coordinate 66,606,568 of OX463758.1, forward strand.
ACTTCAGTAAAGTCTTACCAAAGTGTGAAATTTCAAAGCCAAGGAGGCAAAGCGCGAACTGAATCTTTTAGAGACATACAAGGAAAGATCGTAGTTGACACAATGTCGATGCTGAGGATATGGAATAATCACATCTGTAGACTGTTAAAAGGCGGCGACGAGCAATCTCCTGTTAGTTAGAACGAATCATTCACTATTGGCAACGACAGCAAAATCTGCCAACCACACGACCTAAGTGAAGAGAGGATAGCTTAACAAGGCTACCGGAAATGACGGCCTTAACGACGAGCTTTATAAAAACGGCGAAGATTACTTGGTATCATCCACCAACTCATAAGCCGAATCTGGTCGGAAGAAAGTATGCCTAAAGAATGGAACCTCAGCATCGTTTGCCCGATCCACAAAGAAGGAGACCCTCTGAACTGGGCCAACTAAAGAGGCATAAGTCTCCTCAACATCGCCTACAAAATTCTATCTGCCGTAACATGTGAACGCCTGAAACCGTTTACCAACAACCTGATCGGCCCTTATCAGTGCGATTTTAGGCCAGGAAAGTCCACAACCGATCAAATTTTCACACTTCGGCAGATCCTGGAAAAAACCCGAGAAGTCCAAATCGATACCCAAAACCTATTCATCGATTTCAAAGCATACGACAGCATTTATAGATACGAACTATACAGAGCCATGTTTAATTAATCATCGATATCGATGGTGTTCTCATTGTTTTGATCTGCATTTCCCTGGGAATGCTATTCAAAATACCTCTGTCACCTAAAGGAGCTGAGAATTCGAAGTATAAGTGACAGAAATTACATTTTTCGTCGTTCAAATTGTAGCCAAAAAAGGCGGGCCGCGTTGCTAGTTTTACTATAAAGTTTGACTTTTTCATTAAGTGTGGAACACAATAGCGCATTCAAGTGGCCACCTCGGGAAGATTATCGTTATGCGATTCTCTTCAGGTATCTCTGTAATTACTTGAGTAATGTTGGTTTTTATTGCGTCTATGTCTATAGAGTTCAGGGATTATTCGCGTAAACACAGTCATTTGCATAGCTTCACAGAAAAAAATCTAACGGCCAACTGAAGGCTCCAAAACGTGATATTAAGCGACCAGAAAACTTCTCACGCAAAAAAGCCATAATTCGTCGTGGCCTGTTGCCCTGTCTTTTTGGAACCACATATTGTCCAAGTCAGGATCTTCAATAGCCGGCCAAAAAAAAAAACGGTTATCATTCGACCACATCGCTCCGCATTGATTGTAGCCGACTTCCCATTGGTACCTTCGAAGAAATACGGACCAATGAAACCTTTCGAGCAGAGACCACACTTTGCCAGGATGCAGTGGCACCTCTTCGATCACTTGTGGGTTTACATACCCACCGAGTGAGAAATGTGCCTCATCGCTGAAGAAAATGTTGTGCATGGTCATCAATGGGTAATTGGAACTTTATAAGGATGGAGATGCAAACCCAAATGCAAAATACGCCATAGTGAGGTGTACGACACATTCAAACTACACTCTAATTTTGGGCGCCCGCATAGGGCCAGTAAGTTAGTTAAGTAACCAGGGTCGTCATTTCTGATAAAATGAAGTTGCATACTAGGGAGTAGGTTCGATATCACCACTTTTTGACATTTTTAGCCCGGGAAATATTTTTCGTCAAATTCGCATCACAGCAGGAGCTGTGTGTGATGTGGCAGCTTCTTGTTGGAACTACATTTGCTGTGGCCCTAATAGATTGATTAGCAGTGCCCAAAGAAATATGAACCAATGACGATAACGGCCCGAATGGTGAACCATCCAGTCACTCTGCGAGGGTGTGGTGGTTTTTTGTATATCAATCGAAGGTTTTCATTGCCTGACTATCGGATATTCTGTTTGTTAACAAAGCCAGTCAAGTCGAAGTGTGCTTTGTCGTTCATAATGGCGGCCGTCTATAGCGAGCCGTAAAAATCCAGAACTCCAATCTCGACGACTTTGTTGCTTGGGCAGCATTATAAATTGTTGTTAACCGCACTCTGCAACTATCAAATGCCAACTTCCATCATTGATCGTGTATTCAGTGAGATGCCAATGCAGCGTTCTCTTGTAAGCACATGCTTAAGTGCGTTAAGCAGTAAACGGGGGTAAGACGAATTGTATGCTATTAACAAGAAATTACTGTCGAAATCGACGAACTGAGGCGATTTTTACAATCGACAGCCAAGACTTTGACAACTATGGCTGCGATATTTTGCCAGAAATCAAGCGAAGAATTTATTTTGTCAGCCCTTGTTTCTTCGATATTTAAGAAAATTAAGTAAGCCCACACTAGAACTGCTGATAAAAGTACAAGGTGGCGCAAAAGTAGTCCTCCTATCAGAAAATGCTATAAATTTTGCGATTGGCTCCTAATGTCAGTTCTGTTTTGACATTTGTGTAGTAAGCACATGCGAAATACACGTTAATAAACAATGTTACGCTACACTGCTCCAGAACGCGGAATATTGGTGATGACTATTTATTTGAGCAATAATCGGTCGGTGACTTTGGCACAACGTGAATGTCGTCGCAGATTTCCTAGCCGTCCAACGCCTACTGGTGAAACACTTCGACGTTTAGCCGCTCGACTCGAAAAGACTGGCACAATATGAGATGCTGCCAGGCGTGGCAGACCCCGGAGTAGCCGTTCTGCAGAGAATATTGCTGCTGTAGCCGAAGATGTCATGGAAGCGCCGTCGACATCGACCAGACGACGTGCCACGCAAATGGGTATCAGTCGACGGTCCTTACAGCGAATTTTGGTACTAGATTTGAAGATGTTTCCGTACAAAGTCCAGACGGTGCATCAGCTGTTAGCTGCTGACCGCCAATCGCGTCTAACATACGCTCAAGCCATCCTTAATCACCACCAAGAGGAAGATGATTTTTCATCAAAAATAATCATGAGTGATGAGGCCCATTTCCATCTTAGCAAGTACGTAAATAAGCAAAATTTACGCTTCCGGGGCACTGAAAATCCGCGTGTAACCCACGAAGAGCCATTACACCCGCTCAAAGTCACTGGTGTGCTGTTTTCGCTGGAGGAGTCATCGGACCTTTTTTCTTCGAAGACGTCACGGGCCAAACGGTTACTGTGAATGGTGAGCGCTACAGAGCAATGATCAACGAGTTCCTTTTGCCGCAACTTGATGAATTGGGATTGGAAAACATGTGGTTCCAACAGGACGGTGCAACGACACACACTGCACGTGCCACAACCGATATGCTGAAGGATGCATTTCCCGGGCGCCTAATCTCCCGTTTTGGCGATTTGCACTGGCCAGCAAGATCGCCTGATTTGACCGCTCCAGACTTATTTTTGTGGGGCTTTTTGAAGTCGCGGGTTTATGTCAATAAGCCTCAGACTCTTGCAGCTCTTAAAGACAATATCCGTCAAGAATGTGAGGACCTATCGCCGGAAGTTTTGGCCAAAGTGATGGAAAATGCCATAAAAAGGGCTCAAATGACAATCAACTGTGGTGGCGGCCATTTACGTGACATCATATTCTCGACTTGATGTAAAAAAAATTAAAAGACCAAATAAAAATAATCCACAAGAAGAATCAAAGTTTTTTATCTTTTTTTTTAAATTACAGCCAAAAAACATCGGAAGGTTATTTTTGCGCCACCTTGTACCAAATCATCACAGTCCAGCTCTATGGCAGTGAAGTATGAGACATATTGAGGAAATTATGAAATCCTTGGTTAGGAATTCGCGTATCCATTGACAGTTTATTCAGACGAATAATAAACCAAAAACCTTTTTACCTGTCTAGCGGTCATTAAATTTTGGATTTTTTTAAGGGTAGGGCAGACCGAATGTAAACCTATGAGCCAGCTTGAAGAAGCTTCGATTCTTAGTGTAGTGAAGCGGATCCATACAACAGACTTTAACGAACGTGAAGTGTGCAACTGGAAGCAGTTAGCGGATGATCGAGGTCACCTGGCACGATTTTATTTTCAGGCATAGAATTTCATCCAGAAGCTAAAATCTATTAAATAATATGGTGGACGTCATATCTTTACTTCTTCGAAACGGTGATATGCAACGAATGCGTTTGCGAAAGTGGTTGGAGTAATTTTTGCCCAAGTCCTACTTACTTACTTAAGTGGCGCTTCGGTTCGGAATGAACCTGGGCCTAAACCAACACGCCTCTCCAATTAGCACGGTTCTTAGCAAACCTACCCCCAGTTGCTCACTTCAAGTTGTTTGATTTCGATTTTTACTTGTACGCGCCACCTAAGGCGAGGTCTTCCTCTTCTGCGTCCAACGTCTGGCAAGGAATCGACCACTCTGCGACTTTGAGCATTAGGGTTCATTCGTTCTGCATGTCCTAGCCATCTTCAACGTCTAATGAGCACTATTTTTCAGAAAATGAATGTCGCTGTACAGCTCGTTTAATAGTCCTTGGTTGAATCTTCGTCTCCATAGCCCGACACCACAAACGGGACAGAAGGTTTTTCAATGAATTTTTCTCTCAAATCGGCGAAGGATTTATTCATCCACTGAGCAGGATCGGGATGATCAGTGTCTTATATAGGATCTCCTCAGTAGTCTGAGTGAGGGTTTAACTACTAAATTGCCTTCTTAGCCTTAAGAAACAAAGAAGTTCTTCGTTTAATTTCTGACGACATGTTGTTGTTAGAATTAATAGCGAGGTAGACAAAGTCCCATACTACCTTGAAATTATATCTTTCAATGGTGACGTCCTGTCAAAGTCGTCATTGTTATGTGACCATTCGATTTGCCAAAATAATGATCCTACCCTCATTTACAGCTAAAGCCATTTTTGCCGCTTCCTTGTCTATACTAGCAAATGGTGCCATGTCACGGCACCAAGCCAAGCGTCATAAGGCCAAATCTATAAATTTGGTCTTATGACGCTTTGTGAAAGTGACACATGTCCAAATTCTAGCATTTGGTATTATGAAACTTTGATGAAGCGTCATATGGCCAAGTTGGCCTTATAGCACATTACTTACTTGGCCTAGTATCGCTTTATCGAACTTTCATAATGAAACTTTGATTTTTTTTTTTTATAATTTGCGCGCACTCAAGGGGTTATGAATACCCTTTATATGTTTTAGCACAGTGCGGGCGTTAAGGAAATTAGGGATAAGAAGAAAGGAGATACCGATGCACATTGGTTTTAAATGTCTGTAAGTTATAATGGAGAGGAAAAACAGAGTTTGGTAGAGCATTCCACATTCGTGTTGTTCGGTTTATGTATGAATCTCTATATTTCAGCGTACGTCCGAAGATAGGCTTGAGGGTAAACTGATTTGCACTCATTGCGTAACGAGTATTGCGGCTGAATTGTTGAATGGGAGGAATGCAGCTGGCTATTTCATTTGAACATTGGTTGTTAAAATAGCGATAAAACAAGGTAAGGCAGGAGATGTTTCGACGGTGTTCAAGCGAAACTAGGGAGTTCGCTATTCTTATGTCTCCTATAAGTTTTTTCGCACGTGTTTGAATCCTATCTAGTAGGTGCAATGTTGATTTTGGTGCACCTGACCAGACATGGCCGTTGAATTCAAGTTTTGGGCGTATAAACGCTTTATTTATTGTGGCCAGATCAGAGGGGGTGAAATATTTCTTACATCGATTTAGGAAACCTAGACATTTCGCTGCGTTTTTAGCGACTTCGAATATGTGATCGTTCCAACGTAAGTCGTTACTAACACACATACCTAGCATGGAAAGCTTTTCGGTTTCTTCGACGTAAGTGCCATTCATGGATAATGGCTCTAGATTTTGGTTACGCTTTAATGACAGAAGACAGCATTGTGTTTTGGAAGCATTGAATTCCACTCTATTAGATTTACCCCATTTGGTAATGCTGTCAAGGTCGAAATTCAATGAGCTTAACATATTTTGACGTTTAGAGTCCACGTTCGAAGGTGAGGGACGAGGACCTGTAAACGAATATGAGAAGCTGAGGGTACTGTCATCAGCGAATGAATGAATTGGATTAGAAGTTACAGACAGGAGATCATTTATAAAAATGAGAAAGAGAGTCGGAGACAAAACTGAGCCTTGAGGGACACCAGCATTTATTTGGTGAGTTACAGACTTGAAACCATCCAAAACAACTTGAATTGAACGTTTCGAAAGATAATGTCTAATCCATAGAAGAAGTTTTTCGTCGATTCCAAATGCACGCATTTTCGACAAAAGGGCTTGATGCCAAACCCTGTCAAATGCCTTTGAAATATCAAGCGCAACAATCTTGCTTTCGCCACCATGGTGAATTGATTGGTTCCACTTTTCGGTGAGATATGTCATCAAATCACCAGTAGACCTGTTGCTGCGAAAACCATACTGCCGGTCATTGAGAAGTTTTCGTGTTTCGAGATATTTCATAAGCTGACGATTTATCAGCGTTTCCATGACCTTGGAAAGAAGGGACGTAAGTGCAATTGGACGGTAGTTGGAGAGAGAAGAAGATTCGCCTTTTTTTGGTACAGGCTGGACAAATGCTGTTTTCCATCTACTCGGAAAGAGTCCTGATGAGTAGGATAGATAGAAAAGCTTACGCAGTGGTTTTGCTAGCGTAGAAGAACACCTCTTCAGAATGATGGGGGATATACCATCTGGACCAGCGGATTTATGTATGTCAAGATCAGATAAAACTCTTGCAACTGTACGAGTACGAAAGTGAATTTGTCCCATAGAATGATCTACGTTCTCAAGTACAGGAGGAGACTGAACACAATCTGGCAATGTAGAGTTGGCTGCGAAATGGGCAGCAAGCAGATTGGCTTTGTCTAAAGAGCTGACAGCTGGAATGTCATTGTGAATGAGCGTCGGAATTGATGTTGATGCCGATTTTTTTATGTTTTTAACAAATGACCAAAAGTTTTTACTACCTCTTACTTTACTTTGACACGCTTTAAATGGGCATTACAGTCATTTCTGGCTTGTTTGAATTTTGCTCGGTTTTCCTCTGTTGGGTTGGTCTTGTACAACCGAAAGTTTGTCTCTCTCAACCTGATAGCTTCTTTGCAGCTCAAGTCATACCACCCTTTTGCCTTTGGTCAGATACTCTTAATTCTGTTGGGAATAAAAGATCTCATACCAAAGAGAATGATATTTTAATCATATCAGCAGCAGCATCCACGTCACTATCGAGGAAACATAGTGACCAGTTAAAATTCCTAAAAAAACTGTTTAATGCTTCCCAATTGGCTTTCTCGTATTGCCATACGGTTTTTTTGGGAATTTGCTCTTTAACTGTGTGGTTGGAGTACGAGAAATTTGTTGATATGATACAGTGGTCTGACGAACCTAGAGGCGATAATACATTGATGATGTATTTATCAGGGTGAGAGGTAAGAAACAAGTCCAGGGTGTTGGCGGCTTGACTGTTAATATCCGGTATGCGTGTCGGCTCATTTACAAGCTGGGTTAGGTTGTTTACCTCAGCAAAGATCTCAACATACCTTCCTTCGGGTGTTGTCTGTCCAGAATGTTGAAGCCACGTAGAATTGTGTACATTGAAATCGCCCGCAATGACGATTTCAGTGTGAGGATGCAGGGATACAATTCTAGAGATGGAGTCGGACAGTGCATCAAACTCGTTAAGGGTTGAATTACTGTCAAGGTTTGGGCTTCTATAAATGAAACAGTAGTGGATTAAATGCCTACGGACATGGAATTTCAGCCATATAAAATTAAATTCCGGATTGGAACATTGGCCGTATTGATGTTGAATTTGGTAGGCTACGTCACTACGTGTACGTTTGAGCAATCATAAAGGATTGAAATTAATAAAAGTAAATAATACCAATAGCGTTGTCATTTTGCGAAGCCTTTAATTCGCTTCTATAAAGCCTTTAACAGCAAACAAAGTTTTTTCTGTTAGGCTTTTTAGAAGTATTTAGAGAAGTGTTATAGAAGTAAATTCGCTTCTATAAAGCCTTTAACAGCAAACAAAGCTTTTTCTGTTAGGCTTTTTAGAAGTATTTAAAGAAGTCTAATAGAAGTAAATAGCTTCGTAAAAGCCAAATGTTTTTCAATAAGACTTCTTACAAGTAATATTGCTGGGATAGTGCTTTATTGAAGCAAAATTGTTAGTTGGGCTTTATCGTTTAAGGTTAGCTTCATCCAGTGCGTTGGTGTTATTTTAGTTACTTTAAGTAACTATTTAAGTCGATAATCGATTAAGAACAGTACCCAAGTACAAGTCTAAAGGGAACAATACCTACAAAGTGCCTTAATGCCCCTTCCTGATCGAGTTTCCAAAATTGGGGTTCTGATTTCATTTGCATTTGTAATTTCCAGAGATATTTTTTTTTTCTTTGGATTGATTCCTCAAAGAAATTTACTTATTTGATTTTTTCGAACTTCTGTTTGGGTCGTAGTAAATCTTGGCTGATCTGTGTTAGAATCTGTAATTTCTATAAAACCTGACTTAAGTCTGTCAATACTAATTTTCATTGACTTCCGCTCAATTCTAACAAAAAATGTTTGTCACCTCTTTTGTCGACCTAGAAAGTGCCGTAGTAGGGCTGCTGAAGAGAAGATCTAATAGTATCGTTTCGAACAAAAACGTAATCGCATGTCAGGAGATCTTTACAAATGAATGGCTTTTGTGCAAAATGGTTAGAAAGCAGAGCTGGTCGCAGCTCATCAGACTGACGTTTAAGACTCTTTACGAAATTTATTTGAGGATCAACATCTCATTCGGTAGCCTCAATTTTTTATCGAACTCCAACTCCGCTGATGAAGCATATAAATCCTCCCGATGCGCGGTTCGTAGACCTAACAATATCCATGCTTGAGTTTTCGACCATTAATGATTCTGAGAGCACATAATGGCAGACTTTAACGTCTGCCATAGCCTGTCGTTCGGTTCCTTTAAAAACCTAAAAGATTGCCCAGTTCTGCAAAAAAATCTTGACTTCAATTGCTTACCCTGATCTGTGATGATCGTAGTGGGTAAACCGAAGGAATCCATTTCAGACATATTGCTTCGGCAACGGTTTCTGCTGTGAAGTCGGTCAATGGAATGGTCTCAGGCGATAAGAGCAATAACACCAATTTTCAGAAGTAGGTAAAGTACCTACAATGTCCATGTCAAAAACGTCAAAACGATTGACCGATGTGGAGAACTTCCCTGCAGCAGTGATAACGTACCTGCCAACCTTTGAACGTTGGCACGAAACGCAACCTCCATCCTAACATCCTTGTTGATGGATGGCCAAATGCATTTGCTACGCATAGCTTCAAACGTCGCCCGAATACCTGGGTGGCTTAAGTTGTGTTCTCTTTCAAAGACTGCTTTCCGAAAAGACTTCCCCAAAACAGAGGAATGTTGGAGTCAGAGGTAGAATAGGTTTTATACTGAAGGGAACTCTTTAAATCCTTCAAAAGTTGCAATTCCACGTCGCCTTCCTGAGCCTTTGCGATTTTCTCATAGTCGATGCTCTTGGAAATCGATAATTCGTGCATTCTGGAGAATGCAAACGTGACTACATTTTGCTCACCTTCTAGATGACGAATGTCGGTTGTGATTGAGAAATTATACCTAAATGCGTACGATGTCTGGGAGTTTCTTTCTCGGGGTTCTGAAGAAATGCCTAGATAAGCGGCTTACGAACCGTGTACAGCGTGAAAGATATTCTCTCTCACAAATTTTTGTGGTGTTTGATTGAGACATACGAAGCCAAAAGCTCTCTATCGTACGCACTATATTTTCGTTCCGCGTTAGACAACCATACAGAAAAGACGCTTAGAGGCTGCCAAAGCGGTGTCAGTTCTTTGTTGAACTATAGCTCCAATGGCGGAATCTAACGCATCCACAACGAGCGCTAACTCTGCATTCAGATCTGATCCTCACAGGCTTCAAATCAATTTTATGATTCGGGGGTCCACACTATCTCCGGCTTGTCGTTTTTATTTTTGCTACCTTCGAGAAATAGAATTAAAAGCGTTTGCGAATGTGCAGCATTTGGAATGAATCGTCGATAAAAATCTATTAATCCAAGAAACCTTTTCGTGTCTTTGACAGTCTTAGGTGGATCATAGTTAATTATCGCTTCAACTTTAGCTTTGCAACGACTTTTATGAATTCTTTAGGCCAAATGTCATTTGGAAGAATTCAAATAGCCCAAAGGGTGTGAAAATGGCCGTTTTTAGTTATATCTTCGGGCTCTACTGGAATTTGGTGGTAAGCACGCAGAAAGCCCAATGTAGAAAGAACCTTGTACCCACTTAGATCGTGGCTAAAGTCTTGAATGTGATGAATGTGATATCGTTCCGTCTCCATCACTGTATTTAAATTTCGGTAGTCTCCGCCGATCTGTTTGGGGACCTTTTGTAAGGGAGAGGCCCAACTGCTTTCGGAAGACCTACAGAAACCTGCATCCAGAAGGAACTGAAATTCCCTTTTGCAATTATTCGTGCTAATCGTTCCTCATAAACGAAACTAACTATTACCCAACCCACTATGTTTCCTTTCGATTAACATTAACAAGTTATGAAATATTCAAGAGCAACTGAGTCAACACACAAAAAAGGATACCTACCCCGTCGAGCACATAATTTAACTGAAATTGGTTGACAAGTTAATCATTTTGCTCATGAATTGCTGACTAACACTGACGACTATCGACCGAATCTAACCCGACTCCTTCATGTGGCGAACTTTGAAGGATGCTCTCTGCAATATGTTGCCAACAGCATCCTTTCTAATGCGAGTGTGATGTGAATAGCTTTTAATGACTTGGGGATGGTGTGAAGCGGACCTATGTTTCTCCTGTCAGTTGTTTGCACCTGTCTGGAATCCTGCTATCGACATGATACACTGGTAACTATTTCACATATGGATATATATAACTGTAAGAGGGCAGTAACATGAACACATTATATCCATATACAATTGCGACATATCAAATATTTTGTACCTTTTGACAGTGACATATGTTGTCTCCAATTATCGACTCCTTCGAATCTGTTTTATTCGTCCTGGTGGCGGAAAATATAAAACGTTTCAATATATTGGAAGCAATTCAACCATTTGACATACGCCATGCGACATCTTTCTTTATCGACCATGCGAAACAAAAGGATATGTAAGGAGATTTATCCTGAACACGTATTTACACAGATGGTAGCCATTTTTCTGCTTTGACCTGTCTACGGGGTTGTCACTTGAATCCGTGCTATGAAAAAGGAGTGAAACACAATAAGGATTGTGCAATTGATTGTAAGGAGCAGAAAGCTCATATATATCTGGACTGTCAATAGCAGTCAATAGAAGCTATAAGTTATAAATGTCCAATGTATTGACATGGTCTTTTTATAATTTCAGATTGAACTTTTTTCAATTGACTTTACTTAATATTTTCCGGAACTTTTTTAACCTCTTAGCCCTCATAACGTAAAAACAGCGCCCGAGCTGGTTGCTGGTTGCAATAGGATGAAGCACAATGTGGAAATGGAAGTGCGGAAAAACTCAATAGAAACTGAAATTCTCAATTGAGGAATGACAGCATAATTCTTAAATTATTATAAATTATTTTCACTCAGTGCCACGCCCCTTTTTCAGAAAAAACGTAGTTTTTGCCAAAACCGTAAGTAATTTTAAAAAGTGTCTCAACAAAATGTGTAGCCAATTTTAATATCTGATTAGATCTTTATACAGTTTCTCGCCACACCCACTTTTTTGGGGAGTTTTCAGTAAAAAAATCGTTTTGCGTTAAAATTTGAAGGGGAGAGCACGATAACTTTACCGCCAAAAATTGATAACGGATTTTAGTAAAGGGGTCAACAAGAAGCATTTTTTTTACTATGGGACATAAAACGAAAAAAAAAACAAAGGCAACACTTACAATGAAGTAGCATCCCGTTTTTGAAAGCTAGTTCTTTAATTCTCAATTTAAATTTCATTATTTATGTGAATAGTTTTTGAAAAATTTGCATACAAACTCAAAATTATGATAAAAAAAATGGCAAAAAAAGTTTAGACATATTTTTTCAAAATTACGAAATGAAGTGTTTAATTGGCTTTTTGCGGTTAATGCTTATATCAATTCCGAATCGAACATATCAAACCGAAAAGATTTGTATCTTCTAGTTATTGAGAAAATTTAAGTTTACTAAAACTATTTTTGTATGATTTTTGTTTCTTGTTATCTCAATTAGAGCTTTGCTTAGAGGGTTAATGTTCATCTTTGTAAGTAAACAACAGCAAAGTAAGTGCATTTCATTTTACAGCAACACACGAAAAAAACCTTGCACCCATCCCAAATTCCTAAATTTTGTATTTAAAACCCGTTTTTTTTTTTTTTAAAGTATGCATGTTTTTTTTACTTAAAAAATAGCTTATCGAACAAAATATTGGCTTTAAAACAAAAGGTCTACCACTTAATTGTAAGTATTACCGTTATTTTTTTTATAAATTTTTTTTATTTGAAGTAATTTCTTCTAAAACTGTCCGTATCTCAAAACAGGGGCGAGCTAGACCCCCCTTTCATAGTAAAAAATGCTTGTTTTTTGACCCTTCAACTAAAGACCGTGATCAATTTTTGGCGCAAACTAGTCGTACTCGTGCCAATTTAAAAAAAAAAAATTGGAACTGGCCCTCCAAGTTGCGGGTTGTGCCTTGGGTTAACTATCCACCCATCGAAAAAATCCACTAGTTACGAAGCAACCGAATAGGACTGATTTTATTGTTGACGAACCTGCAAAAACAAAAAAGGACAACGCACCTCGAACCTAATAACATTAAACAGGAGAGGTGCAAGCGAACAACAAGCGGAAACCCTAAACTGCTACAAAGCAGACATTACTGCCATCCAGGAAATACGATGCAAAACCGAAAAAGGATAACGAGGTTCGTATCTGCACCTCGAACCTAATAACATTAAACAGGAGAGGTGCAAGCGAACAACAAGCGGAAACCCTAAACTGCTACAAAGCAGACATTACTGTCATCCAGGAAATACGATGGGTTGGGCCGTGCAAAAAGAATATGAAAAATTGTGACATCTACTACGGACCATGTTGTAGTGAGCAGAAACAGCGACTATTCCGATGCGGATTTGTAACAAGCTCGAGACTTAGGCAAGAAGTCTTATGTTTCTAATACCTTAGCGAACGCATTTTAACAATGCGCTTCAAGGCCAAATTTGCAAACAAAAGGAGGAAAAAGATGATACAGCTAAGGATTACTTCAACGAGCTGTATGACAAATCCTATGAGCGACTACCGAGAAACGATACTAAAACCGTGCTAGGGAAATGTTTAGCCGTATTGACGGAAAACATAGCCTACACGGCAGCACGTCTGGTAATCGACTTAGGCTAATTGACTTGGCTACGGAACGAAATGCCACTATAGCCGGCACATGGTTTCCTCAACATTTAAATAAATAAGGAGACGAACAGTCAACCAAATTGATAGATAAGAGCCACGCATCCAGTTTTTTGGATATACGAACATTCCGAGCAGCTAACATCGACTCGGGCAACTACCTTGTTGCAGCCAAGGTAGGAATGCGGATATCCACCACGCCACAACAATCCAGTAATACTGTGAAAAAATGAAATGTCGAAAGACTGCAATCGCAAGAGACCGCCAAGATCTTCGCTCAACGCGTATCTCTTAACCTCTCTAGTAACACCATACCACCAGCATCGAAAGTCGAAGAACAATGGGAGCGATGCCAACAAGCCATTAGATGAGCCGCTGTCAAGCAGAAGGAACCATTCACTATCGGCAACGAAAGTGGAAACTGCCAACCACCCGACCTGAGTGAAGTCAGCATAGCAATATCTAAACGGCCTTCCCGCTGAGCTTTATAAAGCCGGCGGAGATGAATTGGCAAATAACATCCACCAACTCCTAAGCCAAATCTGTTCGAAAGAAATTATGCCTGAAGAATGGAACCTCAGCTTCGTTTGCCAGATCCACAAAAATGGAGACCCTCTAAACTGTGCCAACTACAGATGCATAAGTCTCCTCAACATCACCTACAAGATCCTTTCTGCCGTAATACATGAACGCCTGAAACCGTTTACCAATAACCTGATAAACCCTTATCAGTATGGTTTAAGGCCAGGAAATTCCATAAAAGATCAAATTTTAACACTTCAGCAGATCCTCAAAAAAAAAACCCAAGAAGTCGATACCCACTACGTATTCATCGATTTGAAAGCCGGATACGGCAGCATTTTTATAGACGAACTAACAGAGCCATGTCTAGTTTTGGTTGACTATGCGGAATTCGCGCTGCTCCATCAGGGTCTTAAACGACCTCACCGGCACGTTCGATACCAAAAAAAGGATTTAGGAGGGCGATGCGCTGTCGTGTGACACCTTCAATTTGATTCTTGAAAGGATTGTGCAAAACTCCTGAGCCAACACCAGAGGCACAATTTTCCGAAGAAAATTTTAAACTATGAAGTCTCATGCACAGACTGAGCTAGCCGGGCTTAATATATAAGCTATTTGCGAAAATCCTTACAGTGATATACTCCAATACAGGCACAGCATTATCTTCCAGGCGGGAGGCATTGGCAGTAGCAGTGGCAGCCACAGTGAACTATGCTTGTTTAACTCAAATGAACTCAACGACATCATCTCTATAACTGTCTGCCTGCAATTAAAAGAATCTCTGCTGTCGAAATAAGTGTACCCTGATGAAAGGCCAAGCGCCAAAATGCCAAATTTACAAATTTGATCTTATGTCGCTTTTAAAAATCGACATAAGACCAAATTCTAGCATTTGGCATTATGATACTCCAATAAAGCGACATTAGGCCAAATAATTGGCATCATGATATAAAGCCAAATGGATCTCAAATCAAATTGTACGTACACGTATCCGAAAAGCAAACGTTATATGGAATCGAAAGTGTCATAACGCCAAATTGGCCTTTTGACACTTCATTAAAGTGTCATAATACCAATTGCTAGAATTTGGCCTTATCTCACTTTCACAAAGCATCATAAGATCAAGATTATAAATTTGGCCTTATGAGGCTTGGTCTTGTCTCACGGCACCGAAATAAAAAACTAGCTTGTAAAGAGTTGTTTCGAAGAGCTGAAGGTTCTTGGCGTTCAGCATGATTTTAGACTCTGCTGGGGCCCTGGACAATGAAACTGCTGCTGAACTGGCGAGGAAAGCATCTGTCTTCGAATCACGGGTGTGACAGAAAATACTGGAAATTGCTAAAAACTGGTGGAATTCACTCTCTGCCTGTGACACATCCAAGGAAATGTGGCTCTTCTATGAGAAATCCAAAACCCAAAAACTTCTTCAAAAAATGGAATTTTTGTTTCGATTCTTAGGTTAGGTTAGGTTTTATGGCGCTGTTGTCGTTCAAGTTAAGCGTTAAACTCACCCTTTGTTGTGGAATTTGGTACCCGAAAAAAAAATGTTTATTTGTTATAGTGCGTACCAAAACAGTTGGCCAACGGTCGATTGCGCAGAGAGAGGATTTAAGAGAACAAAAATGACGCGAAAGAGATTTAATCACTAAGCGTTTTTGCCTGTAATTTACTATGCGTAACCCAACTTTACAGTGCTTAGAACTAAAATTTTTAATTTTTTATTATGAATTATTGAAGAATCAAGAACGTTCACCATTTTGTCTTTAACGAACCGTTTAATACCCCATCCTCTTTTTTGTGACAGAAAATCGTGCCTATTGTTATTGGGTATAAAATCGTTTACGTTTCCAAAAAATTCCCAAATTGTAATTTTTTTATTAAATTTACCTACCTTGCCCAAATTCAATGATATAAACAAAAAAAAATTGGTGCGACACTGCAATTTACTTTACTTTGCGTGCCAATATCAGTACCTACATGATCAATATGCACGACACAATTAATAATGATCAACGAAAGCATAATGAGCAAATAGTGTTTAAATCTAAAACCGTACACCTTCATACAGACACAGTCACACAATCAATTCATGTGCAATGTTTTGCTTAATCTATCCGACCGTGATCACATCATACTCCTACAAAGAACCGACAAGACAAAAAACGAAACAATATATTTTCCTCCAAGTAAAGTTGACATATAATGGTCTATATTTTTCCTCCGCTCCTAATTTCAGTATAAAAGAAGGAAAATGAAGAAACCACCCTCAGTGAGATCGCGACAGCGATCTTGAACACAAGGCAAGGTATACGTCGTTTTTTATTATGGCTCCGCCCATTTTAGTCTCTTTATGCTTGTTTTTGCAATTTTAAGAGATTGTAGAACACATTTTAAGAGACCTGCGCAGTAGAATGGCCAACTGTTTTGGTACGCACTATATGTATTTTGTGGTGTTCCATCTGCTCTAAAGAGATATTTGCTCCATCCCGATTTACAGCAGAATCGGACGATCTGTGCTGCTAGCTCCGTCAAGTACGCGTAGTAGAAGCCTCGATGTCTGGATCACCACATTTCCTGTGTGTCAGTAAGTCTGAGTTTACGTGGCTGCTTACCCAACCGACTGTGACCTGTTATCACCCTCACCTCTATAGAAATAAAGACTCTATTCAGAGCTATAAGCTTGTTTAAATTGCTAAGTCTGGGTCTTACCCCACTCTGATATAGGAATTTGCAGCTAGACGATCCTTTTACTATGCCCTGGCACCCAGATAGTTTAAAATTTATTCTGGTAACATGGAATGGAGCATTTAACTCTGTGGGGCAGCTTCCAAAATTCGTGATCTTACAATGTTTAATGCTATCTACTATCTATGTAAATGGAAGGATCCTCTTGTGATAAGCCCGGCTTCGAGTATGGCTAGAATCTCTGCTTGGAACACAGTTTGCTAGTCGAAGGGATATGTGGTTAAACCGAATTTATCGGAGTATTTCAAACCCATCGGTATGAATTGCTATTTCAGTTCTGTACCACATTGTTTGATGAACATTCACCTCTACATGGTATTTTGATTGAGTAATTAATATCAAAATCGCGATATTGGATTATGTAGTCAAATGTCCTCTTTTCGTGTTCTACTAATTTCAATAATGTACTATGGGGTTTTTCAACAGGGACGCTACAAAAGTTGAGCGACAGGGAAAGCAAACGACGCCATATTTCTTGCCGCTCTTTTGACATATCTCTTCAGTAAGGTTTGCCATTTCATGATGGAAAGATATACGATCCAACAACGAGTCGAAATTACAAAAATTTACAACCGAAATTCGGAGTCAGTGGCCTCAACGTTAAGAGCGCTACGTCCAATTTATGGTCGTCATAATCATCCTAGCAGATCAACAATTGAGCGTCTAGTGGAAAAATTTGAATCCACAGGCATAGTACAAAATATTCCCGTGCCAGTGTCGAGAATATTGCTGCCGCTGAGGCTTCAGTTGAAGAAAGCCCAAATGTGTCTCTCACACGTGTCGTTCTCAAGCGTTGGGCATCTCTGTGACGTAGTTGTGGCGAATTTTGCGAAAAGATCTTGGGCTACAGCCTTACATGTTTAAATTGACCCAAGAACTGAAACCGCTTGACCACCAAAAGCGTCGTATGTTCGTGAATTGGGCTGAGCAACAACTTGAGAATGATTCGGATTTTCTTCGAAAAATCATCTTCAGCGATGAGGCTCATTTCTGGCTGAATGGCTTCGTCAAAAAAAAACAAAATATGCGGTATTGGTCAGGCAGAAATCCACACGTACTCCATTAGTCGTCATTGCATCCCGAAAAAATTACGGTTTGGTGTGGTTTATGGGCCGGCGGCGTCATTGGGCCGTACTTCTTCCGTGATGATCAAGACCGGCACGTTACTGTGAATGGGAATCGCTACCGTTCAATGATAACCGAATATTTTTAGCCCCAATTGAATGATATGGACTTGGAGGACATGTGGTTCCAACAGGACGGCGCCACAAGCCACACAGCGAATGCCACAATCAATTTATCGGAAACCAAGTTTGGAGAACGTGTTATCTCACGAATTGGTCCAGTCGCTTGCCCACCTCGGTCGTGCGATTTGACGCCGATAGACTATTTCCTGTGGGGCTACGTCAATTCTATGGTCCATGCCAACAAGCCAGCGACGATTGATGAACTTCGTACGAATATCGAACGTGAAATTGCACCAGTATCGGCGGATTTATGCTTGAAAACCGTCGAAAATTGGGTTCAGCGTCTGGACTTCTGCAAGCGTGCCCGTGGTGGCAATGCAAAAGAAATCAAGTTCCATACATACGACAAGTCTATGGTCTATACCAACAAGCCAGCGACGATTGAGGAACTTCATACGAATATCGAACGTGAAATTGCAGCAGTATCGGCGGATTTATGCTTGAAAACCGTCGAAAATTGGGTTCAGCGTCTGGACTTCTGCAAGCGTGCCCGTGGTGGCCATGCAAAAGAAATCGAGTTCCATACATAATAGCATCAAACGTACTTTCACAGGAATAAAGAATTTTATTGATATCCAAAACCGTTTTTGTTTTATTAAAAAAAACGTTTGTAGCGCTCTAATTGAAAAACCCTTTATATGGCCGATGAGTTTGATAAATAGGTTACCCGTCTTTTTGATACGTGTTGCGCTTTTTGATGGTGCTAGTCGTTCATTTTTGAAATTTAAGGTAAGTTTAGGCTTCGCTTAGCTTAAGTTTAGTTTTACGTGGTTCTTACAAGCTTTTATCTTTTTTATTGGGCACAGGTTCACTGAGCAGTTCTTCCTTTTCTCTTTTGATTTCTTTCTCGTCCTTTAATCCATCCGATGTCAAATAAAGTAGCTTTCCTCTTGCCTTTTTCTTTTGTTTGATTTATGCATGATACGAAAAGTTTGCGGAGCAGGTGGTGCATGGTGGTTAAGGCAAGAACTTCCCCGTACAACGATCTTAGCCGAGCAACTGCGAGCGTGCCGAGCCCGCCCCACCGGCACCGAAGACGCCTTTGTGGCCCGTCCTAAGCTCACAACAAATTGCTGTGTGACTCGTGCGCATAGCTCCTGTTATATGCATGCTGTTAATGCAATCATGTGTTCTGTCTTTTTCATGGCAATCCACTCTAAACCAGGCAACCATATGTGAGGTTTAGTCTGACAACAGGTGTGAATAGCCATTTCGCGACCTTAAGGTGGGACTGCGTTTCTTACCACAGATTCTATTGCAACTGCACAGTGCAATGTTTGCTTTCTTTACCCTTTCGTAGATAGACTTATACTACTTACTGAACTGAAAATATATCCTGTAGATGATGACGTTTTAAGAGGTTGCTGTGCCACTGTCCAGGCCTCAGTTTTTTTTTTTTTTTTTCGTGTGCGCCCGGAGGTGAGTAGTCCTCATAGGATACCAGTGGTCCGTACCATTGGTTATGACCGACTCATATATTTTCGGGCCTGACAATTTCATTAGTGTCAGTCAATATATGCCTACGGGCTAAACCTCACCCCTCAGAGAGGCACTATGAGAACCGGCTGCGCGTGCTCATAGTAGAATGGAATTTATTCCTCTCATTTTTTCATTTTTTTTTTGTGGTGACTACGACTAAGTATCCTTAACAAGTAGTTTACGCTTCTGTAGTGTTAATCGCGTTTGGTAGGTAGCATTCCAGTGAACGCACCTACTAATAGCGTCATTACATGCGGTTTTTCCTTATGGCGCTAGGTCGAACGGTCTTGTTCTTTGTAGCCGGCGCTCAAGGTTTGTCACGTCCAGAGTACGGATTATTTCGTTATTACAATGAACATATATACGAGTACGAAGTTTGCGAGCAAAGTTTGTTGCTTCGTTACTCACGGTAGCAATTCCTAAATCTCTGTGAATATCACTATTCCTAATATACCATGGAGCATTCACTATTGCTCTTAGGGTTTTGTTTTGGAATGTTTGCAGTATAGCAATATTGCTTGATTTGGTACAACCTCAAAGCTGTATGTCCAACAAGGTTTAAGCACTTGCTTATACAGAAGCAGTTTGTTGTATATGCTTAGCTTCGAGTATCTACCAAGTAGCCAATCCATTTCTCTGAGACTGATTGCGAGCTCGTCCCGCTTTTTTTTTTAACGTGTGGCTTCCACTTAAGCTTTGAGTCTGGAGTCATTCCTAGATATTTTGCCTCATTTGCGTATGGTATTTGTGCAGAGTTAATGAAAACAGGTAAGTTGTTTATCTTTTTGTACGTAAAATTGACATGCGTTGACTTGGTCTCGTTAAGTGCAATTCGCCAGGTTTTTGTCCACTCACATACTTCGTAAGAGCCCGTTGGAGTTTTCCCGTTGATGATTCGACTGACTCATCCATTGCGAGGATAGCCGTATCGTCTGCGAACGTTGCCTCAGTTAACTTAAAAAAAAAATCTATGAAAATATTTTTTTCATGACCTACGCATCTATTCGAAATCCTCCTTTCCAATCTTTTCACGTTGGCAATACCATCCGGATGACAAGAAAAAGACTAAAAGTGGACATTAAGGAGACGAGACTTAGACTCCCAACAGGCATCACAATGGATCTGTATTGACCTGTGTGTGATGAGCGAAGATGTACATCGCCTTCCTAATCAATCCACCTAATCTAGTCATGTCACAAGCTATAATCATTGGGATTTTCACATTACTACGGCATAGAAACGCTCCGCCATTTGGACCTTTCGAAAGGTGCACAGTCCTAGTAAATAGAACCGTACCCATGTCAACAAAACAAACTAAATGTAAAATCTCATTTATCTTAATAAATAAATAAAACGAGTTTCTGGTGGGTCACCAACTAAGCCACAGTTGACTTTCAACTTGTCTGCAATACGCGTAGACTCATTCCACAAAAAAAATTTCTTTCGAAACTAACAACAAACTTTGAGCACACAACATACCACACACTTCAAAAGAACTGATGACCGAAAAAAAAGAGTCTTCCTGGATAATAAATAAAAAAGAATCCCAACGGAAAACAAGCACTTAAGGAATGCCCTACACAAGAAAAAAAGCCATAAACTTCCCCGTTCAAAGGACGAAAGACGATGGTCGAAACACCTTGGGGCGAAGTGAACTTTGTCAGACAGAAATAACACGATAGGCACATAATAACTTATTTTTAGCGACACCAGATGTAGGTCGTGTCTTAGAGATGACAGTTTTATAAGGAATCCCTGAATGACAATTAAATGGAATCCTGGATATGACCCATTTTCGATTGGAAAGCTTGAGGTGAAACTTTTAAATTGCTTTTTAAAAAAGGAAAATACAACAATAGCCTGAAATGGTACATAAAATCTTATGGAAGATTCTTTCGGATGTCATCAAAACGAGCAAACGCTTAAGCAGAATCTTATTAAAGATTTCTTAACCTTAAGATAAAGAGGTCCAGTTAAGAAAATTCCATCACTTCGAGAATACAGAATGACATGCGTTAACTTAATTTTTTCACCGACTATAAGGCTCAATAACTAGTCAAAAGCGGATCTGTTCCCAGAAACATATTCAAGGCTGCGTAGCGGATTCTACTACGATGATTTAGCTTGTGATGATCTGATAATTCATCTGAGTAGTATCAATTGTCTGGAATAGATTATCTAACCTTATCGGTCCAGGTGCAGTTGGTCCTGCCATCGTGCAAGAAATATACACGCACCCATGAATGGTTGTGAGAAAGGTAGGCCCTGGGTACTTACGAGCAAGTTGCCCCAATTTTTTTTTTGTATAAATAATTGGTCTTCCAATATGGACTATTGTTGAAATTACATCTCTTGAATTTGTGGTCAGTAATTTAGTCTGTTTTGCCAAATCACCATGGACGGACATAGCATTGCTTTATCAAAATGTTCTGGCAACGTTTCAAGGACTTCATCAGAGTTAGGCATACGTAGCACGATTCATAGAATTTTGAGGAAAAATCGTCATCTATACCATAACAAGATCCAGTCAGTCAAATAGCTCAATAATGGTGACCCAGGAAACATCTGGAGTACTGGAGAACTGTCCGAAGTATCGCAGAGAATGACGAACGAATTTATGGGTAATTTATGGTGACCAACGAGGCAAATTTTCATCTGAGCGGGTTCGTGAACAAGCTAAATTGCTGATTTCGGAACGCAGAGCATCCCTAGAATCTCCACGAAAGTCCCTTACACTAACTTCGGTCCTGTTTGGTGTGGAATAAGCACTTGTAAGATTTACTGACCATAGTTCTTCGAAACTATGGACAGCATCGAATTGCGAAGAACAATGGCAACGATGACAACAAGAAACCACTGGTTTGATGAGGAATGCCGACAGATGCTCGCAGCCAAGAACGAGGCCTACAAGGCTAAGCTGCAGGTGAAGACGAGAGCTTCCGTTGAGCTCTGTAGGTAGAGGAAGAAGAAAAAAGAGCAAGAAAAGCGCGCGATCTAGGATATAGAGAGGTGCCACTCCAGGAACGATGTTCGCAAGTCATATCAAATTTTAAAACGTCAAAACCATGGAAACAACGCTCGAACAGAATCCTGTCGACAAGAGCAAGGAAATATCGTAGTTAAGACACAGTTGCTGCTGAGGATATGGAGAAAACACTTCAGCAGACTGTTAAGCGGCGAAGACGAACAACATTCCGCTTTCAGGCAGATCCAACCATTCAATATTGGCAATGACAGCGAAAACTGTCAAACATCCAACCTGAGTGAAGTGAGGATAGCAATATGTAAACTCAAGCTCAATAAGGCTGCCGGAAATGACGGCCTCCCCGCCGAGCTTTATAAAGCCGGAGCAGATGACTTGGTAGATAAGCCAAATCTGGTCGGAAGAAAGTATGCCTGAAGAATCGAACCTCAACATCGTTTGTCCGATCCACAAAAAAGGAGACCCTCTGGACTGCGCCAACTCCAGAGGCATAGGTCTTCTCAACATCGCCTACAACATCCTATCTGCCGTAATATGTGAACGCCTGAAACCCTTTACCAACAACCTGATCGGCCCTTATCAGTGTGGTTTTAGGCCAGGAAAGTCTACAACCGATCAAATCTTCACACTTCGGCAGATCCTGGAAAAAACCCAAGAAGTCCAAATCGATACCCACCACCTATTTATCGATTTCAAAGCTGCATACGACACCATTTATAGAGACGGACTATACAGAGCCATGTCTAGTTTTGGTACATCGCCTAAACTCGTCCGTTTGTGTAGGTTGACGATGGAGAATTCTCGCTGTTAAATCAGGATCGGAGACGACCTCAACGAAACATTCGATACAAAAAAAGGATTTAGGGAAGGCGATGCGCTACCATGTGACTTCTTGATTTTGATTCTTGAGAGGATTGTGCAAAACTCACAAGCCAACACCAGAGGCACAATTTTCGGTACAACTACTAGCATACGCCGAAGATATTGACATCATTGGTCGGACCCAATGTGATGTCATAGCCACGTTTCCTAGTATAGAGAAGGAAGCGGCATCCAGTAAATGAGGGCAAGACGAAGTATGTGCTGTCAGCACGAAAGGACACACCAAATCGACGAATTAGACAGAACGT
This sequence comes from Rhingia rostrata, assembly GCA_949824845.1. Taxonomy (NCBI): domain Eukaryota; kingdom Metazoa; phylum Arthropoda; class Insecta; order Diptera; family Syrphidae; genus Rhingia; species Rhingia rostrata. The sequence continues at coordinate 66,630,020 of OX463758.1, forward strand.
CAACATTGACAGATATAACTTTGAGGTAGTACGGCACTTTGTCTACCTCGGATCCGCTATTAACTCCGACGACAGCTCGTCAGAATTTAAGGAATTAAGCGAAGAATTACTCTTGCCAACCGCTGTTTTTTCGGGCTAAGAAGACAATTAAGTGGTAAAGCCCTAACTCGAACTACTAAGGAGATCTTATATAAGATCCTGATCAACCCAGTCCTGCTCTACGGCTCTGAAGCATGGACCCTATCAAAAGCGGATGAAGAAATCGTTGGTCGATTTGAGAGCAAAATTCTTCAAAAAATCTTCGGTCGCGTTTGCGTTGACGGGCTATGGAGACAATGATTCAACCAAGAACTATACGAGCTGTACAGCGACATGCCCCTGGTCAAAAAACACCGCATTGGACATTAAAGATGGCTAGGACATGTAGAACGAATGAACACCTATACTCCGGCTCGCAGAGTCTTCGATTCCCAGCCAGACGTCAAACGCAGTAGAGAAAATCCTCGACTTAAGTGGCGCGCACAAGTAGAAACCGATCGGGCCAATTGGAGAGGCTTGTTGGTAGAGGCCCAGGTTCATTCCGGACTGTAGCGCCACTTAAGTAAGTAAGTAAGTAAGTTTTTTGAGAATGATGGGGGTGAAGAATTGTTTGAAGAAGTTCAGGAATTTAAAATAAAGGTTAAAACAGGTATAGGTATAAAAATACATGAAGGATTTCAAAAATTTTTAAGAAGGAGGACTCATTCCAGATAATTGCAGTCTCATCCGACTTACTTACTTTATGACTCATGCTGAAAGGGATCTCCAAAGAACAAAACTCTGCAGAAATGATAAGTGTGTTAGAAGTAACAGCCTATTGAGACGAGAGTTTTTAAGAATTCTCGATTTTTTTTATTATTGTTTCGGTAACTTTGGTTAACACTTTTTAACTGCAAATTTAAGAAACAAACCGTTTTTCGAACAAAAAAATAATACTTGATTGAAACTTAATTATTTGAATACAAAAACATTGAAATTCTTGCAGTTTTCTGAAAAAAAATCTATATTTTGTTTTTTTTTTTAAACTTTTTTCCACACTGTTAATGAAATTAAAAAACAGTTGATGATAAGATTTTTTACATTTTTTATCATATTCTTGTTTTAAATGAAAAAAGTCATATGATCAAAAAGTCGTATTTCAACACAAGATTCTCAAACATCCTCTGCACCATTGCTTTAAAAAAAAATTCACAAAATTGTGGAATTCACACTAATTAAAAAAAAAATCAAAATATCTTAACTCCTTCAAAAGTTATGTTTTTTGCTACCAAAAATGGGAATCCAGCCCACTGTGCGTCGCATTTCTTCTTGGTTCTCCGGGGAATGTGATTCATAAAGTAAAGAGACTACAAACTGGAAAATATTTTCAAACTTCACTTGAGCGGATTAGAAAATGCAGACAAGAAATGGAGATAGTCCTGGATAATTGAAAAAATACGCCGGAGGCCCGTTTGACGGTTAAGTTAAGTGAATATAAAAGGGCTGCAAATTTGTTTTAACTGAGAGACAAATACACACACATTTAAAAATATTTATATTCGATTTCGAATGCGAAAATTTTCAAGATCTCATTACGCATTCTTCAGTTTACTAGAACAATGCGATTAAAACGAAAAACCATTCTTCACCTAATTGAAAATTCCCTCCAAATAAGGGTTCACTGCAAAAAAAAAACAACCCCTTACCAGCATTTTTACTCCCAATTTATAATAAACCAAGAAAGCAATCAACAAAACCATTTAATTAACCTTATCGTCGGTTAATTGTGAAATTCGATCAGCCGTTCAAGACCATGACCACAAAATCATTTCGTTATCAGCCCCTCCCAGGGTTATGTCAGTAAAAAACAATCTTGCCGCTACATAAAGATTCCTTTTAATAATGTAAAAGCACATTGCGAGTATAAAAAGGGACGAATTTTTTTGTTACGCCTATCAATTGTCCTTTTTTTATGGTCGTGTCCTATTAAATGGATGACAAAGCCAGCCAAAGAATGGTTCCAAACTTATAGCGATGGGGAGAAAATTGAACTTAATGAGTGTTTTGTATACAATTTGGGGGTGTATAGGGTCATTACACTGTACACCGAACAAAGAGATAAGCAGTACAGAAGTATTCATTCGGTAAAGCAAAAAAATAGAGTCGACAGGTTTTCTCAACCATTTGTAATCCCTGCTTTAGAATAAAGAAATAACGAAGGTCCCCCACTCCAAAAGGATGTGTAATGGAATTGATAATTTTAGAAGTTTTTAATAGGGGGATGTCATTCAGATTTAATCAGCTTTAGAGGAAATGGGTTTGCATCTTCGATGTTTAAACGCTTATGGAATTCCAAAAATTCAAATATATGTCTCCATTAAACTAGATGAGGGCTTGATTTCATACCTCACTCGTCCTTTAAACGCTGTGCCAACTATGCTCAATACAACTGTGCTGAATGCGTCCACTTGACATTTGCCATGGCATTGACAGAAAATATTGGAAAAGTAAAAAAAAAAAACCTTAACATGTACAAAAAAAATTTAAAGGGTGATACAGAGGAATTTTTTTCAAGCGAAATAACACAAACAATTGAAATACATCGTGAATTGTTTATTAATAATCAAAAGAAACCATCTTGACATTCACTTTTTGAAGATATCCCTATCAAATGACGGCCGCAACTGCGCCATAACTCGTCCATGCGGAAGTTCCAAAATCAAAAATGAAGATGGCGCCGACGTTACTGTAAATGGGTATCGTTATCGCGCATTGATAACGCACTACTTTCTCGGTGAACTCGAAAACATTTGGGACGGAAAATCTGTTTGGGATGACAAAGTGATTAACCCAAATGAGCTTCTCCGCCATATTTGGACAACAGGTTTCCTATGAATCTCAGGGTCAGGAGATGGTTTCGAATGTGCCGAATGGCTAATCCCGTAGTGGATACTGATAGCTCCGTTTACCATGGGCATAAACTTAATATGAACTGGCTTTCCATGTTACGGGTTGTACTTTGGGTTAACTACCCACCCACAATAAAAGTCTTTTTAAGAAGTTCGAGATTCGGAATTAACTGATTTTATTGTTGACGACCATGCTAAACAAAAAAAAGGACAAAGACGTTCGTATCTGCACATGAAATGTGAGAACATTAACCAAAAGAGTTGAAGGCAAACAACTAGTGGAATCCCAGAGCTCCTACAAAAAAAAACTATTGCCTTCCATAAGATAGAATGGGCCCGGCAAAAAGGGGATGCAAAACTATGACAGCTACTACCGAATGTGTTATAATGAACAGGCTACTCCGATTTGTTATAATTGCCAGACTTAGGCAAGAAGTCTTATGTTTTTAAGACATTAGCGAGCGCATTGTAACAATCCGCATGAAAGCCGAATTCGCCAATATAAGCCTTATATGCGCTCACGCCCCAACGGAGGAAAAAGATGATTTAGCTAAGGATTGCCTCTATGAGCTCCTCGACCAAACCTATGAGCGACTAACGAAGTACGATGTTAAAATCGTGCTGGGAGATTTTAACGCAAGGGTAGGAAGAACAAATATTTAGCAGTATTGTCGGAAACCATAGCCTTCACAACAACACGTCTGGTAACGGACTTAGGCTAATTGACTTCGCTACGGAACGAACCTCGATTTCCATAAGGGGACATGGCGGTCTCCAGATCAACGATCGGTCATAGACAAGCGCCACGCATCCAGTATTTTGGATGTCCGAACATTCCGAGGAGCTAACATCGACCCGGAGCACTACCTTGTTGCAGCCAAGGTAAGAATGCGGATATCCACCACGCCACAACAATCCAGAAATACTGTGAAAAAAATTTAATGTCAAAAGACTGCAATCGCAAGAGACCGACCAAGACCTTCGCGCAACGCGTATCCCTTAACCCCTTGATAAACACCATTCTACCAGAATCGAGTGTCCATGAACAATGGCAACGATGCCAACAAGCCATAAGATCATCCGCAACTGATGTGATAGGTTTCTGGCGCCCACCAGCAAGAAACCCCTGGTTTGATGAGAAATGCCGGCAGATGCTCGCAGACAAGAACGAGGACTACAAGGCTAAGGCAGCAGGTGACGACGAGAGCTGCCGAGCTCTATAGGCAAAAAGAAGGCAAAAATACCGGCTTTTCAGAAAGAAGAAAAAAAGAGCAAGAAAAGCGCGCGATCGACAATATAGAGATGTGCCACTCCAGGAAAGATGTTCGCAAGTTATACCAAAGTGTAAAAAGTCAAAGCCAAGGATACAAGGCTCAAGCAGAATCCTGTCGAAATGACCCAGGAAATATCGTAGTAGAAACACAGTCGATGCTGAGGATATGGAAGAACCACTTCTGCAGACTGTTAAACGGCGATTACGAACAAAATTCCGTTGTCAGGCAGAACGAACCCTTCAATAGTGCCAACAACAGCGAAAACTGCAAACCACCCGACCTGAATGAGATGATGCTAGCAATATCTAAGCTAAAGATTAATAAGGCTGCCGGAAATGACGGCCTTCCTGCAGATCTATGTAAAGCCGTCGGAGATGATGGCATAAGTCTCCTCAACATCGCATATAAGAACTTATCTACCGTAAAATGTAAAATGAACACCTGAAACTATTTACCAACAATCTGATCGGCCCATATCAGTGTGATTTTAGGCCAGGAATGGCCACTACCGATCAAATCTTCACACTTTGGCGGATCCGGAAAAAAAAACCAAAAAGTCCAAATCGATACCCACCACCTATTCATCGATTTCAAAGTCACCTACGACAGAATTTATAGATACGAACTATACAGAGCCATATCTAGTTTTGGTATACCGGCCAAACTCGTCCGTTTGTGTAGGATGGCGATGGAGAATTCTCGCTGCTCCATCAGGGTCGGAAACGACCTCACTGACACATTCGATACCAAAAAGAGGATTTAGGCAAAGCGATGCCAAAAGCACAATTTTCCAAAAATCGGTACAACTACTAGCATACGCCGACGATATTGACATCATTGGTAGGACCCAACGTGATGTCATAGCCACGTTTGCTAGTATAGAGAAGGAAGCGGCATGCAGTTAATGAGGGCAAGACGAAGTATATGCTATCAACACGAAAGGACACACACAACATCGACGAATTAGACAGAACGGCACCATTGACAGCTATAACTTTGAGGTAGTACGCGACTTTATCTATCTCGGGTCCGCTACTAACTCTGACAACATCTCGTTACAAATTAAACGAATAATTACTCTTGCCAACCGCTGTTTCTTTCGGCTAAGAGAGCAATTTGGTAGTAAAGCTACTTAGGAGGTCCAAAGCCCTGATCATCCAAATCCTGTTCTACGGCACTGAAGCATGGAATAGATCAAAAGTGGATGACGATATCCGTGGTCGATTTGAGACCCGTTTGCGTTGACTGGCTATGGAGACGAAAATTCAACCAAGGACTATACGAGCTGTGTAGCCACATGCCCCTTGTCGAAAAACTTCTCATTGGACGTTTAAGATGGCTAGGACATGTAGAACGAATGGAAACCAATACTTCGGTATGCGGAGTTTCCTATTCCCAGCCAGACGTTAGACGTGGTAGAGAAAGACAACGCCTTAAGTGGCGCACACAAGTAGAGACCGAACCGAGACAGTTAGCTAAGGACCGGTATAACTGGAGAGGCATTTTGTTTGAGGTCCAGGTTCATTAAGCCACTTATGTAAGTAAGTATGAATTGTCGTTGTGATTTTTTTTCTGAAAATTTTATTTTAGAACTTTTCAAGCAACTGGTTTTTAGAGTCTGAATTTGACAGCCCCAGTCTAATGTCAAAGTTCAGCAATCCCCACTGAATGAACCTGTAGTTTATGTAGGTAAGCTTTTATGACATTAATATCTGCTTTGCGAGGAATATTATGACAGTCGTATCTTCTTTAGGGGAAAATCTATTCATAGTCAACTATAAGCTTTGTTACAACATTTGCGTGGTAGAGAAAGACAACGCCTTAAGTGGCGCACACAAGTAGAGACCGAACCGAGACAGTTAGCTAAGGACCGGTATAACTGGAGAGGCATTTTGTTTGAGGTCCAGGTTCATTAAACCACTTATGTAAGTAAGTATGAATTGTCGTTGTGATTTTTTTTCTGAAAATTTTATTTTAGAACTTTTCCAGCAACTGGTTTTTAGAGTCTGAATTTGACAGCCCCAGTCTAATGTCAAAGTTCAGCAATCCCCACTGAATGAACCTGTAGTTTATGTAGGTAAGCTTTTATGACATTAATATCTGCTTTGCGAGGAATATTATGACAGTCGTATCTTCTTTAGGGGAAAATCTATTCATAGTCAACTATAAGCTTTGTTACAACATTTGCAACGCCAACATTCCCAGAAACCCATGTTTCGTCTGCATGAATCATCATCCTTAGGCTATTCGAATTCTAGGTGACTAGGTAAATTCATCCTCTTAGGTAACTAGTTAAATTCATCCTTTGTTGCATGTTTTATATGTTTTGCACAGTTAATTGAACAGACAGGTTATAGGTTGCTGGTCATGATACTTTTTGAGCGGGCGAAATTGAGTGAACTTGGTGTTTTACTAGCCAACGTCATTGGAGTCCTGGAATCAGAAAATTATGTCCAGTATTGCTTTCATATTGAAAAGCGCCTTTTTGTGAATTAGATGGGCTAACTGAAGGTATCGTTTAAAGAAACTTAAGTAGTCAGCCGCAATGATATTTATAAACGATTAAATTTTCAGATCTTGAAGGACAACAGGCCATCCGTATGGAGAGATTTTTTTTACATGCGATTCCATTGTATCTGAATCTGACATCTTCTGTATATAACTTCAACCTGTTGACCATGGAGGCACTTCAACTGTAGCCACACTCAAGATGGAAGCAAACAAGCTCATCGATTTCATAGCATTTAACCATCACTATAGTAACCCCCTCCGCTCCGAAATGCCTACCCCTCGGTTATATTTAAATTCCCCAAGTGGTATTAAATTTCGGTAAATCCTGTTGCTTCTTAACCTTCCGATATTCGGCTATAGGTACGCACTGATGTGTAACGAATACACTGAGTGCAGGACTTGCCTTCTGCAAAACAAAGCAATAACACCGTAGATAAATAAACAGACGCACGTCTGTGTGTCCTTATGAATAAACAACCTGTTGAATAATTCAAAGGACTTACTATGTAACGCACACTATTTGTATAGCATAACAGGGTTTGAGTTTCAAATACACAATTTCATCATCAAGGACATCGCCTCTAATTTCGAAAAAAAACTACCAGCTACCATTGGTATTTTGAAGAAGGTTAGTCGAGTGTACTTTATAGATTTAAGGGAACGATTTTGTCATTGTCAATTCAAGGCATGACCATGATTTGTCGCAAACTTTTTTTTTCGAGTGGCTTTTAATTTTTCAAAAGCTTTTGCAAGAGAAGTGTCAGCCTCATGTACAGCCTGTCACAGCATACATAAAGTCCAAGAACGTTGTCATAAAGTCCAGGCGTTGTGTGCCTTTGACGTGGAATTGTACTGATAACGAAAAGGACTGGCATGGGACCTTCTGCGTATATATAATTTTTTTTTTTAATTTAGAAAGAGGGTAAAATGACTATCCAAAGGGCGGTGCTGTTCAACCAGCATTTTGTCGATTTTGTTGTCTTGGTGGCACAGATACAAATATATTACATGCGACAGACAGCCGATGATGTCCTTGCGCTAGATAAAGATGCTTCGCCATACGGTGTGATATTACTTTGACCCTCATCTGACTGCAGGGAATATTTGATATCATAATAAGGACTCTTCGTCGGGATGCCGCAACAAAGAAAGCCATAGACGTGGTGAATTACACTTACACATCTTTAATTATGCAAGCATGAGGTGAACCCTCTTTTATTGTGCCTCTGGGCTACAGAAAGCCTGTATGTCTAAAGTCGTTAACCAAGTTGGTTTCTGTGATGTGATTTCTTGATTGTTTTGGTCAGTTAATGCAAAGAAGGCTCTGTGTGGGAGGGTTCGTTTATTGCTCTATCTATGAGGCATAGCTTGTCGTAAAAATCGATGGTATGCAATGCATTGATTGTTAGGCGTAACCAATGTTTTGTACGAACTAAATGGCGCTGAAAGGTATAACGGTGGAATGGATGGACATTTATTTTCTCTCAACAATGGGTGGACCTGTAGTGTTGGCTTTGTTCAACAAATGTCATAGCTCGGGATTGTGGAGTATGCAATTTTATGATAACTGCCGGAGTTGAGCTGTGAAGCTAATGGCGATGGACAACAATGGGAGTTACAAATTGGAAATCATTTATTATGGAGACCAGTTAAATCCGTGAGACTTGTGGTATGAGAGGACCTTAACATAGGTCGTAAAATGGGTACCATTTATATATTTAAAGAGCTTAATACAAGTCGTGATTAGTTAGTCTATCTTAAGAACGCCCATATAACTCTTATGGTAATATGAACTTGTTGGTAGTGGTCTTTATGGTAGCTTTGTATAAGTGGATGTCGAAAAAATTTTGCATTGTATTAGCCATGCGATGCATACTAGGAATGTGGTCAGACGTCAGAATTAGAACGTTTTAAGACGATCCTGTTAATTGACAAAGATTTTAGGTCTATTGGGTTGATATGAAAATATTTTTTGTAAGCTGATTACAGCTGATGTAAGGAGAGATGAAAGTCTTTAGTTAACGCTATGAGAGTAGTGTCATTGTAGAGTCAGATTCTTACTGACTAAAAACACATACATTGTTAGTTTGTAACGTACTCCGAACGACTGTGGGAAGCAAAATATTTAAGGCTGACCCGTTGTCCCCCTTGGAATGAAACCGGCCCTGTTTCGGCACTATCACCAGTGATGGCTGAGGTCTCGTTCCAACAGGCGCAACAGGACCATTAGTACCCAAGGTCGAGCTTTCTCACAACCATTCATGTGTGCATGTGTGTAGTTCTTGCACGATGGTGGAACCTCCTGTTTTATGTCGACTCCGATCGGCGAATTTGAGATAAGCTTTTTGGTACTGCTCGGATGAATTTTCGGATCATCACAAGAGGAGGGCCAGTGAAAAATCATCAAGATGTTGCTGCGGCTGGGAATCAATTCAATTCGCGGCAGTTCATCGCACTAAACATCGCACTAAACATCGCACCAGTGGGGCCACGTTCCTGTATAACGAAAAAACTTCTTTTATTCAGGCGTTGGGTTTGAACCATCCTACTAACACTATCTAGCCTTATGCACAAGGCCAGATTGTGCAGATTAGAAGAATGATCATCCACTCATAGACACTGGACAGGGGTTACATTAATAACAAAGGTCTACCACTACAGCATCAGTAACCAAACCGTAACAAAAATAAAAGAAAAACATCTAAGAAGGCTACAATCCGCTGTGCGGATCATTTGCTACCCTATTTTTTTAATCTTAAAATAAATATTCCCAAAATGTGGGCTTCATGGAAATTAAATATTGAAAATTGTAAAGTCAGCACAAAATATTGTTCAGCCAGTTTATCGTTCGACAAATAACAACGTTTTTCTCTTGCATATGGTATTGGGTAGGGTATACAAATGGTTTTTGTAGGAAAACGCCTTCAAAAAGTGGGCGTGAGATAAAAGAATTCATAGACGAAATGTTCATGTTATCATAACCAACGATATTGCATCAACTTTTTTTTCGGATATTTTAAAATTTTACTGGAAAAAGTTTTTTTTTTTTTACTGAAAACGCCACCAAAAAGTTGTGTTGCAAAAAACTTTGTATAGAAAAAATATAGATATGCCGACTATCTAAATATGTTGCTCAGACACTCTTTCAAAATTCCTTACGGTTTGAACAAAAACTATGTTTTTGCAACAAGGGGGCGTGGCAAATGGCGGAAAATTTAGTAATTTGTTCAACGAGCACGTGTCCCAAATTTCATCATTCAAGCTCAAAATTGAAGCCCCATAAACTGGTGAGGTACGGACGGACAGACATGGTTTAATCGACTGAGCCATCGATTCTGAATCGATCCATATTATAGTATATCTAGCTAAATTATTTCTCTATGTTACAAACTATGTACCGAAACTAATATGCCACTATGGGATAGGGTATTAGAATGCGACGCCCGACTTTCGATGGATAGTTGCAACTACTGGGTATTGCCAAGTTAAAGCCAATCAGAGTCTACCATCGTTCTGCTACACCCAACCACAACATGGCTTCAACATGGTTCGACATTAAAAGCCACCCGAACTGCAAAGAGGGAGGAAGACATTTATGGCAATTGACACCAAGTTGTAGCTTTTTAACAGCAGAACTGAAGGCTGTTATTGAACTAGTTTTGCAACGCAACAATTACTTCACCCATCCTGAAAATCTTCTCTATTAGCAATGTTAGCAGACTCTGAAAAATGCATAAGAAAATTGGCACTTCGTCGTATTCTGAAATCAAGAGGTGAAAAATCACAAAAACCAACGCTATTCCAGGTTGCCATTGTTAACATGCATGCAAAAGTTTATTTCGATCTTATTAACTGGCAGGCTCATGTTACAGAACCACGAAACTTGAAGAAAACCTCTATGAAGAATTTTAAGATTTTATTGCTCGAGGAGAGGATAACATACTTACATTTCTGAGTTCACCTTGCAGTTGAGAGATCAGTCAAAACTGTCATTGAAGCCTCAGGAAGTCTTTGCACAAAATCAGCACGTGAAGATCTCATTAAAGCAAAAAATAAGTCTCGTAAACTTATGTCGAAAAATTAAGTAAACAGGACTGTCATGCTAAATCAAATTACTATCTCAGAATTAAAACCAATATTTGTGTGTCTTTATCTTTTATATTTTATGTTTCAATTAATGTAAACTTTGATTAAAAACATGTTTTCACCAAAGAAAAAATAAATAGTCAAAAAAATGTTTTAAGGATGTAAATTTAATTAAATTTTTTACGAATTTCAAGGCCAATCCGGAGGCATCTGGTTTTTAAGAAACTTTCTAAATTAGTTTACTTAACCATTTGGCACATTAAGAATCAAAAGAACAAAAAATGTCTCCCGTATACACGAGTAACCCACCCTATTGTTTTTAATAACCATGATTAAGAATAAATCTTTTCATTTAATCAGAACCATAAAATAATCCATAAATAAATAAATTTAACCTCAAAACAGCAAAAAAAAATTAAAAAACAGTGGCATGCCTCCTCGACATCGAAAAGGCTTTCGACAGCGTTTGGATCAAAGGATTGATCTACAAGCTTATTCAGTTTGGTTTCCCGCAATATATAGTAAGAAATTTTATAGTAATTGTAAAAGAATAATAATAATAGTTTTTTAACAAATAGATTCTTTTTTGTACAGGTAAACGATTCAAAATCTGTGACGAAAATGATAAACGCTAGAGTACCACAGGGATCGAAGTTGGGACCATTCCTTTTCAATCTATTCACTGCAGATCAACCAACAAACGCAGTAGGTTGTAATACGCTACTTTATGCTGACGACTCCATTACCTATTCTAGTTCTCTTTCCCGGAAATAGCAACAAGAAGAGTGGAGGAACATATAAAGAAACTCTGGGATTACTATCTGAAGTGGGGACTGAAAATCAACAGCAACAAGATGGAGCTCATCTGTTTCAGAACTCCAATGACTGTTCTTGGAGGAGGAAGAAAATCAACTTTAGTACGAAGAACATCAAGATCACCCTCCCGGATGGCTCAATCTCCAAAGACGAAATATCTGGGAATAAACTTCAACGAAAAGTTAAAATTTAATGACCACGCCAGGAACATTCTCAAAAGAGCCAGCTTTGCACTTCATTTGGTGCACCCTCTATTAAGGATGAGAAGTGGACTTAGCCAAACGACAAAGTTGCTTATTTATAAGCAGCTGATAAGGCCTGTTATTACTTACGCTTTTCCCATTTGGTTCACCGTTTCGCCCACTGTCATGGAAAGGATTGGAGTATTCATTTATTTATTTATTTATTTATTTCATCTATAAGTACATTTTACTTTCTTAGACTAGAATGATATAGTAATATTATATATAAAATTAAGTAAAACATAATCTTTATTATTTAATTGCTTCGAAAATTTTAATCTTAAAAGCATTTCTGCTCAAATTAAGGTCGATTGCATTCGCATATTGGTTAAAATAAAGACATGCGTTTGTGACAGGTTCATTACGACCATAATTTGTTTCATGTCTTGGTATGGCAAAATAACACTGCAGCCTAGGTCTAAGTGGACGTGCTGGAACATAAACATTAAACAAAGATAGTAAGGGGATGCAATCAATATGACCCGTAACAACATCCCTTGCAAGTGAAATAAAGAAGAATTTCCTTCTTGTATAAAGAGGTTGTAATTTTATAAGAGCGCATCTATTTACATAAGGTGGCAAAGGCAGAGACCAATTTAACTTACGAAGAACAAACCGAGTAAATCTTTTTTGAATTTTTTCAATACGAATCATGCTATTATTATAGCATGGACACCAAACTACGCAGCAATATTCGAGTATAGGTCTAACAAAACTAATAAAAAGCGATTTCAATGTGTATGGGCAGCGAAAATCATTTGAATTTCGAAAAAGGAACCCAAGCATAGAATTTCCTTTGGAAATAATGAAATCAAAATGCATTTTAAAATCAAATTTTGAATCTAAAATTACTCCTAAATCTGTTTGATTAAAAACTCTTTTAAGAGCAGTGTTTGAGATCGTGTAATCAAAGATAATAGGATAATGACACCTTGTGAACGTAAGGACAGAACACTTAGATATATTAAATGGCAATTTGTTTATATCACACCAATTTGATAAGTTACTAATATCTTTTTGTAGGGCGATACAATCCGACAAGGAATTTACCATTTTATATATTTTAACATCGTCGGCAAACATTAGACACTTTGAAGAAGTTATTTGTGAGGGCAAGTCATTTATAAAAAGAAGAAATAAGAGAGGTCCCAGGTGGCTACCTTGAGGTACACCGGAAAAATTAAATATTTTTCTAGATTTGCTTGAACCAATTTTAACAAACTGAGCTCTATTTGTTAAGTAACATTCAATCCACTTTAATAAATTAGAATGAAAACCTAGCATTTTAAGTTTTTGAACTAAAATTGAGTGGTTTACTCTGTCAAAAGCTTTTGAAAAATCCGTAAATATAACATCTACTTGTTTCCTATTTTCCATGCTATTAGTGCAAAAATTTGTCAACAGGGATAGATTTGTGGAAGTGGATCTTCCACTCATAAACCCATGCTGAAATATTGAAATGTGATTTATTCGAGAGGAAGAGCGTAAAATCCTCTTGCACGGGACTACATCGAAACCCTACAACACTGAAATATTTCAGGACGAAGAGGCTCTACGATGAAGCGAGATGCCTGCCCATCGAACAATTCATGATGATGCTGTCTCGTAAAATATTGGGGAATCTCAGCGACCACCCCAATCAGGATATTCAAGAGCTTCTACAACAGCCTTTGGAACCCAGTCACCGATTATCATTTATTGGATTAAGTAAACACTAATATTGTAATAAACAATTTATCCCTAGCCATAAAATATACGTCGGGCCCCTATTGTTGAGCTAACAAATTAATTTTAGATAACGGGTGATCCAAGTAGAGATACTTTTTTCAATAGCCTTTTTTGACAGATCACGTGTGAGTCGTGTCATGCTGTCATGTTATTTTTGTTTAGTATTGTTTGGCATTTCATAATGGAAATACTTACGCGTGAACAACGTTTACAAATTGTACAACTTTATTATGAAAATTCACGTTCTGTGAGGAATGTGTTTCGTGCACTTTGCTCAACTTCGCATCAATCAATGGACTTATTGAGAGAACATTTCGGTGAGCACATAATTTCACGTTTTGGGCCGGTCGATTGGCCACCAAGATCGTGTGATATCACACCGTTAGACTTTTTCCTGTGGGGATATGTAAAGTCAAAAGCTTATGCCGACAAACCCGCTTCGATTCAGGCCTTGGAGGAAAACATCACGCGTGTCATTCGCCAGTTACCAGTCGAAATGCTCGAACGAGTGATTTAAAATTGGACTCAACGGATGGACCATCTGCGACGTAGCAACGGCCAACATTTGATAGACATAATCTTCAAAAAATAAATGCCAAAGAATGTTCTTTCAAGTGATAATAAACATTCTCCATTAAATTTGAATTTTCTGTGTTTTTTTCTTTAAAAAAGTAGGGAACCTCGAAGTGGATCACCCTTTATATAGTTCTAAGACAATTGGTAAATAGTATGACTGAATAAATAAAAACCTTAATTTAAAAAAATCTCAAAACAGCAACGTATTCTTCTGAACGAACGACTGAGTATAGAATTCCATTTTGCTTCACCTCCTCAAAATCCTCGAAATCAAAATTCCTTTGATTAACGGCACTAATGCTCATTCATTCAGGGAAAATGTGATAACATTGAAATTTCCATCTTAATATGAAGTCAAACAACACAAGCAGAAGAAAAGGACTTTGTGTCGTGAGTCGTCATTGTCCTCGTCATTGTCGTCTGCCAGCAAATCGAATTCGAATCGCAATAATTCCATAGAGAATGCTTCCGTTGTGTTATCCTTTCCATATGCCGATGCCGGATTGAAAATGAACTGAATAATTCTTTTTGAAATGTTATTAAGACTCAGCTGAAGCGACAGACTGAAATATGATATCGGGATTTGAGATTTGAGACTTGAGATTGGAGATTTCCTTTTTGCTTATATTTTCTCTGAAATTGCTCAATATCATCAGTTTGATTGAATTTTAATTCGTTTTCTTCACTCCTGGCGAATGAATGAAAAAAAAATGAACATCTAGGAGGTTTCGTTTTAAATTTTAATATTTGGTGATGCGATGCAGGATGTGATGATTTTTTTTTTTAACTACGGAATTATTTATCAAATGCCTTAAAACTGAATTTGAAGAGGATAGCTACTTCAAATTTCACAACCAACATATACATGCATACATAATATTGAATCAATATCAAAGAGGAAGAGATTTAATAAATGGAAAAAGTTTTTTTTTTATTGCTGGCATTCCTTGGAAATCCTTTAACCGTCAAAATACACGATTTCATTAAATATTTGCACATCTGTTGTCGTCTCTGTTTATTTCCTTCCACATCCTGTGTGTGTGTTTTTTTTTATAGTGAAATGCAAATTTATTGAGTCAACTACACACGGGAGAAAAAACGTGTCATGTATACGACACCGATGAAAGGAGGGATATTGGTAAAATAACCGCTATACCTACATATAGGTACATCTACATAGGAAATATCCAAAAGTTATTGCCGCAATAAAGTCGCGAATTTATTTTATATCAAAAGATAGTCGTGAGACTTTTTCCAATGATGAGCGTTTCATATCAGCAGAGATAGGCAGATATTGGGGGAGAAACCCTTACCGACTACCCACACCACATCTTTTTTGCCTTCTTTCGAGAATGCGGTGGGTTACTTCTACTATTCCAGGAAGGTTCCTTATGTCAATCAAATGGTTTATGTAGGAAATTTCATGCATACTTATGTGATGTTTTTCAACACATTGGACTTTGGTTGAACTTGAATTTTTTTGTTGAATGAACTAATCTTAGTCTAGTACTTTCAGGTGGTGTGTTTATTCCCGAACAATTTTTACTTTCTTCTTGTGGGATTTAATGCCTTTATAGGTGCGAAAATAAAATCAAATAAAATAAAAAGGTCGACCATTTTCGTCCTGTAACGTTGCCCGAACGCACGTCCCGCAGCAAGAGAAGTATCTGGTGAGCAGGTGATAGATATTGAGGCAGAAAGCTCTCTATCGGCACTATCACCCGTGCTGGTAAAGGTCTGACCACTCCGAAATTGACCCTCCCACAACTGGAGACTAACATTCCAGTTACACCCCACTACTACTATCTCCTACTCTTATGACCCAAGGTCACAGGACCTGAATAATAGGAGGGGTATGTAGCCATCTTATGGCACAGGCATGGTGTTCTGTTCGCTAGCTCATCGGCGGTTATGGGATCTTGCCATAAGACCTGGACGGTGGTTACATTTTGTTTTATATGCCTGTTATTCCGCGGTCAAGAAAAAAAATGTCGAGGTCTTACATCGTCGCGCTATAACCAAAGACAAATTACTGTACAACTCACGAATGCTTACGAAGCTCATGTTCTGCTAAATTCATGTGTCCCACATTATGTAACTCTATAGTGGGAATAAGGCGGAGAGAGGATGAAAGAAGTTCTCTCCGAGCTGGTGGAGGAGGGGTCATCACCCTAGGTTTCGATGACTACGGGGACGATTCCTAACGTAAAAAAAAACCAAGTGGGCTGTAGAGCTGATTTTGGTGCTCGGCACCTATTTGTCGGTCTCGGCTCGGCTGATGAGAGTGGCCAATTACAACAAGTAACCTCAACAATTTTGATCAGCTGGTAAATGGAGGGCTTCACTTCGCTTAAAAATTAAGTAAGCTCACTTGTAGAATGCTGTTGGTTTGAAAATTTCCTCCAGACGTTTTCGCCGTACATCTTGGGGAAACATTGAAACCATTTGATGGTCCAGAAAACATTAATTTATAAGAGACTATAACCGATAATAACAAAGTTAGCTATGTATATAAACGGGCAATACAGAAACTAAAGCCTAAAAAAAGCTCCGGGCTATGACCTGATTACAGGAGGACTTCTAAAAATGTTACATCGGAATGCATTAACTAGACTCCTCTACATTGTAAATGCAGCAATTAGATTAGAATACATACCAAGACAGTGGAAAGTCGCGGAAGTGACTATGGTTTTCAAACCAGGAAAATCATGAAATGAAATAAAATCTTACAGACCTATTTCACTTCTTCCAATAATTTCAAAAGTTCTTGAGAGGATATTACCCGGCCGCTTACACCCCATTATTGTTGAACAGAAACCCTTTTACCTGACCATCAAATTGGGTTTAGAAGTAAACATTCGGTTGTGGACCAAGTTCATCGAATTGCTGATGTAATTGCGAAAGCTTTCAAAGAAAAGAAAATTTTCTCAGCCGTATTTCTTGACAAGCTTTTGACAAGGTTTGGCATAAAGGCCTTCAATACAAACTAAGACAAGTTCTGCCTGAAAAATTAAATAAAATCCTCGTGTCGTATCTTGAGCACAGACTCTTTCGTGTGAAACTTGGAAACGAATATTTGGAATTCAAAGAGAGTACCCCAAGGAAGCGTCCTTGGACCACTCTTGTACCTACTATTTACACGTTATATCCAACGATACAATAGTTGTTACTTTTGCTGACGATACAGCTATACTAGCAGTTGGCACAACAATAGAGGAAACAAATTTGAAATTACAGAACGCTCTTAACGAGGTTAATGAATGGACAAAATCCTGGCGGATTGCACTTAACGAGAGCAAATCGATTCATGTAGATTTTTCGTATGAACGGACAAACAATTTGCCTGGTTAGAGTCCCCTTTTGCAAATGAAGCGAAATATCTCGGAATGAAGCTGTTCGTGCAAAAAGATGAACTCCTGGACATCTTGGTATCACTGAAAAATAAAAAGTCGGCAGGAGAGGACGGTGACCAAACGTCGTATTGCGACACCTGCCAATAGAAGCAGTCGATATCGTCACCACCCTATTTAACAATGCACTGAATAATGCACATTATCCGGTGCACTGGAAATCGGCGGTGGTACATCCTATCCCCAAAAAGGACAAGGACAAAACAAACCCTGAAAATCTTCGGTCAATAAGCCTTCTGCCGAATGTAAGCAAGGTATTCGAGAAGATAGTCAATAGAGCTCTGCTTAAGTGGGTCGAGGAAATCAAAATAATTCCGGATAATCAGTTTGGTTTTCGAGCGAGGCATGGCACCATTCATGTCGCGTCGAAACTAGTGTCCGACATGCAATGGAATAAATCAAAAGGACAATGCATTGGGGACTATCTGGTTGACTTTGAGAAGGCCTTCGACACCGTATGGTTAGAGGGGCTTTCTACAAGCTGACCAGAGTGGATATGATTATGGGAAAGAAGTTCGTTGTCAAATGTAGCAACGTAACTTAGAGCAAAGTCTTTGAAATTAAAAACGGTTTACAACAGGGGGCGGTGAACTCCCCGATATTGTTTAACATTTATACAAGTGATCTTGTAGGTTCTCTCAGACACGCTATAGCGTACGCAGATGATCTAGTAGCGTACAGGTCATTCTCCGAAAATCGGAGTCACCAACATACTTTTGCAACGTGACTTCGATCACATTAAGGGATATTGCGATGATTGGAAACTGAAGATCAATTTCCAAAAAACCGAAACGATTCTGTTCAGAACGCCATTGCATAGGGCTTCTAGGGATACCAGAAAAAACTGAAAAAAATTGTGTATCATTGGACAGCATGGACAGCCGTTGGCGTTGAGACGTGAAGTCAAATACCTTGGCATCTGGCTTGACAAGTTTCTGTATTTTAACAAAAATGTAGATGCTTGTCTGGCCAGGGATAGGGGGGCTTATACTCTGACAAGGAGATTGTTTCAAAGTAGTCAACTTGACTCAAGGGTGAAAGTCATTTGCTACATGGCCCTCATAAGGCCGATCATCGCTTACGGGCTCGTGTGGTTCAATGTGGCACCAGCCTACATGGAAAAGATACGGCTGTTTGAGAGGCGGTGTCTCCGATCCTGCTCAGGATTGTACCGAACGCCGGACTCCGAGTACATTAAAATATTATCGCAACGAGGTTCTATACAATGGGGCTCAGTTGAATAGAATTGGCAATTTCCTGATTAAGGTGATGCGAAGGCACGCTGCAAGGGCGATGGCTAGCGACAACAGCCTGATCTTTGGGGCTTATTACCCCAAAGATTTATAAATGGAGAGCACGCTCATATCAGGCTTTATTCCACCAGAGGTATTTATTTACATCGATTCGTTAGGGTTAGTACAACACAGTAACGGTATCCCGGTTTTATACCACCGCTATCGTGACGCGCGGGACAAACGGCTAATCCGCGACGGGTACGTCGACAATGCTCCGGAGCTCCTATGCTTTATCACGGCGGTATCGGATCGCGATAGGATCGATGCTGCAAAACAGCGCACTGAATTCTGGTGGCTATATGAGGAAGGTGATTCTGCACTTCCTCAGGAATTTGCGGACTTTTAGTCCAACTCCATAGTTAAGATTTTAAAATAAGGAACCAGGTCTATGGCGGGGCTTGTGCACCATATTGGCGTACAATATGGTTGAACGCATGCTGCCGTGGGACCGAAAGACGCAATCAGGATGGCGACCCCTCGGGGCATGTGCAACGAGGGCTCGCCACCCCGATTATAATTAAGTTAGGTTTGAGTAGTTAAGTAGTCTTAAGTTAGGTTTAAGTAGTCTTAAGTTATGTTTAAGTAGTCTTAAGTTAGGCTTGAGTAGTTTAAGTAGTCCTTAGTTATATATAATCTAGAATAAGCTTTTTTATGAAACAAAAAAAAGTCACTAAACAAAGTTTTCAATTTTTTCTTTGTAAATTAAAATTAAATATAAAACCAAAAAACCGACAAATTTAAGCCTAAGGGCAAAATAAAACAGCTAAATATAAGCTTACAGCGCCCACTAAGGGCCGCTAAGTTAGATTAAGTTAACCAGGTATTGATAAGTTAGATTTAAGCATTTTTGTCTAGTAGTAAATTAAAATTTTAAGTAAATAAAATAAAATGAGTTTGAAAGTTAAAGTTAAAAAATCTCGGAATGACACTCGATGCAAAATTAAAATGCAAGTCGCATGTAAAAAAGAAATGCGAAGAACTTAAAAATACAGAGAACTGTTCTGGTTACTTGGAAAATATTAAAAGCTTAACCTTGATAACAAGCTGCTATTACAAAAGCAAGTGCTAAGCCGGTCTGGACATATGGTATACAACTATCGGGTTGTACCAGTGAAACGAATCTAAATATTTTACAAACTTTTGAAAACAAAATATTAAGATCATTCGTCAATGCGCCGTGGTATATAAAATATAAGGAATGAAGATCTACGCAGAGATCTGGGTATTCCCGCGGTTACGGATGAAACGAAGACTTTTGCACGCAGACATAAAAAACGTTTACTTGACGTTTTCGTTGATCAATTGAACGACTATGATGTGGTGGAGCTAAGGTTTCAACATAACGCGTAATTTTGCGTTTTGGTCCTGTGAATTGGCCTCCAAGATCGTGCGATCTGAGGCCGCTTGGGACACGTTAACACAACGGTCCTCCCAATTCTCGATGAAAAAAATTTATTGCGGCGTCTTCAAAGGATGAAGCCCTTAGATTTGGCACGAAAATAACTAACCGCGCTATAAATTGCGGAAAAAGCAGGAACTCTCAAAGGAAAGTTACCTGCCAAACATTATTTACTCGTGATAAAAAAAAAATCGCTAGATAAGTCGCATACTTAGTTGCAATACAAATTCAAAAAGGGTGGTGGTTTAGTTAGTTAAAGTCTCACACTACTTTAGGCACGTGCTCATCGTGTCTATGAAAATTTCCACCAGCCCACGAAAAAAGAAAACATATTTCGCGGAATATTGGTTTTTGATAGGTCATCACTGCTCACTGGTTCTGAGAAAGTGCGGTGCCTTCCTTCCTCCTAATATTTAATATTCTCTATCGTAGTTCGGTAGTTCATTTTTTTAATTGTTCGCGGTCAATCAAACATAGGTATCAAGGGCAAATATTTGATTGACGAAAAATAGTTGTCCAGTCAATCTAATGGGTATACCCATTTGGAGTGAGCAAGTGGGAGGTGTCACACAGCGATAGTACGCTTCGACAGAATACCTTAAGTCGATGCGTTGAAATGCGCAGATTTTTTTTTTTATAAATTCCGGTAAATATTTCGGTTTTGGCCTATTTTTTGGTTCGCAATTTTTGAAACATTGGGTACATTACCATCTTCGTTAAAATAAAAATGTAATTGGTCAGAGTCCCGCCCATTTTTTTTGTCATTTCATATCATCCTTCTGATTTCTTTTAATTTTCCTTTGGTTTTCATTTTCCAGGTTCACCCATGAAAAATTACGTGGCGTTCAAATTTGTCGTTCGCTTGGAAGCAGAAGCGCTATAAGTTTGAACTCACCCGCACGGTGAGCTACCCCAGCATCTTGTAGTCCATTCAGGAGAAGTTGTGAATCTTCGTGAGAGAGATCTGTGTTTGACAGTTTACTCAAAAATAATTTAAGTAAGTCTGAAAAAGATATTTAAGAAGCTTTTCATGACACTGTCATGAAAAGTTTCTGAAATTCGCCGTTCGAAATGGCAGCCAAACAGGAAGTTCTATTTCTTGTGGAAAAATAATAACTTCGCCCAAACAATTTAAGAAAAAACCTATGCTCGGGGCTATATATGTGCCCGTTAATGCATACATGCGTACCGTTATACGGACCTTCATTCTATTGTATGATTCTCCATGGGTAGTAATCGCCCTTAAAAATTATTTTCAATAACCCCATTAATAGAATAACTGGATTAGTTTAATAATCGACGTTCATCAGTTGACAGCTATGCACTTTCAACTCACTTTCGCTGTATCCTTGATTTGATTGTTTATTGGATTGGGGATTTCTTTGTTGGCCTTTTGTGTTTCTCACATTTTGTAATCCTGAAAATCCTGGGGGTGGGAATTGATTGATCTGTTGTTGAGAATGAATGTCGATTAGAATTGATTTGTAATTGAATAAATTGGAAATGGAAAAAAAGCTTAGGGGTCTTCATCAAGACATGCTTATGGGGGTGACATTTTCTTTTAAATAGAATGGGTGGCCCATAGTTGTGGCAAAATATACTCTACAATAATGAAAATATGCTTGATGTATATATTTAAAACTAAGCGAACTGCCTTCGAATATTTATATTCGTAGTTTCATCAGGAAGATCCATGCATCTGCTAAGCATCCAAATTTTGTCAGATATTTCACAGCTAAAAGACGTTACCTCTCTTATCATAGCAGCAGCGTCTTCATTTAGTTATCTCATTGGAGCTAAGATATGTTTTACACAAGCTCTGCTTCTTCTTCTTCTCTACAAAAAAAACAAAAAAAAAAACAAATACTACCAGGTCTGGAATACTACGAGGTCTGGGATACTGCTCTTCTGTTTGGTGCTCATCCACGAAACACAGACTGTACTTACATTACTTAACCCAATTACAAGCAATCTGCCTTATAGATGATTCATCCCATATTTCAATCGGAAACCTTTGGGAGTGACGGAGTCATACTAAGTGGTTAGGCACTATGGGGGTACTCTAGCTGATAGCCAAGTCGGTATTAAAGTCATTATCTCGGCATCGTGGACACCGAAAATAGTAGTTTAACGCCTGAGTGAGCTGGCCATTATTAGAAGTCGGTAAATTTTAAGGGTTCCAGATTCCAGGTCATAGTGATATAGATGAACAGGAGCAAACAGCTGCTGCAGGCTGGGCATTCTTCATTGGCACCAAACTCCATTAAGCACTCTTAAACAGCCTAACAGAATGTGTCATATCAAGGAATATTATGACACGTTACAACTTGACAAGACCATGTGAGCTCAAAGCAGATCTTATAAGTAGGTCTGCAGAAGGTTAGATCTCATTACTGTGTAGTTGTCCATCGCCGATCGTATTGCATCACTGAGCATAACATAACCTATAACATATACTGATGCAGCTCCACTAAGTGTACGTGTCTGTACACCTTGTATGGGTCTTGGTTGAATCTTCGTCTCCATAGCGCGTCAACACAACCAGACCTTCTTCATCCATTTTTGATACGGTACATGCTTTAGCGCCGTAGAGCAGACTGGAATTATCAGGGTCTTACATAGGATCTCCTTAGTAGTTCAAGTGAGGGCTTTACTACAAAATTACATTCTTAGCCCGAAGAAGCAGCGGTTGGCAAGAGTAATTCTTTGTCTAATTTCTGACGAGATGTTGTTGTCAGAGTTAATAGCAGAGCCGATGTAGACAAAGTCCCGTTCTACCTCATAGTTATATATGTCAATGGAGACGTTCTGTCCAATTCGTCGATTTTGTGTGTCCTTTTGTGCTGACAGCATATACTTCGTCCTGCCCTCATTTACTGCATGCCGCTTCCTTCTCTATACTAGCAAACGTGGCTATGACATCATGTTGGGTCCGACCAATGATGCCAATATCGTCGGCGTATGCTAGTAGTTGTACCGAAAATTGTGCCTCTGGTGTTGGTTCGTGAGTTTTGCACAATCCTTTCAAGAATCAAACTGAAGAAGTCACATGACAGCGCATCGCCTTGCTTAAAACTTTTTTTGGTATCGAATATGTCGGTGAGGTCGTTTTCGACACTGATGGAGCAACGAGAAATTTCCATCGTCATCCTACTTCAAATGGCGAGTTTGGGCGGTATACCAAATCAAAACATGGATCTGTATAGTTCGTCGCTAAAAATGCTGTCACATGAGGCTTTGAAATCGATGAATAGGTAGTGAGTAGCGATTTGGACTTCTTGGGTTTTTTTCCACGATCTGCCGAAGTGTGAAAATTTGATCGGTTGTGGACTTCCTTGGACTATTACGGCAGATAGGATTTTGTATGCGATGTTGAGGAGACTTATGCCTCTATAGTTGGCGCAGTTTAGAGGGTCTCCTTTTTTGTAGATCGGGCAAACGATGCTGAGGTTCCATTCTTCAGGCATACTTTCTTCCGACCAGATTCGGCTTATGAGTTGGTGGATGTTACTACCAAGTCATCTCCGCCGGCTTTATAAAGCTCGGTGGCCGACATTTCCGGCAGCCTTATTAAGCTTCAGTTTAGATATTGCTATCCTCACTTTACTCAGGTCGGGTGTTTGGCAGCTTTCGCTGTCGTTGCCAATATTGAATGGTTCATTCTGCCTGACAGCGGAATGTTGTTCTTCGTTGCTGTTTAACAGTCTGCAGAAGTGATTCTTCCATATCCTCAGCATAGACTGTGTCTCAACTACGATATTTCTTAGTTCATCCCGACAGGATTCTGTTCGAGCCTTGTATCGTTTGCCTGGCGCTTTACACTTTGGCAAAGTTTGTGAACATCGTTCCTGGAGTGGCACCTCTCTATGTCCTCGATCAAGCTTTTTTCTTGCCCTTTTTTCTTCTTTCTGAAAAGCCGTTGTTCTTCCCTTATTCTCTACCTATAGAGCTCAATGGCAGCTCTTGTTTTTACCTGCAGCTTAGCCTTGTGGGCCTCGTTCTTGGCTGCAAGCGTCTGTAGGCATTCCTCATCAGGGGTTTCCAGGAGTTTCTTGATGGTGGGCGCGATAAACCTAGCACATCAGTTGCGGCTAATCTAATGGCTTGTTGGCGTCGTTGCCATCTATTTATCGATTTCAAATGCCCATATGACAGCATTTATAGAGACGAACTATGCTGAGCCATATCGAGTTTTGGTATACCGCCCAAACTCGTCCGTTTGTGTATGATGACGATGGAGAACTCTCACTGCTCCATTAGGGCCGTAAACGACCTCACCGACTCATTCGATACCAAAAAAGGATTTAGGCAAGCCGATGCGCTTTCATGTGACTTCTTCAATTTGGGTCTTGAGAGGATTGTGCAAAACTTCAGAGCCAATACCAGAGGACCAATTTTGCAAAAATCGGTACAACTACTTTCATACGCCGACGATATTGACATCATTGGTTGGACTCAACGTTATGTCATGACCAAGTTTGCTAATATAGAGAAGGAAGCGGCAAAAATTGGCTTAGCAGTATATGAGGGCAAGACGAAGTATCTGCTGTCAACACGAAAGGACACACAACATCGACGGATTGGGCAGAACTTCACCATTGACAGATATAACCTTTAGGTAGTAACGGGCTTTGTTTATCTCGACTCCGCTAATAACTCAGACAACAACATCTCGGCAAAAATTAAACGAAGAATTACTCTTGCCAACCGCGGTTTCATCGGGATAAGTAGGCAATATAGTAGATAATCCCTCACACGAACTACTAAGCAGATCCTAAGTAAGACCCTGATCATCCCAGTCCTGCATTACGGCTCTAAAGCGTGAACCATATCAAAAGCGGGTGAAAAAATCCTTGGTCGATTCGAGAGGAAAATTCTTCGAAATATCTTCGGTGCCCTTTGCGTTGACAGGCTATGGAGACGAAGATTCAGATGTACAGCGACATGCCCCTGGTCAAAAAACTCCGCATGTGACGTTTAAGATGTCTAGGACATGTAGAACGAATGGATGCCATTACTCGCAGAGTCTTCGATTCCCAGCCTGACGTCGGGCGCAGAAGAGGAACCCCTCGCCTTAAGTAGAAACCGACCTCAAGCAACTTGGAGTGCGCAACTGGAGGAAGTTAGCTAAGGACCGGGCTAATTGGAGAGGCATGTTGGTTGAGGCCCAGGTTCATTCCGGACTGTAGCGTCACTAACGTAAGTAAGTTAGTAGCACGGTCCGTAATCGATGTCAATGTTTTTCATTCCCTTTTGGCCAAGCCTATTCCAAAGTACTTCCTGGATGGCAGTAATGACTGCTCTTTAAAAGCTTAGGACTGCCGATAGTTGTTCTTCTGCATCTCTCCTGTTATCTGTTATCACATTCCGTGTGCAGATGCGAACATCGTTATTCGATGAGTTAAGTTCAGCAAAATGGGAGAATCAAAGGCACTCACGGAATGTAAAAGACGAAAGGCCAGATATATCTAAAATACCCCTACGGCCAGGGAATCAACAGCTCCTGAAAAAAAGGCTTCCATTGAGATGAAGATTACCTTAAAAATGACAAGAATGGCCCCATTATTGGCGCCCCAATTGTGGTTAGACTGTTCGATTTCGGTTAAACTTAGCCGGCCTACAAACATCTCGTCCCCATGCAGCTAAAGTATCCTCGCAAGTAATTGCATCCATTTTGATGAAAAGGATAAAAAAGGATTTTTAACATATTAATGGGTGAGTGAAACCCCCGGAAAACCCAAAATGCTTACTATTGGAACATTAATATAGAAAACACGTGATTAAACGAATTTAAAATTAATTTCTTCAAAAGTGAATAAATTTTCACAGGACCATTTAATTGAGATGATGTTCGTAGAATAACCTATTTAATCAGCAAACAGTCGGGTTTTTTGCAAATGAATTCTTTCATCTTCACGCCATGACTGCAAGAACAATGCTTTAGCTGCAAAAAGTGATTAGGAGCTCATTAATGTAACGGTAATAAGTTCCATTCACAAGTACCGAGAAAAAGATAATTTACCTTTAACTGGAGAGGCGGTTTCATACCTTTCAATGGGAGGTAATGATCAGATAATTAAAACAGATTTTGACTCAACGATTGCCAATTCCTAGAATGGACTTTTAATTAACTTCTTGGAACTGATAATTCCTAACTTGTTGGTCGCACCCAATCAAGTTCTCTTTTCGGAAGTCTTGATTGCACATATCTTGCACCAACACAAAGCATTTATTCAACTAACCATTAGTTAGCTTAGCGTATCTAGGAATTTTCTTTTATGTAGTTTCAGGCAGCTGATTTAACTGGTTAAATAAATAAAAATAAATAAAATGGTAAAAGTGGTCCTTAATGCAACTTCAGAGGGACTTATTTGACATACACATGGTTGACTTACCTACAAAAGTTGTCACACGATGTTCTTTGGCTGCTAATATACCCTAGCCTTCTTGTTTTGATACAAAGTTTGTAACAAAGAGAAAACATTCAGCTAGATATGCCTTAAAGTATATGGATCGACTCAGAAACGAATAACACGGACACAGTCTTTTATTCTTTTTTTTTTTGGCCGTCACATGCTTTTGTATTTTCTGAATGGCAGTAATGTCGGCTCGTTTATAGTTTCTGTCAGTTATTTGGCAACACCTTTTCTATGCAACCGAAATCGCAGATATTTTGGTTCTAATCCAAACCTTTTGCAATCTCAAAAATATTTTCAGTCAACCACAAGTTTCGTCGATGTTCCAATATAATCACACACTATGGCACTCTTCTTGGATGTTTCCCTGAATTTCCAAAACCCTCACATCGCGACATTACCTTTTTTTACCGTGCAAACTTTTAGATGCGTAGGACTTCATTTTTAAGTGAGGACTACCGCGATCAATAACGTTATAGATGGCTTTAATTTTATTAACACCTACCACACAAAAGCATCATGTACAAAGGAGTCAGCCCTGCACCACCTAAAACAGATTATTTCGGAAGCTTAGCTGTACCTGTCAATGCAACCTACCTACTGCCCAATTGCCAATGCCGTTTTATACTAAAACTTATTCATCAAAAACAGTTATTTCCAACATTTTGTTGTTGGAAGGCACTGAGTTGAACTTCGTTGTTACTTTTACTATCACGAGACTGGGGTATCTTATTTGAAGACACCAACTTTTTGGGACTCTAAAGGGATCAAATGAACAGTCGCTCTCCAACTCTCGTAGTGGTAAGTTGACTAGTCTGTGCGGAAGTATTTTTCAATTGTGAATTAGTGAACAAGTGGCAAGTAAGCCAAGTAAATTTTATCGTCCACGTGGAGTAGTGGTGCTATCACCTGACTCAGGAGTGGGAGTCGTGGGTTCGAGCCCAACCAGACCCCAGTACTTTTAAATTTTTTTCCAATTCATCCGGTGGAGAAAACAACCGAAGAAGAGTGTTTCGGCCGAATTACCGGCTATGGAAACCGGTGCGGCGAATGAAGTCCCGCAAGAGGGGGGAAACAGGTCGCCGACAAACAAACGGCAGAAGCTGGCGATGCCTGCATCGCCATCAACAGCAACAACATCATCGGCATCTGCGACGGCAGGTATGCCAACAAAGCTGGTACCAGCGACAAAAGAGGCTGCACCAACAACAACAGCAGCAGCAAGTGATACGGCAACAACCCAAAAGGGTGAGATGAGGCGGAGGAAGCTAAATCCGATGCCAAATCTCAATGCAAGGAGATGTATGCAGGTAGCGGAAAATACACCGCTGCCAACAACAATGGAAGAAGAGGAGGAGTGCAACTCTGACCTCGATGAATCCGCGTTTGATGAAGGGGAACCCCGCTACGTTGGCGAGGGAAACCCGTACAAAGAGCTCGCAGAGGTTGACGAAGCGCAGCCTGATGTGAATGATGAGGAGGCCAAGTTGAGCATCCTCATCGCAGAGTTAACGGCTAAACTCGAAAAAATGCGAGAGGCCAGACAAAAAGATGCCCTCGCGGAAAAAGAAAGGAGGCGGAAGCAGAGACAACAACTCGAGCTGAAAGCGAAGCCAATGCTTCAGCAGAATAAACTGCAACCAATGCAGCAACGGTTTGCTATGCAACAACTACATCCGAAGAAGCAACGACAACAGCCGCAACAGCAGCAGCAACAACAGCAGCACCAACGAATGCAGCAACAAAAACAACAGCCGCAACAACACCAGCAGCAAAGACAACAGAAGCAGCAGATGCAACCCCCAAAGGAAAAGAGGGAAGAAGTACCCCCCATCAACGTAAGTTACCTCAGTACTAGTGATAGTATTAAATTGTGTAAGAGATACATAAAGGATTTCGCGGTCAAGCATATCTCGGCCCAAAGTCATAAGATTATATGTTACAGTATTGAGGACTACAAAAAAGCCCGCAAAGCACTGGAGGGGGTTAAGGCAGAGTACTTCACGTACACGCCCAAAACCGAAAAATTAAAAACGATGATTCTTAAGGGAATCGATCCCGCCGCTGTTGATGCGGAGGAGCTCTTAAACGAGCTCAAGTGTTTTGATAGCGACGACCTTAAGTTCGTCGGTGTAAAGCCGTTTTCCGCGGTCAAGGGTAGGGGTGGTAACCGAAGGTTACCATTTTTCCTCGTACAACTAACCCCCAATAGCAAAATCGATAGTCTACGCAGAATCAATCGCGTATACTATCATGCTGTAAAATGGGATAAATTAAAAAGGACAGATCGCATATTGCAATGTATGCGCTGTCAGAGGTTCGGGCATGCCGCTTCTAACTGCAACATGCAGATTAGATGTGTTAAGTGCGACGAGGACCACATTTTAAACGAATGTCCTCTAGGTAGCGATAGAGTAGAAGATATGAGCAAGCTCATATGTGTTCTTTGCGGGAATGCGGGGCACCCTGCTAACTATAAGGGATGTCCTGTATTCCAACAGAAAAAGAAGAGTATGCTAGCTCGGAAACAGGCTGTAGAAGAAGAAAGGCGGCTTAAAAGTCGCTCTTTCACAAATAGGGTTGAGCCCAACATGTCCTATGCCCAAATGGCAGCTGGAACGGGTAGCTCCCAGACATTAAACAGGCCTAAGGTTGCTGAAAAAGCACCTGAAGCCGATTTGGATATGAAAAAGTTCTTGCTGTCATTAGATAGCAAGATCGATAAGTTCCAAAAACAACTAAACGAGCAAGCAGCTAGAATAGATCATATCTATTCGATGTTTGCCGTGTCTAGCGCGCCATGAATATGATGAGTACGCTGGATGAGGTAAACTTTAGGATCCTAGCTGTGAATGTTAATTCATTAGTCAGGGTCGAGAGAAGAACCGTCCTTACAAACCTGTTGAAAAACCAACTCCCGGATGTAGTTTTGGTCAGCGAAACTAAGCTAAACCAGAAACACAAATTGGGATACAGCAACTACCATGTAGTGAGAAGAGACCGACCCCACTCCTCCCAAGGGGGTGGGGTCGCTGTCTTATTACGCAAAGGCTTACGCAATAACATTATATATAGCGGTGAAGTACGTAGGTTCCAGGTGTTGGAAGCATGCATCGTATGCATTCCTCTCCATAGTCGGAGGAGAATGTATGTGGTGTCGCTTTATGCACCTGAAGCAACTCAACAAACTCAATTTATAGCAGAGCTCGAGACACTTTTTCGTTGCCTACAGCTTCAATCGGCTGATAATTATTACTTTTTGGCCGGTGATCTTAACGCTAAGCACGCGGCTTGGGCAAATGCAATCTCGAACACTAGAGGTCGACTGCTTCAAAATTGGAGGGGCAAAATATGATTGAGTACAAACTTAGTTTGTACGCGACAGATATCCCGTCTTTCCCGAGAGGAAATTCTTTTCTGGACTTAGCCCTTACGGACAATAGACTAGAACTGACAAATAACGAACACGCGCGGAACTGTGTACGAGCATTCGATTACGATGACAGTGACCACCTCGGACTTGATGCCGTATTCAGGATCCCAAACGAGCAAACTCAACTGGAGGAGTTCGACCAAGTTCGTTCTTTCGACTACCGAAAGACGAACTGGCCGCGTTTCAACAGAATTGTAAAGCGAGAATTACGTTTGAGCGAAATTGATCCACCGACAAACAGAAACCTTACAAACGACGAAATTGACCAAAATTTACTAAAAATGAATGAGGTCCTCACAAGGTCAATGGATCTAGCTATCCCTAAGATAACTAGTTCTGACGACCAGACGGAGAAATATCGAACGCCAACAATCGATGCACTCCACCGACACAAAAGCAGACTGGTCTCGAGGCTTAAACGGCTGCGAAGACAATTCACTGACAGACAAGACCCGGAGGTTCGGACACTGAAGTCACTGATCAAAAATCTTAAAAAATTAATATCGGAAAATTACAGAAAATCTATAAATTTTTACTGGGGCAACAAAATTAAGGCTATAAAAACCAGTAGCCCGAATATGTTCCCCCAAATAAATAAAATATTCAGGCGAAAAGATCATAACGACATTCCATGTGTCCGAATTTCCAAAACGACAGAAAACAGACAGACACTCACGGCTGTTGGTATAAGTCCGGAAAACGTTGACTCGAACGACGGTTTTTTCACGATCGAAGATCCTCAAGAGAAGGCGAATTCGATAGGCGCTATTTTCGAGACCGTGTATACGGTGAACAATCCTGTTCGCCCAAATCGCGATATTGAGGAAAGAGCCTTTCTGAATCACTTTCATCTGCGCACTGAACTTCAAGCTTGGCGATCTGAGAATCACGGTTTTTCCGTATTCAATGACGAAAACCCTTCCAATGGCATAGTCGCCAATAGCCTGATGCTGTTCATGCAAAAAGATGAACTCCTGGACATCTTGGTATCATTGAAAAATAAAAAGTCGGCAGGAGAGGACGGTGTCCCAAACGTCGTATTGAGACACCTGCCAATAGAAGCAGTCGATATCTTCACCACCTTGTTTAACAATGCACTGAATAATGCGCATTATCCGGTGCACTGGAAAACGGCGGTGGTACATCCTATCCCCAAAAAGGACAAGGACAAAACAAACCCTGCAAATCTTCGGTCAATAAGCCTTCTGCCGAATGTAAGCAAGGTCTTCGAGAAGATAGTCAATAGAGCTCTGCTTAAGTGGGTTGAGGAAAACAAAATTATTCCGGATAATCAGTTTGGTTTTCGAGCGAGGCATGATACCATTCATGCCGCGTCGAAACTAGTGTCCGACATCCAATGGAATAAGTCAACAAAACAATGCACAGGGGCCTGTCTGGTTGACTTTGAGAAGGCCTTCGACACCGTATGGTTAGAGGGGCTTTTCTACAAGCTGACCAGACTGGGCATGCGTAAACCCATGCTATATATGATTTATGAAATGCTTATGGGAAAGAAGTTCGTTGTCAAATGTGGCAACGTAACTTCGAGTAAAGTCTTTGAAATTAAAAACGGTTTACAACAGGGGGCGGTGAACTCCCCGATATTGTTTAACATTTATACAAGTGATCTTGTAGGTTCTCTCAGACACGCTATAGCGTACGCAGATGATTTAGTGGCGTACAGATCAGGTCCGAAAATCGAGGTCATCAACACACTTTTGCAACGTGACTTCGATCACATTAAGGGATATTGCGATGATTGGAAATTGAGGATCAATTTCCAAAAAACCGAAACAATTCTGTTCAGGACCCCAGTGCAGAGGGCTTCTTACGATACCAGAAAAAACTGGAAAAAATTTTGTATCATGGGACAGCATGGACGGCCGTTGGCGGTGAGAAATGAAGTCAAATACCTTGGCATCTGGCTTGACAAGTTTCTATATTTTAATAAAAATGTGGATGCTTGTCTGGCCAGGGCTAGGGGGGCTTATGCTCTGACAAGAAGATTGTTTCATAGCAGTCAACTTAATTCAAGGGTGAAAGTCATTTGCTACATGGCCCTCATAAGGCCGATCATCGCTTACGGTTATCCCGTGTGGTTCAATGTATCACCATCCTACATGGAAAGGATAAGGCTATTCGAGAGGCGTTGTCTCCGATCCTGCTTAGGGTTGTACCGAACACCAGACTCCGAGTACATAAAATACTATCGGAACGAGGTTCTATACAATGGGGCCCAGTTGAACAGAATTGACAATTTCCTAATTAAGGTGAATCGAAGGCACGCTGCAAGGGCGATGGCTAGCGACAACAGCCTGATCTTCGGGGCTTATTACCCCAATGAAACATATATAGAGAGTGCGCTCATGTCTGGCTTTATTCCACCAGAGGCATTTGTTTATATCGATTCGTTAGGGTTGGTACAAGACAGGAACGGTATCCCGGATTTATACCACCGCTACCGTGACGCGCGTGACAAACGGCTAATCCGCGACGGGTACGTTGATAATGCTCCGGAGCTCCTCCGCTTTAGCACGGCGGTATCGGATCGCGATAGGATCGAGGCCGAAAGGCAGCGCACCGAATTCTGGTGGCTACACGAGGGAAGTGATTCAGCACTTCCTCTAGACTTTGCGGACTTTTAGTCCAATAACTAGTTCTTCGACAAATTAATTCTAGTACTAGGTCTGTGGCGGGGATTGTGCCCCATATTGGCGTACAATATGGGTGGTTGCATGCTGCCTGTGGACCAAAAGACTCGATCAGGATGGCGACCCCTCGCGGCATATGCAGCGAGGGCTCGCCAACCAGATTATAATTAGGTTTAAGTAGTTAAGTAATCTTAAGTAGTTAAGTAGTCTTAAGTAGTTAAGTAGTATTAAGTATTTAAGTAGTATTAAGTAGTCTTAAGTAGATTAAGTTTTTTTTATATAAAATTGTCACTAATCAAAGTTTTTTAAATTTTTCTTTGAAATATAAATTTATTTTAAAATAAAAAAAAGAAACTTGAAGCCGAAAGGCAAAATAAAAAACTGTTAGATGTAAGCTTACAGCGCCCGCTAAGGGCCATAATTTAGTTTAAGTAAATATGTTATTGATAAGTTAGATTTAAGCATTTTTGTCTAGTATTAAGTTAATATTTTAAGGAAATAAAAAATGAATTTAAAAGTAAAAGTAAAGGGATCAAATGAATAGCAGCTTATTTTCACAAGTCTAGAACTCCGTGAATTTGGGTTGTTCAATATGTCCTTTCAGTACCTACAACTCCTTAAAAGTATAAATTCTCATAGGAATAATAAAAACCTAAGGAGCACCTTTTACATCCCTATCAACATGAAAACCACTGCAGGAGGTATTAAAAAATGATTTTAATACCAAAAATGTTTGAAATTCACAAAAACCACAGCCTTTTACTCCCTTTAAGGATTGGTATCTTCACCCTTTATATTTTATTCAATTTCAACAGACATCCATAGGGACTTTAAAAAATCGATAAATTTCAAAAGGCATTTCAATTCGTCCGAAAGTAAAAATCAAATTTTAGGATGTCTCGCGTAGAACTTAACACATAGCTGTACGTGTTTTGAATAATTCAACAAGTTGTTTACAAGTTCATTCTATGGACACTCTTTTCCCATATTGAGTCGTCCTTTGAGTAATTTTCATTTCATTCCAAACGAACATGCATTTCACTCGAGTGCGCATACATGTATGATGCGAACTCGAACAAGTTCAACTCAAACGGAGTTCTTGTTTTGTAGGCGCCTTTTTAATGGAACAACGTCAACCCGGTAGTAATATAACACCTCTCCAATAATTATCATCGAGGTGACAAACGCCCGTCATTAATTAGTACATTTTTATAAAGGACGAAAACAATCGACTAATTGGGCACTAATCACTCAGATACAAAGGGATATGGACACAAGATTGCATTACCAAAGTTAACATTAAGATTCTTCTTCGGGATTCCTGCTTTCTATTTTTTTTTCCCCCGGAAGCTATATTTTCAGATACATCTATCTAATTACATTTTACCTTGAGCTATCATTATAATGAGGAAACTTTAGTGTGTAGGTATAACTACCCTGCTAACTAGCAGGGATCTCATTCAGGAAACACTTTGTGTAGTAGATTTATGAAAAATAGAGGAGCAGATTGAAGCTTTGTTGTATGGTATAACGGAAATACTAAATAGGGCTGAGATAAATAAACAAAGTCCAATTAAAAACGAACTTCATCGCATGGTGTGCAGTTGGCGTCAGTTTATTTCGACGATCCTCCAATTTGGGTTTTGTGCTTTGTCTTAACTATCCATCCACAAAAAAAAAACATTGTTACGATAAAACCAAGAGCCCCGAAAAGGACTCATCTTGTTGTCGAAACCCATGTAAACCGAAAAGTAAAACGAAGTTCATAGAGGGTTTTCAAAAAGAGCGCTACAAAAATTTTTTTTAAATAAAACAAAAACGGTTTTGGATGTCAATGAAATTCTTAATTCCTGTGAAAGTACGTTTGATGCCATTATGGCCACCACGGGCATGCTTGCAGAAGTCCAGACGCTGAACCCAATTTTCGATGGTTTTGAAGCATAAATCGGCCGATACTGCTGCAATTTCACGTTCGATATTCGTACGAAGTTCATCAATCGTAGCTGGCTTGTTGGCATAGACCATAGATATGACGTAGCCCCACAGGAAATAGTCTAACGGCGTCAACTGTTCTACGGCGCTGAAGCATCGACCGTACCACAAGCGGATAAAGAAATTCTTGGTCGATTTGAGAGAATAATTCTATTAAAAATATTCGGTCCCTTTGTGTTGACGGGCTATGGAGACGAGGATTCAACCAAGAACTATAACAGCTGTACAGTGACATATCCCCAGTCAGAAATATCCGCATCGGACGTTTAAGATGGTTAAGACAATTAGAACGAATAGATAGCAATACTCTGGTGTCTTACGCAGTAGAGGAAGACCTCGGCCTAAGTGGTACGCGCACAGAAACCGAAGAAACCGAATTCAACCAACTTGGGTTGTGCAACTGGAGGCTGGGCTAATTAAGAGGCTTGTTGCTTGATGCCCAGTTTCATTTCATAATGTAGCTCCACTTGAGTAAGTAGGTAAGACAAGCGGTTCATTTTCCGAACTTACTTAACTTATTGACATCGGGTTTTTCAACAGGGACGCTACAAAAGTTGAACGACAGGGACAGCAAACGACGCCATATTTTTTGCCGCTGTTTTGACGTTTCTCTTCAGTAAGGTTTGCCATTTCATGGTGGAAAGATATACGATCCAACAACGAGTCGAATTTATAAAAATTTACAACCGAAATTCGGAGTCAGTGTCCTCAACGTTAAGAGCGCTACGTCCAATTTATGGTCGTCATAATCATCCTAGCAGATCAACAATTGAGCGTCTAGTGGACCAAATTTGAATCCACAGCCACAGTACAAAATGTTCCCGTGCCAGTGAGACAGAGGAGTGCCCGTAGTGTCGAGAATATTGCCGCTGAGGCTTCAGTTGAAGAAAGCCCAAATGTGTCTCTCACACGTCGTTCTCGTGTGTCAAATTTTGCGAAAAGATCTGGCCTACATCCTTACAAGATTAAATTGACGCAAGAACTGAAGCCGCTTGACCACCAAAAGCGTCGTATATTCGTGAATTGGGCTGAGCAACAACTTGAAAATGATCCGGATTTTCATCGAAAAATCATCTTCAGCGATGAGGCTCATTTCTGGCTGAATGGCTTCGTCAATAAACAAAACATGCGGTATTGGTCAAGCAGCAATCCACACGTACTCCATGAGTCATCATTGCATCCCGGAAACATTACGGTTTGGTGTGGTTTATGGGCTTGGTCGGCTTGGTCGGCTCGGTCGTGGGATTTGACCCCGTTATACTATTTCCTGTGGGGCTACGTCAAGTCTATCTATGCCTATAAGCCAGTGACCATTGATGAACTTCGTACGAATATCGAACATGAAATTGCAGCAGTATCGGCCGATTTATGCTTGAAAACCGTCGAGAATTGGGTTCAGCGTCTGGACTTCTGCAAGCGTGCCCGTGGTGGCCATGCAAAAGAAGTCGAGTCCCATACATAATGGCATCGAACTTGCTCTTACAGGAATAAAGAATTTCATTGATATCCAAAACCGTTTTTGTTTGATTTAAAAAAAACTTTTGTAGCGCTGTTATTGAAAAATCCTTTAATTCGTATGTTTTTTAAATTAGCAACGATATTTTCAAAATCGAAATGGAAGTTTATTTTTAAATGCTTTAAACGCGTCAAACTTTTTAAGAAAAAACGTTAATACAACTTTTTTCATGGCCCACAAAACGGATGAAGTGAACTAAGGCCACATGCAATAAAGCCAACTTCAAAAAATCACAAATCAAACAGTTAAATTTAATACTCTGCTGTGTCCTGCAACCACCCTACTTGGGTTTGCTGTTGGATTTGAGTTTGCTGCAGGTTTGCGTTGCTTTAACAACCTTTCAGGGGTTATTTTTATGATGATAACATTAAAACTAACTTGGCGGTATTTCCATTAATTTTATTTCGTATTATTTCGTTTTGAAAACTTCGTTTGGCCTTCTTTCACATCACCCACAAAATGCTACACTTTTCTGAACTTTTTACGTAATAGAGTAGTTAACCGAAAGCTAGTACATCTACTACAATCCCAATAAAGTGCGATCCCTGTTATTGTCCCAAATTTCGTTTCATTTCCTCCTGTTAATATGCTTTACCTACAAATTACTTTCATCATTTACAATGATGGCATTTAGGATGGTTTTGACTTAAATTTTGTTTCTTCTCCTGGCCATTCATAGAGGTCCTCGTGATTCCCTACTCTCACTATCATTCAAATTCTCCCAGACACGTTAAGACACATCCTTCACAGGTTTATTCAAAGTTGTTAATTTCAAATGCCAGGATCAGACCCGCCCCACCTATTTAAAAGCGTGTCGGGGAAATGCCAATGAGATGCAAAAAGGAATAAGGACGGGCAAACATTGTTTTCAATTAAAATTGACGCTCGGGGTGCATCAGCTTGTCTATAAAAAAAAACGTATTTTCAAACACATTCAACAAAAGCTAAATAATCCCTAAGGGTAGATAAAACAGTTCAGCATATGGAATCGTAAAATTCGACCTCATTCGTTTTTATTTTCGATCGCGTGCTTTAAAATTGGCGTGTGTTAAAACTAAGGAGACCAAACCTTGTTACGACATATTCAACGGATACACCTTCCATAGGATTTTTCGTTTTTCGAATTTAGTAGCGCTATTCATCTTCATCCTTTTATTCGTGTCCTGTAATTAATTCTAAATGCCCTGATAAGCTTTACATTGCTTTTGTTGGGCATATTCGAGTCAAAAGATTCCTTTTAGTGTGATAAGGGTGAAGGTGGAATGATTGTCGCCACCATGCTCTTTGGCGGGTTCTATGGTGTTGCTTGTTGCTAATTAAGATAAATCGTATCAAATGGTTGTCAGGAACATTTCTACTCATTTATTACCAAATAGCTTTTCGATTAGTCTCGTGTCTTGTATCACTAAATGGAAGGCTACTTGTTGTCTCGTAGGATGGTTTCGGCATTGGAAGCATTTTCTTTTTTTTGACATTGGTGCAAGTTTTGATTAATGGTGGCTAATTATTTTGATTAGATTATGTCAGGTTTCATGTGTAAGATCCGGCGGCTGCCTGGTCGAATATATTCTTATGAGTGCGTTCCCGCCTGCAAACAGAAACCATCTCCGGCTAACCGGTAGCCGCCTGCCGGAATGTTGCCGGCTTTGCTCACTGCAAAGCGCCTAAGTGGTCACTTTTGATTGCAGTCTTTCCAAATAAAGATGCTCTTACAGTATTTGAGCGCTTAAATGGCTTTCTTTGGCGACTTCGGCCTTGGTGCAGATTGTTACAATGCACGCGATGATGTCTTGAAAACATGCGACTTATTCCCTAAGTCTACATACGAATATTCGTTTTTTCTGATCTATTTATATCACGGTTCCGTCCGCCCCATCCCATAGTTTTTCCTGGATGGCAGTGATGTCTGTTTTTTAACTGTTAATTTCTGGCTTACACCAGTTTTCGTCTACACCTTTTCTGTTGAATATTCTCACATTCCAGGTGCAGATACGAACGTCGTTGATTGTTTTTCGTTCAGCTCAGTCGTCAACAAAAAATCTGTCCTTGCCGAGGCTCTTGGTTGCTTCGTAGTAACAATTTTTTGCGTGAGTGGGTAGTTAGCCCGAAGTCTGGAGGGCAAGATCCAATTCATTCATGCCTACCAACTATGGGACTGAGCGCTGCCGTTGGCCGCTCAGCTCTACCGCCACCTACCCTTTTCAAGTGGCCTGACTAGCCCCTGAGATTCCTACATTATCTGTTGTCCGAATATGTCGAAGCAGCTTAATTCAGTTGTTTACTTTGTCCATAATAACTGTGGACCATAGACGCTACCATTCACTCTATCTCGAGAACTCTTCCGCTGCCGTCTGGGTAGGTTCTTTTGATAGGGGACTTAACCCACAGCTAAAGGATGGTTAAATTTCAAGGGCCGATGTAGATTTTTAATAAAACACAAAATATACAAAAAATTATTGTCAATTCTTTGTACTTTGATAATATTGTTATGGTTCGATTATGCATGGAACAAAATATCGGCCAAACGGCAGCCGCGACCTCAGCGGCACACCTCCATCCGATGGTCCAAATTTTCGATGACGCTGAGGCATAATTGAGGTTCTATGCCATTAATGTTCCGAGTTAACTCATCATTTAGCTCTTTAATTATTGCTGGCTTATCGACGTACACCTAATCTTTCAAATAACTCCAAAGAAAGAAGTCCAACGGTGTCAAATCACATGATCTTGGCGGCCAATTAACATCGCCACCACGTGAGATAACACGGCCATTGAATTTGTCGCGCAAACGAGCCTTTGTTTCGTTAGCTGTATGGCAAGTGGCACCATCCTGTTGAAACCACATATCGTCCACATCCATATCTTCCGATTTGGGCCATAAAAAGTTCGTTATGATCTCACGCTAGCGAACACCATTCACAGTAACTGCCTGACCGGACTCATTTTGGAAAAAAAAACGGCCCGATGATGCCGCCAGCAAGTCTTTATCCATAATGTTCATCAACGACTAGCGTGAGAGGTGAATTGTTGGGCACTAGGACGAGTTGAGGAGGTCGGCTCTTCAGCCAAACTATCGCGAACAGCAGCAATATTTTCTGCAGTACGAGCATGCACTGGTGTTTTCACATCTCCTAGAGACCCGGTTTTCTCAAAGTTTTGCACGATTTTTCCGATTGTATGCACATTTGGATGATTAAATTGACCGAAAAAATCACGAAGTGCACGATATGCATTTTTAACTAAACGCCAATTTCAAGCCTGAAAAACTTTAACGCGTTGCTCGATTGTGTATCGCTCCATGGTTCAAATTGAATTAATCTGAAACTGAGAAATGTCAAATGAAATGCAGAAAAATCCTTGACGTTAAGGTGTGGTTCACATTCAACATCTGCCCTTAAAAGTAATCACCCGTTAGTTTTGATCCATGAATGGTAATTAATTGCCCACCTTAAATTGAGGTCAACATACGGAATTTTTATGAAATGTTTAAAAAAAACCCACTGACATTCCAAAAAAATCTTCAAAAGATTCG
Source organism: Rhingia rostrata (assembly GCA_949824845.1). Taxonomy (NCBI): domain Eukaryota; kingdom Metazoa; phylum Arthropoda; class Insecta; order Diptera; family Syrphidae; genus Rhingia; species Rhingia rostrata. The sequence continues at coordinate 66,669,824 of OX463758.1, forward strand.
ATTATACAAAGTCCTGCACTGCTGGTGATTCATTTATTTATAAATCTTCTCCCTAGCCCTAACACATTGTACACAAATGTTCATCAATCAATATTAAGACACATTTCGACTTGACATTCGCCTACCATTTTACATCCAGCCTAGTCCTTCATACAGTCCATCTTGTTCGGTGGCACAGGTACCTTCTATATACCACCGTCTGTGACGTTCAATTGCTAATGCAGCTGATCCCTAAGCTCAGCTGCTGTCAATGCATTTGGCAGATCCTGCTTATTGGCAAACACTAATAGCATTGCATCCTGCAACTCTGTCTTCATGAAGATGTTTCGTAATTCCTTTTCAGCCTCCGCAATTTGCTATCCATCGCTTGCGTCCACAGCAAATATAATCCCTTGGGAGTTTTGGAGATAGTGACGCCATAGTGGACGTATCTTAGCCTGTCCCTGGCATCTCAGATGTCGTTTATAGAGAATTTATAGAGAATTGTAGTCTTCCCCGGTATATCCCCGGCCAACCATCAATATCCGAATTTATTTCTTGCCAAACAGTCGGCTAAGGAGGTTTGAAATTGTTAAGCCCATTGTTTGACATTGTGCGGTGTCCTTTATAAGTCCGTGGAGGATATTAAATCCGTTAAAGATGTTTTGAAAACACTGGTAGAATTTTTGAGGACAGTAGGAATGTTTACCTCAATCGATTCTAATTTTGTGTGACATATATGATTGGCTCCAGGGGCCTTTAGTAATTTAAACTAAACCATAGGCTGTAGGTATGTGTATATGTTCGGACCTTCTACATTCAAGGCGAGTCAATTAAATGTAATTGTCGACCCGCTTAATTTTATATTCGTTTTTAATTAAATTATAGCATCACCTCATGCACCACAACTCAATTAAATATGTGTACGACCAACAGTCCACAAGAGGTGGATTTAAAGAGAGCGAGGTGTGCGTTTGGTTCATCAGATTACACAATCGATTGATAATTAATTACAAAAACGAATGATGTGTCCTGGCGATTGGATAAATGCGTTTAATACAGTGCACCAAAATAGCTAATTAATTATTTTACTGACAATTTTTAATTACATTTTAAGGGATTTTCATAATAAAGTAGCTGTCAATGACTCGTTGACAGTTATTGGCGAGTTTATTAGTGACGTTTATTTGTTGCTTGAAAGCACGTGGGCTGATTGACTTGGCTAAAAAAAAACAAAATACTACTATGGTCTACATAGGTCCTTCTTTAATAGAAATTATTACTAACATCCGAACAAGGTGGATGCAAAGGTCCTCGACGGGACCTCTGACGATTGATCTGACAAACAATAAGGCCCAGTTTTTCAGTGCGAAATCTTCCTTGTTTCTCGAATTGACCCGATAAAGTATTTTTTCATTTAATTGGAATCCAGTGTCAACTTTGAATTACTTACTAGCGGCACTACCGTCTGGTATGAACCTGGGCCTCAACCAATATGCCTCTCTATATTAGCCTGTTCCTTAGCTAATTGCCTATAGTTGCTCACTCCAAGTTTGTTGTGGTAGGTTTCTAGTTGTGCGCGCCACTTAAGGCGAGGTATTCCTCTACTGCGTTCGACGTCTGGCTGGGAATCGAAGACTCTGCGAGCCGGAGTATTGCTGTCCATTCGTTTTAGATGTCCTAGCCATCTTAAACGTCCAATGCGGAGTTTTTTGACCAAGGGCATGTCTCTGTACAGGTCGTATACTTCTTGGTTGAATCTTCGTCTCCAAAGCCCGTCAACGCAAAGGGGACCGAAGATTTTTGAAGAATTTTCCTCTCAAATCGACCAATGATTTCTTCATCCGCATTTGAGACGGTACATGCTTCAGCGCCGTAGAGCAGGACTGGGATGATCAGGGTCTTATATAAGATCTCCTTAGTAGTTCGAGTGAGGGATTTACTACTGAATTGCCTTCTTAGACCGAAGAAGCAGCGGTTGGCAAGAGGAATTCTTCGATTAATTTCTGACGAGATGTTGTTGGCAGAGTTAATATCGGAGCCGAGATAGATAAAGTCCCGTACTACCCCAAAGTTATATCTGTCAATGGTGGCGTTCTGTCCAATTCGTCGATGTAGTGTGTTCTTTCATGTTGACAGCATATAGTTAGTCTTACCCTAATTTAGTGCTAAACCCATTTTTGCTGCTTCCTTCTCTGTACTACTGAACGTGGTTATAACATCCGTTGAGTCCTACCAGTGATGTCGGCGTATGCATGTATTTGCACCGATTTTTGAAAAATTGAGCCTCTGGTGTTGGCTCGTGAGTTTTGCACAATCCACTCAAGTTTCAAATTGAAGAAGTCACATGACAGCGCATCGCCTAGATCCGAAACGATGCTCAGGTTCCAATCTTGACGGGTAATTTCATCAGAACAAATTTAGGTTATAAGTAAGTGAATCCTACTTGCTAAATCATCTTCGCCGGCTTTATGAAGCTCGGCGGGAAGTCATTACTTTATCGCAAGCTTAAGCTTAAGTTAATATATTGCTATCCTCACTTCACTCAGGTCGGATGGTCAGCAGTTTTCGTTCTCGTTGCCTATACAGTGGAATGTTGTACGTCATCGCCGTTCAACAGTCTGCAGAAGTGGTTCTTCCATATCCTCAGCATCGACTGTGTCTCAACTACGATATTTCCATGTTTATCTCGACGGGACTCTGTTCGAGCCTTGAATCCTTGGCTTTGATGTTTCTTACATTGCTGAAACTTGAGAACTTTGTTCCTCGATCGCGGGCTTTTCCTGCTTTTTTTTTTGTTCTTTCTGAAAGGCCGATGTTCGTTCCTTCTTCTTTGGCTGCAGAGCTCAATGGAAGCTTTCGTATTGACCTGCAGCTTAGTCTTGTAGGCGTCGATCTTGGCTGCGAGCAACTGTTGGCATTCCTCATCAAAAAGTGAGTTTCTAGAGGTTGGGCGCGAGAAACGTAGCACATCAGTTTCTGCTGAACTAATGACTTGTTGGCATCGTTGCCATTGTTCTTCAAGGTATAGCTCCGATTCGATGTTAGCTACTCGGAATGTTCGGACATCCAAAATACTGGACTCGTACCTCTTGTCGATCGCAATGTGAGCAACTTTATTGACTGTTCGCTGATCTGGATAACGCCATGTCAAGGTGAGAAAACTTTTTACTGGCTACTTTGGCATTTCGTTTCGCAACGTAGTTTTCAGACGAATTATCGTCAAGGCTACGTTTGACTGCATGTGCACGATTTTAACATCGTACTGCGGTAGTCGCTCATAGGTTTTGTCAAGGAGCTCGTAGAAGCAATCTTTAGCTAACGGGTTTTTTTTTAGAAGTTGGTTTTTCGAATAGAGATAACCCTAACAATGCATCCGCAGAGAAGTCCAACAGTGTGAACCGAAGAAACAATTGCCACTGCAGAGCAAAGTGCTGAAGAGAACCCGACTGAATCGATTCGCCACCGTGCACAGCAATTGGAGATTTGTTTCTTCCCGAATTTAATGGCATGAATATGGATGAGATGTGGTTCCAACAAGACGGCGCTATATGCCACACAGCGCACGTCACAATCGATTTATTGAAGGAAACATTCGATGAGCGCATAATTTCGCGGAATGCTTCTGTCAACTGGCCACCAAGATCGTGTAATTTGATACCATTGGCCTATTTTCTTTGCGGATCTGTGAAGTCGCTCGTCTGGGCCAACAAACCAAAAACCAACATTCGTGGCTTTATTGCCGACATACGGCTCCAAATACTAGAAAAAGTAGTTAAAAATTGGACCTCTAGAATTGGCTTTTCTCAAACCAACCACGGCGGCCACATGCGCGAAGTCATATTTAAACATTAATGGCATAAAATTATCCTTCTAATAAAGCCAAATTGAAAGACATTTATTCGATTTTCTTGTGTTTTATTCAATTCGAAGTTCTACACCTCTACACGCTCTAATTAGTCTTACCGTCACTAACTGCTAAACTCGTTTTTGCCGCATCCTTCTCTATACTAGCAAACGTGGCTACGACATTACGTTGAGTTCAACCAATGATGGCAAAATCGTCGGCGTATGCTTGTATTTGCACCGATTTTTGGAATATTGTACCTCTGGTGTTGGCTCGGGAGTTCCGCACAATCATCTCATGAATCAAATTAAGAAAATCACATGGCAGCGCATCGCCTTGCCTAAATCCTCTTTTGGTATTGAACGTGTCGGTGAGTTTTAAATTGTCACCCTACACAAACGGACAGTGAAAATGTCTCTGTATAGTTCGTCTCAATAAATGCTGTCCTACGCGGCTTTGGATGTCCTAACATTCAGTGGAGCTAACATCGACTCGGACCACTACATTGTTACAGCCAAGGTAAGAAAGCGGATATCCACCACGCCACAACAATCCAGAAATACTGTGAAAACAATTTAATGTCGAAAGACTGCAATCGCAAGAGACCGACCAATACCTTCGCGCAACGCGTATCCCTTAACTCATCGATTAACACCATACCCCCAACATCGAATGTCGAAGAACTATGGCAACAATGCCAACAAGCCATACGATCAGCCGCAACTGATGTGCTAGGTTTCTCGCGCCCACCAGCAAGAAACCCCTGGTTTGATGAGGAATGCCGACAGATGTTCGCAGCCAAGAACGAGGCTTACAAGGCTAAGCTGCGGGTGAAGACGAGAGCTTCCGTTGAGCTCTATAGGCAGAGAAGAAGGGAAGCATACCGGCTTTTCAGAAAGAAGAAAAAAGAGGAAGAAAATGCGCATGATCGAGGATATATACAGGTGGCACTCCAGGAACGAGGTTCGCAAGTTTAACCAAAGTGTAAGCCAACGATACAAGGCTCGAGCTGAATACTATCGATATGAACAAGGAGATATCGTAGTTGAGACACTGTCGATGCTGAGGATATGGACGAACCACTTCTGCAGACTGTTGAACGAACGAACTGCAGAACGAACCATTCAATATTGGCAACGACAGCGAAAGCTGCCAACCACCCGACCTGAGTGAAGTGAGGATAGCAATATCTAAACTCAAACTTAAAAATGATGCCGGAAAAGACGGCCTTCCCGCCGAGCTTTATAAAGCCGGCGGAGATGACCACCAACTCATAAGCCAAATCTGGTCGGAAGAAAGCATGCCTGAAAAATGGAACCTCAGCATCGTTTGTCCGATCCACAAAAAAAAAGCCTTAAAACTGCGCCAACTTCAGAGGTATAAGTCTCCCTTCAATATGTGAAAGCCTGAAACAATTTACCAACAATATGGTCGGTCCTTATCAGTGCGGTTTCAGGCCACAACCGATCAAATTTTCACACTTCGGCAGATCCTGGAAAGAATCCAAGAAGTCCAAATCGATACCTACCACCATACCTACCACACCACCATCCGGCAGCCTTATTAAGCTTGAGTTTAGATATTACTATCCTCACCTTCTTATCAGCTATACTTAACTTACTTACTGGCCCTATGCGGGTGCCATGAATTACTACTAATGCCTTTCAGCCAATTATGTAGTTTGATTGGTCAAAATACGTTTTTTTTTTAAACCAAGGAGATTTTTATGTAAAAACTTGGTGGCATGTCTATTTTTAAGGGGGTTCACCAGGAGTATTCGAATAAACTCGTAGATGGAGATGGAATCTTAACGACTTGGAAGATGATCGTAATGAGTTCGAGGCAGGAAATGCTTCAATGACAAACTTTACGAGCTGTATAGTGACAGGGATCATAGTCAACTTTGGCTGTGGACCAGAGTCTTATTTAGGAGGCGTTTTGATAATATCTCAGGTTAACACCAGGCTGTAGCGTCCCTTTAATCAAAAAGTTCGAGTTTCAAGAATTCTATTCGAATTGTGCTGCACTATAGATTTGTCTTTGTTTTTAGCTCAAAAGAGTTTTCAGGGTCAAAATAATTTGCCATATAATTAGATGGAACTCCAACCCTCTATTAATAACTCTGACGTGCCTAAAAACACAACATCAAGATAAAGCAATTACGAGTACTCTTACTTTATAAAAAAAAATCATCCAGACTTCGGTCCTTAAATAAAATCCTATCGAAGGTCATTGCGAGTATTGCCAGCATTCAAAAATAAATAAATTTATGGCGCAACAGGCTCGTTAGTACCCAGGGCCTAGCTTTCTTCTCACAACCATTCATGTGTGCGTGTGTACTTCTTAACACGATGGCGGGGCCTCCTGTTCTATGCCGGCTCCGAACGGCCAAGTTGAGATAAGCTTTTCATGACAATTAATACTACTCGGATGATTTGTCAGATCATCACGAGATGAGGGCCAGTGAAAAATCATTTAGGTGTTGCTACGGCTGGGAATCTAACCCAGACCTTCTGCGCGGCAGTACATCGCACAAACCATCGCGCCACCGAGCCCGTCTCCTGCCAGCTTTCAGGTTTTGTCATTTAATTTCACAGAATTTATCAAACAAAATTTATAAATTAAAGTGACAGCCGTGAGTTCTACATATTGATTTTGAAAAAAAAGTTTTAAATTTTCCAGGAAGGCTCCTTAAGGTTGTTTTGCTTAAATTTTAAAAGTTTCTCTTTTTTTCTGAGAGTGTGTTGTGAATGTGACGGTACTTTGTTTTGGTTTGTTAAATTAAAAGTGCCTCTGGACATTTTTGCGATATGTATATAAACTGAATTTAAAATGTTTTCGTTTTATTTTCCCGACTCCTGGAAAGGCAGTCTCTTAAAGGAGCATCAAAATGTTGGCATAAGTAGAAACTTTTTTTTTAAGACATCCAAGGAATGTTTCCAGAAACCATTCTTTCCAACTGAGTGGTTATTAATTACACAATTTTATGATGATTCCTGTCATAAAATGAGGAATGTCCTTTTCGGGTGAGGTTTTGAATGAACTGTTGATACATTTGATAGAGTCAGTTCGAAGCCATTTTATTGATCAATAAATTTAATTCGTTTTGCAAAGTTGAATGGGTTTGATTAGCTTTCTTCTTTGGCCGGTCATTGTAATGATATAAAACTTTGGGGAGGTATTGACTTGAACCAGCTCAGACATCATCATGCAAAATCTTCGGTAATTATGCGACTTTAATTGCTTTGTTTGTGGCTGGAAGATCTATGAGGGGAATAGAAAGTTACAGATGTCGAAAAGGCATTTTGGCTTTATTTTCCCTTGAATAGGTGTAAGATATCTCATTAGAGTGTGGGATCATCTCTTAAGGGGGAATTTTAAATGAAGGACGTTGTATGGAAGGGAATGTTGTGGGAGCTTACAAAATGCTTAGGTATTTGGTTTAGAGGTTGAAATACGTGGAAGGGATTTTAAGCTGCAAGAGAGCATTTGGCAAGATTTATTTAATAACCCTGTTCAGCACTGCTGAGAGGCTTTTTACATCAGTGGCTACCATTATGGCGATTTTAGTGGTTCACAGCCAGACAAAGACATAATTTTGTTGGATATGATTGCAGATGTGCTAAACGAAGAATGGTCAACGGCGTTCGTATCTGCACTTGGAATGTGAGAATATTAAACAGAAAAGGTAAAGGGGAAAAACTTAAGCACCTAAAAAAGCAGGCATTACTAGCATCCATACGATGAAGTCGCCTGGACAAAAAGAGGATGCAAAACTGTGACATCAACTACGGACAATGTTATAAGGAGCAGAAAAAACGTCCATTCGGATGTTAATTTATTTTACGTGCTAGACTCTGGCAATAAGTCTTATAAAGGGTGGTTAAGTTTTAAGGGCCGATGTTGATTTTGACTAAAACACAATTTTTTAAAGAAATTATTGTCGTTTCTTTGTATTATGATAATATTGGTGTGGTTCAATTGTGTATGGAGCAAAATATCGGCCAAATAGCGACCTCAGCGGCACACCTCCATCCGATGGTCCAAATTTTCGATGACGTTGAGGCATAATTGAGGTTCTATGCCGTTAATGTGCCGAATTATCTCACCATTTAGCTCTTGAATTATTGCTGGCTTATCGACGTATACCTTTTCTTTCAAATAACATCAAAGAAAGAAGCCCAACGGTGTCAAATCACATGATCTTGGCGGCCAATTAACATCGCCACCACGTGAGATAACACGGCCATTGAATTTGTCGCGCAAGCGAGCCTTTGTTTCGTTAGCTGTGTGGCAAGTGGCACCGTCCTGTTGAAACTACCTATCGTCCACATATCTTCCAATTTGGGCTATAAAAAGTTCGTTATCATCTCACGATAGCGAACACCATTCACAGTAACAGCCTGACCGGCCTCATTTTGGATAAAATAAAGCCCGATGATGCCGCCAGCCCGTAAACCGCACCAAACAGTCACCATTTGTGGGTGAATTGGTTTTTCGAGGATCACTTTTGGATTGTCATTCGCCCAAATGCGGCAATTCTGCTTATTGACGAATCCACTGAGGTAAAAATGTGCCCCATCACTGAAGATGATTTTCTTCGAAAATTGATCATCCACTGTTGCCATTTCTTGCCACCATTCTGACCATTGAAGACGCTTGAAATAGTCAAGAGGCTTTAGTTCTTTAGTCTATTGCACCTTGTAAGCGTGTAAATGCTGGTCTTTATGCATAATGTTCATCAACGACGAGCGCGATAGGTGCAATTGTTGCGCACGACGACGAGTTAAGGTGGACGGATCTTCGCGAAATGCAGCAATATTATCGGTAGTACGAGCTGTACGAGCATGCACTGGTGTTTTCACATCTTTTACAGATCCGGTTTTTTCAAAGTTTTGCACGATTCATCCGATTGTACGCACATTTGGACGATTAAATTGACCGAAAAAGTCACGAGGTGCACGATATGCATTTTGATTTCAACGCCTATTTTCATAATAAGCCTGAATAACTTTACCGCGTTGTTCGATTGTCTATTTTTTTATGGTCCAAATTGAGTTAGTCTGAAATTGAGAAATGTTAAGTGAAATGCTGAGAAAAACTTGACGTTTAGGTGTGGTTGACATTCAACATCGGCCCTTAAAATTTATTTCTACGATCCAATGGCTTGGAAACATAAGAACCCATTGTAGCAGTCCAAATCAAGGCAAAATTCGCCAACATATGTCATATAAGCGCCAACGCCCCGACCGAGCAGGCATTACTAGCATCCATTTGATGCCTACAGAGGAAAAAGATGATAAAGCAAAGGACTGCTTCTACGAGCTCCTTGACAAAAACCTATGATGGTACAATGTCAAAATCGTGCTGGGAGTTTTGGCTTCAGGTGAAGACGAGAGCTGCCATTGAGCTCTATAGGCAAAGGAGAAGGGAAGAACACTGGCGTTTCAGAAAGAAGAAAAAATAGCAAGAAAAGAGCGGGTTATAGAGAGGTGCCACTCCAGAAACGATGTTTGCAAGTCTTACCAAAGTGTAAAACCTCAAAGCCAAGGATACGAACAGAATCCTGTCGAGATGAACAAGGACATATCGTAGTTGAGACACAGTCGATGCTGAGGTTATGGAAGAACCACTTCTGCAGACTGTTAAACGGCGATGCCGGATATGATGACCTCCCACCGATTTCTCTAAACCTAGTAGAGATGATTTTGTAAACAATATTTACCAACTCATTACTAATGTTTTTGTCAGATGAACAGTATATCTGAAGGATGGATCCACAGCATCGTTTGCCCGATCTCCAAAAACTAAAGATACCTTGAACGTCGCAACCTACAGAGCCATGTCTCCTCATCGTGCGGTCGCCTCCAAAATTTTAACTACAGTAATGTAAGGTTAAAGGACAGAAAAGTCAACAACCGATAAAATTTTCACACTTCGCGTCGGTTGATTCTCTTAAAACCCTAGAAGTCCAAATCGATACCCACTATCTATTATCGATTTCAAAGACGCATCCGACAGCATCTGTAAAAACGAACAACGGACGAGTTTTGGTACACCGCCCAAACTCGTGCGTTTGTGACGGATGACGATGGAGAAATCTCGCTCTCTTCTCATAAATTGTTGATACCTAAAAAGTCACTAAGGCAAGGCGATGCAATGTCTTGTGACTTCTTAAGTCTGATTCTTGATAGGATTGCTGAAAACTGCGTCGAGCCAACACAATCTTCCATAGGTCGGGGCAAATATTAGGATACGACGTCGATATTGACATCATTGGTCGAACTCAACGGGATGTCAGTATAAAGAAGTAAGTGGCAAAAATGAGCCAAATATTTGCTATTAACACGAAATTAAAGGACACACAACATCGACTAATTGGATCGACCGTTACTATTGGCAGATATAACTTTGAGGTGGAGTGGAGCTTTTTCTACCTCGGCTCCGCTTTTAGCTGTGGCAACAACTTATTTTCAGAAACTATACGAAGAATTACACTTGTCAACCGCTGTTTCCTCGGGTTCAGAAGGCAGTAATAAAGCCCTCACACGAACTTCTAAGTAGATCCTGTATAAGACCCTGATTATCCCAGTCCTGGCACTGAAGCGTGTACAATATCGAAAACGGATTATCTTGTTCGCACTATACAAGCAACTTACACCTGGTCAAAAAAAAACCCACATGTGATGTCTAAAGGTCAATGCTTCGGCATATTGGTCCAGAACTAGGATCCCTTATAATCCTTGTTCTTGCTTTTAAAAACAGCTAAGTTGTGCGCCCTAGGTCAAAAGCACATACAGTGTCAGTGTTTATTGACGAATTCGGACGGAAAATTTGAGAAGCTTCCCATGACAGTATTACTCTAGGATATTTGTCAGAGATTCGCAAAAGGCGGAGCAGTCAACTATACCCAGTATGCACTTGGCTTTTGACTCATCCTTTACCATATTCTGATAGTCTGACAAATCCTTAAAATCCCCATACGATATGTTGTCCTTAGCTTCTGCAAGTGCCTAACTAACTGGAACCATTTATCTGCATCCTGTAAATTCCTCCTTTTGGGAAAAAAGTAAAAGTGGCTTAGTGGTAGCCCATTAATGCGCTAATCCATCGGTTACATAGATTTTACTGTTCATTTCGGTGATGGTGATTAAGGACTTACCACAATATAACCGCATCTTAAGGTTCTATGTAATTTTTGGTAAGTTTTTTTGAAAAGAGAATCCAGCCTGTTAAGCTAGTGGTTGACATCGTCATCACTAATAACACTAGAAACACAAACGTCGATCTTTCAAAAATTTGGTATAACCACAAAATTTCCTGACAGACTATTGAGTGGAGGAGTAACTTTTAAAAAACTGTCAATAAAAAAAGTACTGGGTCCATCAACCACATTATTGGGTGGTGTGAATAAAAACTGAGGGAACACTCCGAGTAAACCCTCTTGAGGGAAGTGCTTTCCTAAAAGGGAACACTCAGTTCGGTGTGAATAAAAATTTCCCTCAAGTAGGTTCATCCCCTCAAGTTGAAGTTCTAACAATTGAGTGTAGGACTGTCAAATTGAACTGGCAAGTTGCTTATAATTTGCCAAGTAAAAGCGAAATATAAAAATGTTTTTAAACGTACAAACGCGAAAAATAAAAAAATTATAGTTCTCGGCGTTTCGGTTACACGGGTGATAACTTTAAGAGCCTGTATAGATTCGAGTTTCACTATGTGGACTGGTTAAGCATTGATTTCCTTTATGGGATTATTGAGGAAACCCTTGGTGGTGCCATACCAAACTTTGAAAAAATTAAAATCTTTTTAAGATACATTGGGGACACGGGCTTCCAAGTTGGAGTTGGTGAGGAATATTGGAATTCATAGATCCACCGTATCGAAGATAGTGTGGCAGGTGTGTTGCGCTATATGTGCAAAAGCAGATTTATGGATCAAATTTCCATCGTCCACGGGGGAAATGAGAGAAGTAAAACAAGAATGGCTATCCAAATACTGTTTTCCTAGTGCAATTGGCGCTCTAGATTGCACTCATATAGAAATTGTGAAGCCTCATTTGCATGGCGACGAGTACCTAAATCGCAAGGGCTATTTTTCTCTGAATGTGCAGGCAACGTGTAATGCTAAAGAGTGTTTTACAAGCGTTGATGTCCAATGGCCAGGATCTGTCCATGATTCACGAATTTGGCGAAATTCAGCTGTGTTTGCTGTAGTTAATGATAATTCAGCTGGAGCTATACTTCTTGCAGATGAATGCTATGGACTGACACCACGGATCATGACACCTTTTAAAAATCCACACAGAAGCTGAAAAAAAGTATAATAAGTTGCATACTCGTGAAAGAGTAATTATTGAACGCATGTTTGGACAAGTGAAACGAAGATTCCCTTAATTGGCTTCACGAGTTAGACTAGCTACAGTAAGAGTATTTATAAAAGATGCAAATCCAGAAGAAACGAAATAACTTCAATTATTCAAGGTTTTGTTAGTTGGTGTTTTTTCATCTTCCTTTTTTCATGATAATGGTTTTTTTTTTTTTTATAATTTGCGCGCACTCAAGGGGTTATGAATACCCTTTATATGTTTTAGCACAGTGCGGGCGTTAAGGAAATTAGGGATAAGAAGAAAGGAGATACCGATGCACATTGGTTTTAAATGTCTGTAAGTTATAATGGAGAGGAAAAACAGAGTTTGGTAGAGCATTCCACATTCGTGTTGTTCGGTTTATGTATGAATCTCTATATTTCAGCGTACGTCCGAAGATAGGCTTGAGGGTAAAATGATTTGCATTCATTGCGTAACGAGTATTGCGGCTGAATTGTTGAATGGGAGGAATGCAGCTGGCTATTTCATTTGAACATTGGTTGTTAAAATAGCGATAAAACAAGGTAAGGCAGGAGATGTTTCGACGGTGTTCAAGCGAAACTAAGGAGTTCGCTATTCTTATGTCTCCTATAAGTTTTTTCGCACGTGTTTGAATCCTATCTAGTAGGTGCAATGTTGATTTTGGTGCACCTGACCAGACGTGGGCGTTGAATTCAAGTTTTGGGCGTATAAACGCTTTATATATTGTGGCCAGATCAGAGGGGGTGAAATATTTCTTACATCGATTTAGGAAACCTAGACATTTTGCTGCGTTTTTAGCGACTTCGAATATGTGATCGTTCCAACGTAAGTCGTTACTAACACACATACCTAGCATGGAAAGCTTTTCGGTTTCTTCGACGTAAGTGCCATTCATGGATAATGGCTCTAGATTTTGGTTACGCTTTAATGACAGAAGACAGCATTGTGTTTTGGAAGCATTGAATTCCACTCTATTAGATTTACCCCATTTGATAATGCTGTCAAGGTCGGAATTCAATGAGCTTAACATATTTTGGCGTTTAGAGTCCACGTTCGAAGGTGAGGGACGAGGACCTGTAGACGAATATGAGAAGCTGAGGGTACTGTCATCAGCGAAGGAATGAATTGGATTAGAAGTTGCAGACAGGAGATCATTTATAAAAATGAGAAAGAGAGTCGGAGACAAAACTGAGCCTTGAGGGACACCAGCATTTATTTGGTGAGTTACAGACTTGAAACCATCCAAAACAACTTGAATTGAACGTTTCGAAAGATAATGTCTAATCCATAGAAGAAGTTTTTCGTCGATTCCAAATGCACGCATTTTCGACAAAAGGGCTTGATGCCAAACCCTGTCAAATGCCTTTGAAATATCAAGCGCAACAATCTTGCTTTCGCCACCATGGTGAATTGATTGGTTCCACTTTTCGGTGAGATATGTCATCAAATCACCAGTAGACCTGTTGCTGCGAAAACCATACTGCCGGTCATTGAGAAGTTTTCGTGTTTCGAGATATTTCATAAGCTGACGATTTATCAGCGTTTCCATGACCTTGGAAAGAAGGGACGTAAGTGCAATTGGACGGTAGTTGGAGAGAGAAGAAGATTCGCCTTTTTTTGGTACAGGCTGGACAAATGCTGTTTTCCATCTACTCGGAAAGAGTCCTGATGAGTAGGATAGATAGAAAAGCTTACGCAGTGGTTTTGCTAGCGTAGAAGAACACCTCTTCAGAATGATGGGGGATATACCATCTGGACCAGCGGATTTATGTATTTCAAGATCAGATAAAACTCTTGCAACTGTACGAGTACGAAAGTGAATTTGTCCCATAGAATGATCTACGTTCTCAAGTACAGGAGGAGACTGAACACAATCTGGCAATGTAGAGTTGGCTGCGAAATGGGCAGCAAGCAGATTGGCTTTGTCTAAAGAGCTGACAGCTGGAATGTCATTGTGAATGAGCGTCGGAATTGATGTTGATGCCGAATTTTTTATGTTTTTAACATATGACCAAAAGTTTTTACTACCTCTGGGACATTGTAGAATTTTTTGCCTCAACGTTCGGTCATAGAGGAATTTGACACGCTGGCTTGTTGGAATTTTGCTCGGTTTTCCTCTGTTGGGTTGGTCTTGTACAACCGAAAGTTTGTCTCTCTCAACCTGATAGCTTCTTTGAAGCTCAAGTCATACCACCCTTTTGCCTTTGGTCTGATACTTTTAATTCTGTTGGGAATAAAAGATCTCATACCAAAGAGAATGATATTTGAAATCATATCAGCAGCAGCATCCACGTCACTATCGAGGAAACATAGTGACCAGTTAAAATTCCTAAAAAAAACTGTTTAATGCTTCCCAATTGGCTTTCTCGTATTGCCATACGGTTTTTTTGGGAATTTGCTCTTTAACTGTGTGGTTGGAGTACGAGAAATTTGTTGATATGATACAGTGGTCTGACGAACCTAGAGGCGATAATACATTGATGATGTATTTATCAGGGTGAGAGGTAAGAAACAAGTCCAGGGTGTTGGCAGCTTGACTGTTAATATCCGGTATGCGTGTCGGCTCATTTACAAGCTGGGTTAGGTTGTTTACCTCAGCAAAGATCTCAACATACCTTCCTTCGGGTGTTGTCTGTCCAGAATGTTGAAGCCACGTAGAATTGTGTACATTGAAATCGCCCGCAATGACGATTTCAGTGTGAGGATGCAGGGATACAATTCTAGAGATGGAGTCGGACAGTGCATCAAACTCGTTAAGGGTTGAATTACTGTCAAGGTTTGGGCTTCTATAAATGAAACAGTAGTGGATTAAATGCCTACGGCCATGGAATTTCAGCCATATAAAATTAAATTCCGGATTGGAACATTGGCCGTATTGATGTTGAATTTGGTAGGCTACGTCACTACGTATATATATGGCGAGACCGCGGTGAGAAAAGAATAAAGGCACTAAATTATATCCAGGTAGGGTTAATTCTGATAAGTCAGAATTCACCCCCACCTGTGTTTCACTTAGTGCCAAAACAGCTGGTTTGTATTTACAAATGTGGGCGTATGGAGAAAAAAGATTCGACTTTAAACCACGAACATTGCAAACGTCCACTCTAAATTTCCTCTCCCTTAAAACACATACATTAAAAAACACAATACCGACGACAGACTAAGCTTGGCTGAGAAGTGAAGGTTCGCGTTGGTTGTCTAAAATAACTTGTCACAGGTGTTATGCCCGTATGACAAGTTAAGTTATACGCACAACAACAAAAAAAAGTTCACTCACAGCCCGCTATACATCGGTTATTGCCTATGCTTCACCAATGCGAGCGCACGCATGAAAAGAAAATTCATACGGCATTTGCATTGGTGATGCACGGGCAAATAGCAAACGAGGTGGAGGGGGACGCGATGGGCTACCACACACTGCACTATTTTTTTTTTGTTATTGATTTTGTTTTTTTTTTTTTTTTTTGATCACTGTACTGCACAGCACTTCACTGTTGTGGTTGTTAGTTTTTTCTGTGTTGTTTTGTTTGTTTTGATCGTGTTTATTTTGTTTTTGGGGGTTCGATGGAGACCGACAGATTGCGTGTGTAGCCGCGACGGAGAGTGAATCGGCACTAATCCATGAGATTTAGCAGCTGCTCTTCATGAGATTTCAATATTATTGGAAAATTTCCTGTCTGTTTTTTATCTCCTTTTGCTTTGATGTGTCCCTTTCATATTTTCAATTTTTTTTCTTATTTGGGAGCTATTTAACTGAATGGCATACATGTGCTTAACTTTTTCTTCCACAGCTTGAAGAGCATCTAGCTTTTCCATTTTCATCGCTGGAGTTTGGCTTTTCTCAAAAAGACACGGATAAAATTGGATTATTTGTACAAAATCTTCTTCCTCCATGCCAAATCTCTTTTTTTTTTTGTTTCTTTTTCTCTAATTTCGTCCATGTACTCCTCGTCCAAATGATTGTCCATTTTCTTGTTTAAAAAAGTTCCTCTCAAGCACCCTCAACTTTTACGAGTGTTCCCTCAATACAATGCAATTTTATTCACACCAAAATCAAGGGAACCCTCAACTGTCAAAATGTGTGAGGGTAGTGTTTTCGTTAAGTTTATCGAAACAAATTGTTATTCACCTCAAATGGAGTGTTCCCTCTAAAAACTTGAGGTAACACTCACACTCAGTTTTTATTCACACCACCCATTATCTTCAATGGAGCAAGGATTCTCCATTTTTGATTGAAAATAAGAGATGACGAAATTTGCTTCATCACGACCGTCTTAGATGGCAGAAGCCATAATGTTTTATTTTATAACCCAAGTTTTTTACAGACCACGTTAAATCGACCACCATAAAATAAGATATTATCCTGCATAGAGTCAATGTAAAGGGTTAATCACAAGTATACGTATTTACATCCTTAAAAAAATTGTGAAATTTCCTTTCCAGCGTTTCCATTAAAAAAAAACAGAAAATCCCTACAAGTCCCTATCATTTCATATGATGTTGATGGGTATACATTGTAGACCCTGTAGAATAACCACATGGTGATATGACTGTGTATGTCGTGAAGGAGTCGTCGATAGCACATTGTCATTATTGACCTGTCTGCCTCCGTGAAGGTTCATTCATATTGTATATTAAAACCTTCTCATGAGCCCATGAGACCAAAACACTCCTGCCAGTTAGCGGAACAAAGACTGAAATGTCAACTTATAAATCAAAGGTTATACCCTGCTAGGTAGCTTTCTAAAGGTTAAACGGACACAATTAGCCGTGTGCAAGGAACAACCAACCTGTGGGCTGGTTTCAAATCAATATTTTGTTTAACAGCTACCCTTAGGGTTTCCGCCGCCTGTCCAGTGGGTAATGAAAATTTTGAATCACGTTCCAACAGGATGAAGATTAATGAGGATGATTACCTTTCGCCAAGACGTTCTAAAAATAGGCGTTTCTGTTGGGGGCACAACAGCACACAACGATTTTCATCCCGAAAGATGCCGGGAATTGAGTTAAGAAACGATTATCCTGCGGACACAATTTTTTTTTAATGTGTTTGGTGAGAACTCATTAGTAACGGCTGAACGGAAGTGGATGACATGGTGCCAAACACAGTTGGTGTAAGGATGTGATTTTGTCTTTTTCGGTCGATTTTTGTGGCAAATAAAAGCATTGGAGGAGGAGGGATAATATTCTCCTTATACGTCGTACGATGCGTTTGATTTATGGAATAAGTCGTTCTTCAGGATACGCGATTTCTGATTTCAAATGGAAATTGAATTTTTTTTTGAGTAAGGAAATCCGTCGACGTGTGATATCTGCAACTGTTCAATTACATCTCCTGTCAATTTGAATGCGGGATTCACTTAAAAAAATGGGATGGATTCAAGCGTGTACAGACCATCCACTAGCAGTTAGCCATCAATCAACTGGACTTCTGGAACAATTTTGTTTGCTGGGACATGTATCGTTGCAGGAAATCGATGAAGGGGTTGAAATTGACAGGAATCGTATTAGATAGGATTGTGATGGCTGCAGGAGTAGCACGGGAAAGTTTGTTTTTGTCGATATCACGTCACACATCAGTCAGCAAAGTCTTCATTATGTTTCATGTTTTCGGAAAAGACCCTTCAACTAGAGCCAGCTCCTCCTATAACCCATGGTGTCATTGACAACTAAGTCCCACTCACTTTCAAGACGACTAAAAATGATAGCCTGAAAGTTACACCTTTTCTGTTTGCTGACAGAGATTTGTGTCCACCCTGAAAGGGTTTCCGTTGTGATTGAGCTGTAAGTTTTACAGCTCCATAAGCTATGCATGCCAAAGATGACTAATGGCATTAGAAGCGGAATTGTATCGGCATCTTGGGTTGCAGGGATGGAGTATTTCTGAGTGCTCCCTCAAAACATAAGCTAATCTTTGCAATTTTAAAAGACAGTTGTTGTTTGGGGCAATAACGATGAATAGATTGGAGGGGATAGGACATCACTTGGGGGCTGGCACATAGCATGAGATGCCAAGATATGAGTTAGTAAATCTCTCCTGTAATATCCGTTGTAGCTCCGATTGCTTCGATGGTTATGCCTGCTTTGTTAAATTGTTAAATGCAACATCTATACCAAGGAAAGCCGACTCAGGGTGTTCCTATAGTGTTACCTAGGAATAATATATAAAAATAAATATGTTTATCTATTGAGTTGTTTTCCCAGTATAAATGCTGGATAATAGGGATGCCTTAATGACCTAGCAGAAAATGGCTAGTAGATTTCTATTTGTGCACTCCACAGGTTTTCCCATGACGCGTCCAACGCCTGGTTGGAAATCGACGACCCCCAACCAGGTGGCAATCTCATTCTACATGTCAATGTCATCTCAAACGTCCAATGCGAACATATATATGTCGCCGTACCACAAAATAGGAGACCCTCTAAATTGCGCCAACTACAGAGGCATAAGTCTCCTCAACATAGCATACAAGATCTTATCTGCCATAATATGTGAATGCCTGCAACCGTTTATCAACAACCTGATAGGCCCTTATCAGTGTGGTTGTAGGCCAGGATTGTCAACAACTGATCAAATTTTCACACTTCGAGAGATCCTGGAAAAAACCCAAGATATCCAAATCGATACCCACCACCTATTCATCGATTACAAAGCCGCATACGACAGCATTTATAGAAACGAACGAACGAGCCATGTCTAGTTTTGGTATACCGCCCAAACTCGTCCATTTTTGAAGGATGACGATGCAGAATTCTTGCTGCTCTAACAGGGCTAGAAACGACCTCACTGATACATTCGATACCAAAAAAGGATTTAGGCAAGGCGATGCGCTGTCATGTGACTTCTCGACTTGATTTTTGAGAGGATTGTGCAAAACTCACGAGCCAACACCAAAAGCACAATTTTCCAAAAATCGGTACAACTACCAGCATACGCCGACGATATTGACATCATTGGTAGGACTCACCGTGATGTCATAGCCACGTTTGCTAGTATAGAGAAGGAAGCGGCAAAAATGGGTTTAGCAGTAAATAAGGGCAAGACGAAGTATATGCTATCAACACGAAAGGACACACAACATCGACGAATTGGACAGAACGTCTCCATTGACAGATATAACTTTGTCGTAGTATGCGACTTTGTCTATCTCGGCTCCGCTTTTAACTCTGACAACAACATCTCGTCAGAAATTAAACGAAGAATAACTCTTGCCAACCGCTGTTTCTTCGGGCTAAGAAGGCAATTCAGTAGTAAAGCCCTCACTCGAACTACTAAGGAGATCCTATATTAGACCCTGATCATCCCATTCGTGCTCTACGGCACGGAAGCGGATGAAGAAATCCTTGGTCGTTTTGAGAGGAAAAGTCTTCGAAAAATCTTCGGTCCCGTTTGCGTTGACGGGCTATGGAGACGAATATTCAACCAAGAACTATACGAGCTGAAACCTTCCCATTAGACGTTTATTATAGATGCAAATTTTGCGAAAAAAACTTGGCCTACATCCTAACAAGATTAACTTGACGCAAGAACTGAAGCCGCTTGACCACCAGAAGCGTCGTATGTTCGTGAATTGGGCTGAGCAACAACTTGGAAATGATTCGCATTTTCATCGAAAAATCATCTTCAGCGATGAGGCTCATTTCTGGCTGAATGGCTTCGTCAAAATGCGGTATTGGTCAGGCAGCAATCCACACGTACTCCATGAGTCATGATTGCATCCCGAAAAAATTACGGTTTGGTGTGGTTTATGTGCCGGCGGCGTCATTGGGCCGTACTTCTTCCGTGATGATCAAGACCGGCACGTTACTGTGAATGGGAATCGCTACCGTTCAATGATAACCGAATATTTTTGGCCCCAATTGGATGATATGGACTTGGAGGACATGTGGTTCCAACAGGACGGCGCCACAAGCCACACAGCGAATGCCACAATCAATTTATTGGAAACTAAGTTTGGAGAACGTGTTATCTCACGAAATGGTCCAGTCGCTTGGCAGCCTCGGTCGTGCGATTTGACGCCGTTAGACTATTTCCTGTGGGGCTTCGTCAAGTCTATGGTCTAAAAAAAGCCAGCGACCATTGATGAACTTCGTACGAATATCGTACGTGAAATTGCAGCAGTATCGGCCGATTTATGCTTGAAAACCGTCGAAAATTGGGTTCAGCGTCTGGACTTCTGAAAGCGTGCCCGTGGTGGCCATGCAAAAGAAATCGAGTTCCATATATAAAGAATAAAGAATTTCATTAGTGTCCAAAACCGTTTTTGTTTTATTTGAAAAAAACTTTTGTAGCGCTCTTACTGAAAAACCCTTTAGAAACCGACCTCGGCTAACTTGGAGTGCGCAACTGGAGGTAGTTAGCTAAGGACCGGGCTAATTGGAGAGCCATGTCGAGCGCCACTTAAGTAGGTAAGTAAGTAAGTATGTCTCTGTACAGCTTATATAGTTCTTAATTGAGTTTTCTTTACAGACCGTCAACGCAAACGAGACTAAAGATTTTTTGAAGATTTCGAACGACCAATTATTTCTTAATCGACTCTAGTTATGCTTCGCCTTCTATATAGGTATGTACTAGGAAACGCGGCTATGACATCACGTTAAATCCGACCAATGATGTCAACATCGTTGGGGTATGCTGGTAGCTGCAACGATTTTTGAAAAATTATGCCTTTGGTATTGGCCCGGGATTTTCGCACAATATTCTCTGAATCAGATTAAAAAAAACATGACGGTACATCGGTTTCAGACATTCACATATTACGGCGGATAAGATCTTTTAGGGGATGTTGAGGAAACTTGTGCCCCTGTGTTTGGCTCTGTTCAGATGGTCCCCTTTTTGTGGTTCAGGCACACTTTCTTCTGACCGAATTTTGGTTATGATTTCATGAGTGTTACTCACCAAATCATATTAAGCTTGTCAGCTCTTTGTTTCCAGCTGCCTTTAAAACCTAAGTTTAGGTATTACTCAACTTACTTCACTTATATCACGTGGTTGGTAGTTTTCGCTGTCCTGACAGCGGCAGATTGTCACAGTCTACAAAAGTGGTTCTTCCATAGCCTGAGGATCGACTGAGTCTCAACTACGATATGTTCCTTTTCATTTCAAGAGTCTTCTGTTTGAGCATTTTATCCCTCGATTTGACGTTTAACACTTTGGTAGAACTGGCGAACATCATTCCTGTAGTGGCACCTCTCTATATCCTCCATATCCTCCATATCCTCCATAGCTCTTTTTTTTCTTTCTGAAAAGCCGGTGTTCTTCTCTTCTTCTGTGCCCATAGATATAAATGGCAGCTCTCGTCTTCACCTGCAGCTTAGCCTTGTAGGCCTCGTTATTAGCTTCGAGTTGCTGTCGGCAATTTTCATTTAACCAAGCTAACGAGAATCGCAGTTGGTATACTTCAGTTTTGGTTGATCTAATTGGTTGTTGACATCGTTGCCATTTTTCTTAAACATTTGATGTTTGAGAGGTTAAGGTGTTCTCTTACGATTGCAATATATCGACAATAAGTCATTTATTAGTACTTCTGATTTTTGTGCGAGGTAAATATATGCATTTTACCTTGGCTGCAACAAAGTAGTGGTCCGAGTCAATGTTCGCCACTTAGGAAAGTTCAGACATCCAAAATACTTGATGCGTCTTATCTTCTTGTCTATCCCATTGCAATCAATGTGATTGACCATGCGTTTATGTTGAGGCCGAATTGTCTCCTTATGGACATATTGGTGAGGAAACTGTGGGCTGGTTATAGTAGCATTTCGTTCCGCAGCGAAGTCATTAGCCTGAGTCCGTTGCCAGACGTGTTGTCGTGTCGGCTATGTTTTCTTACCTGGTTACGCGACCGCGTGTAAGGACTATTTTGGCAAATTTGGCCTTGATGCAGATTGTCACAATGCGTTCGCTGATGTCTTAAAAAACATAAGACTTCTTGTTTGGCACGTAACACAAATCCTCATCAGAAAAGTCGATGTGACTGCTTCGTAGTAGATGTCACCGTTTTTCATTCTCTTTTCCCGACCCATCCCATCGTATAACCTGGATGGCAGTAATGTTTGCTTTGTAAACGGATGGCCACCACGGGCACGCTTGCAGAAGTCCAGACACTGAACCCAATTTTCGACGGCTTTCAAGCATAAATCGGCCGATACTGCTGCAATTTCAAGTTCGATATTCGTACGTAGTTCATCAATCGTCACTGGCTTGTTGGAATAGACCATAGACTTAACGTAGCCCTACAGGAAATAGTCTCACGGCGTCAAATCGCACGACCGAGGCGGCCAAGCGACTGCACCATTTCGTGAGATAACACGTTCTCCAAACTTGGTTTCCAATAAATTGATTGTGGCATTCGCTGTGTGGCTTGTGGTGCCGTCCTGTTGGAACCACATGGCCTCCAAGTCCATATCATCCAATTGGGGCCAAAAATATTCGGTTATCATTGAACGGTAGCGATTCCCATTCACAGTAACGTGCCGATCTTGATCATCACGGAAGAAGTACGGCCCAATGACGCCGCCGGCCCATAAACCACACCAAACCGTAATTTTTTCGGGATGCAATGATGACTCATGGAGGCCAAGATCTTTTCGCAAAATTCGCCACAACGACGTCACAGAGATGCCCAACGCTTGAGAACGACGTGTGAGGGACACATTTGGGCTTTCTTCAACTGAAGCTTCAGCGGCAGCAATAATCTCGACACTACGGGCACTTGTTTGTCTCACTGGCACGGGAACATTTTGTACTGTGCCTGTGGATTCAAATTTTTCTACTAGACGCTCAATTGTTGGTCTGCTAGGACGATTATGACGACCATAAATTGGACGTAGCGCTCTTAACGTTGAGGCCACTGACTCCGAATTTCGGTTGTAAATTTTAATAATTTCGACTCGTTGTTGGATCGTATATCTTTCCATCATGAAATGGCAAACCTTACTGAAGAGAAATGTCAAAAGAGCGGCAAGAAATATGGCGTCGTGTCCTGTCCTTTCGCTCAACTTTTGTAGCGTCCCTGTTGAAAAAACCCGATAGCAGCTTAGGACTCTTCGGCTGCATATCTACTGTTTAATGTTCTCACATTCAAGGTACAGATACGGACGTCGTTGTCCTTTTTCGGTTTAGCATGGTCGTCACCCATAACATCAGCCTTCTCAGCCGTTGACTTTTTGTCTCATCCGCCATCATCTCTGTTTAAGGCACTTGACTTACTCTTGGGATTGCTAAATGTAATGATGTCCGAATATGTCGAACCAGGTCACTTAGACTATTTACTTTGTCCATCCTAACTGAGGCTGTAGACGCCACCGTTGAGTCCATATTGGAAATTTATTTTATTATTGTCCCCCCCCCTCTCATCTGGTGCCAGCAAGACTTGACACAACGTTGAGACCCTAAATACGGTCAAAGGTACTAGGCAGTTTGCGATCGTCAGTGAGGGCTGTGAGTCAGAGTTGGTAGGCATCATTTATCTGAAAAATCACGGTTCCATATAATCTCATTGGTTACCACCATAAATTCTTATGAAAGAATTTTTATTACGTCGACATGAAACGAACACATTTAACGAATTTTATAAAATAATTTGTGCACCAATAAAACTTTTTCTTTCGTTGGATACAATTTGACCCCTTATTGACCTGTCCTTCTTCTTCGAAATAGAATCGTTCATCTAAATGTCTAACGAGATAGAATGTCTGAAAAATAATCTAATAAGACTCCACTTGACGCATTTATATAAATTCATTTCTATGTCAAGGAGACATTCCGAATTCCAATACCATTCAGACACTCAGGACCGGGAATTGGATACATACCCAGGACAATTGAAGTGGTTACCTTAGTTGGCTGGCATCCGGTTCCACTGAATGGCTGTTTGAAAGTTTTTCAATTAAATTCAACAAATATTATCTAATTGAGAACAAAGAAACCCCACCCTCAGAGTTGCATGGTCTTTTTTTAAGAGTTGCATAACTTTATGGTTGGATGTGCGGTTGAAGTACAAAATAATTTCAGCACCCACCTGAATCTATTCAATGAGCCGGATGGAGATAGTTGAACATTTAAAAATAATATTAAGTGTACGGCTAGGACGTACCTTTAAATGTTTGGTCCTTATGGGCACTTGGCTTAAAAAAAAGTGGCAATTAGTATCTTTTGAAATTAAATAAATTTATATTCGACCTTGCAGGTTGTAGACCACGCCGGAGGTACCAGAGATAAAACGCGAGCCGGAAGTAGTTGTCTGTTAAGATATCTGCTTAATCCTAGGCGTTTTTGAAACTTTGAGAAGTTTATTTCGACGAAATTTCCAGGCTGAAATTTGAATTTTGTAACGGAGTAAAAAAAAAATGAGTATGTGCTCAAGAAACATAAAGCAAGTGCAAGATTGACAGAAGAAGACAAAACTAGTACAATTTTCTTAAAACAAGGCACACAAGATTTGGGCTTATGCATCGACCCATCAAGGAGGGCTCAGTGGCGCGATGGCGATGAACTGGAGCGCAGAAGGTCTGGGTTCGACTCCCAGCCGTAGCAACACCAAACGATTTTTCACTGGCCCTCCTCTCGTGATGATCTGACAAATCATCCGAGTAGTATCAATTGTCATGAAAAGCTTATCTCAACTTTGCCGTTCGGATTCGCCATAAAACGGATACGTAAATAAGCAAGACTGTCGCATCTGAAGCGATGAACAGCCATATGCCATTCAACCCGAATAAAAACGGCAGTTTAATGTGATTTATGGGCTGGGGGCATGATCGGCCCAGTTTTCGTCAAAGACGATCGTGGAATAAATGTTACCATCAACGGCGAACGATATCGAGTCATTATACGTGACAATGTTTTGCCCCAATTGGCTGAGTTGAAATTGGTTGACATGTGGTCTAATCATGACTTTGCCACATGTCACACATCTCGTGAAACAATGGAAATGTTGAATTATGAATTTAGTGAGCAGCTTATCTCTCGAAATGGTCCTGTGAGTTGGCCGCCAAGATCATGCAACTTAACGCCTCTTGATTATTTCTTGTCGGGTTATGTAAAGTCGGTAATCTATGTGGACAAGCCAAACACGATTGAAGCCTATTGAAACATATCAGGATAACATAACATAATTCGTGAAATACGCGAAATCGGACCTTCGGAATGGACCACCTGAAATGGAGCCACGGACAACATTTACATGAAGTTGTCTTTAAAACGTAAATGGAAAAGGCCTATTTATCGATTACAATAAAAATTTTGAATATTTGATGCAAATTTTAGTGTTTTATTCGATTTAAAAAAAAACTACGCTTCAGACACCATTTCAAAATTCCTTATGGTTTGGCCAAAATCTACGTTTTTTTTTAAAGAAGGAGTGACAGTGGGCGAAAATAAATTTGTAACAACCCAGACTTTTTTTTATAAATATTTTAAGTTAATTGTTGTAACCAAACCGAACCAAAATGTATTTAACAAAAAAAAAGAGGTATGACAACCCTAAACCCAACCATAGAAAAAACGTTAAACCAAATAAAAGCTTTTTTCTCTTGCAAAAGCTTTATACAATATGTAACCGCTCAAATCGTAAAAGCTTTAATTGATCTATCAACGGAACATTTACGATATAAATCACTCCACAGGACATATAAAAGCAGTGCTTACTACGATGTAAGATCACTCAGGTTTAGCATTTCGCAGCGACGGTCGGGTACCTCTTCCACTGTCTTGAAAAGTGCTATACTTGTGTTTTCTGCGTGACATCCTATTTGAGGTCATACGACGGTCGGGTTTTTTTCGGGTGCCGCTACAGTCCGGAATGAACCTGGGCCTCAACCAACACGCCTCTCCAATTAGCCCGGTCCTTAGCTAACTGCCTCCAGTTGCGCATTCCAAGTTGCTTGAGGTCGGTTTCTACTTGTGCGCGCCACTAAAGGCGAGGTCTTCCTCTACTGCGTCCGACATCTGGCTGGGAATCGAAGACTCTGCGAGCTGGAGTATTGGTGTCCATTCGTTCTACATGTCCTAGCCATCTTAAGCGTCCAATCCGGAGTTTTTTGACCAGTGACATGTCACTGTACAGCTCGTATAGTTCTTGGTTGAATCTTCGTCTCCATAGCCCGTCAACGAAAACGGGACCGAAG
The DNA here is from genome assembly GCA_949824845.1 of Rhingia rostrata. Lineage (NCBI taxonomy): Eukaryota > Metazoa > Arthropoda > Insecta > Diptera > Syrphidae > Rhingia > Rhingia rostrata. Next base: position 66,696,124 of record OX463758.1, read on the forward strand.
ATTTTTCGAAGAATTTTCCTCTCAAATCGACCAAGGATTTCTTCATCCGCTTTTGAGACGGTCCATGATTCAGCTAGGGATGTCCATGCTATGGCATTACTCTAGTAGTTGTATAGATTTTTGGAAAATTGTGCCTCTGGTGTTGGCTCGTGAGTTTTGCACAATCCTCTCAAGAATCGGATTGAAGAAGTCACATGACAGCGCATCGCCTTGCCTGAATCCTTTTTTGGTATCGAATGTATCAGTGAGGTCGTTTCCGACCCTGATGGAGCAGTGAGAATTCTCCATCGTCATCCTACACAAACGGACGAGTTTGGGCAACTTTTTCAACATTTCCCACACTTTGAGGGAGTATAAGTCTCAAGTGTCAAACTTTTCAAACTTTTTTAGCGTGTGCTAGTACGTATGTTTATATTATGACAAAAAATCAATACAAGAAACCCAATACCTATGGTTTTCAATAACAATCCAGAACAATGGGACAGCGTCTTGATGTTTACGGAACAAGATACCTTTATTGATGTATACCTACTTGGCTGACAAATCATTGCCTTTCAACGATAAATCCATAGACAATTAATAAGTATTTGTTTTTGATGATATTGATACGGTTCCAGAACAGTTATTGGCGATGGATTCCTAGGAATGGAAACCTTGCTACTAACAATGTCAGACAGAAAATATTTGTTTGAAAAGATAAATCTCACACATGTTCCTTGAAGCTATTCATCGATTGTCTCATATATCAATGAGAAGATATCCTTTTTTTTAAATATCTACCATAACCATAAAGATAAAGATATTTATGTAATACCAAGATAATTAAATCTTACTTTAATGTGCCCCTTCAGGGAAAACTTTATAAGAATTGGGGCAAGGACGTCTGTTATATTAATAAGAATAGTTCGTGTATAAATTATTTTACTGCAAGCACAATTTGCTTGGGGGATATTTGTATACCCTACCCATAGCATATGTAATATGTGCACAATATGTTCTGACCATGCAATCATCTATATATCAATCGTATTAAATTTTTAGGAAACGTCCCACTTTTCGGGGAGATTACTCTTAAAAATGGGATGGGATCGGATAGGGTATTATCCGTCCGTAGCGTCGGTTCGTTTGTCCGTCTATCCATAATGGTATCTCCAGCCTAAAAAGCTTGACCAGTTTTCTATAAGCTTCATGTCCAGGTTTGTTTCGGTGATAATTCTAGGCCATTCGTTTTGTTAAGGTATACTCTCAAAATTTTACTAACGGTACCTGCCATATAAGAATTATAAATTGCCTCAATTTTTTCGAAAGCTGTTCTAACGAGATTGATTAAGCTTTATAAAGGGTGATCCATTTCGAGGTTCCCTACTTTTTTAAAGAAAAAAACACAAAAAAAAATTTAAAATTTATTGGAGAATGTTTATTATCATTTGAAAGAACATTCTTTGGCATTTATTTTTTGAAGATTATGTCTATCAAATGTTGGCCGTTGCTACGTCGCAGATGGTCCATCCGTTGAGTCCAATTTTCGATCACTCGTTCGAGCATTTCGACTGGTAACTGGCGAATGACACGCGTGATGTTTTCCTCCAAGGCCTGAATCGAAGCGGGTTTGTCGGCATAAGCTTTTGACTTTACATATCCCCACAGGAAAAAGTCTAACGGTGTGATATCACACGATCTTGGTGGCCAATCGACCGGCCGGTGATGGTGTTGCGAATAGTACGCTCAGTAGGCCGATTATGTTGACCAAAAGTTGAGCGAAGTGCACGAAACACATTCCTCACAGAACGTGAATTTTCATAACAAAGTTGAACAATTTGTAAACGTTGTTCACGCGTAAGTCTTTCCATTATGAAATGCCAAACAATACTAAACAAAAATAACATGACAGCATGACACGACTCACACGTGATCTGTCAAAAAAGGCTATTGAGAAAAGTATCTCTACTTGGATCACCCTTATATACAAGGTGGCGCAAAAATAACCTTCCGATGTTTTTTGGCTGTAATTTAAAAAAAAAATGAAAAACTTTGATTCTTCTTGTGGATTATTTTTATTTGGTCTTTTAATTTTTTTTACATCAAGTCGAGAATATGATGTCATGTAAATGGCCGCCACCACAGTTGATTGTCATTTGTGCCCTTTTTATGTTATTTTCCATCACTTTGGCCAAAACTTCCGGCGATAGGTCCTGACATTCTTGACGGATATTGTCTTTAAGAGCTGCAAGAGTCTGAGGCTTGTTGACATAAGCCCGCGACTTCAAAAAGCCCCACAAAAAGAAGTCTGGAGCGGTCAAATCAGGCGATCTTGCTGGCCAGTGCAAATCGCCAAAACGGGAGATTAGGCGCCCGGGAAATGCATCCTTAAGCATATCGGTTGTGGCACGTGCAGTGTGTGCCGTTGCACCGTCCTGTTGGAACTACACGTTTTCCAATCCCAATTCATCAAGTTGCGGCAAAAAGAACTCGTTGACCATTGCTCTGTAGCGCTCACCATTCACAGTAACCGTTTGGCCCGCGACGTCTTCGTCGCGTCGTTAGACGCGATTGGCGGTCAGCAGCTAACAGCTGATCCACCGTCTGGACTTTGTACGGAAACATCTTCAAATCTAGTACCAAAATTCGCTGTTAAGACCGTCGACTGATACCCATTTGCGTGGCACGTCGTCTGGTCGATGATGTCGACGGCGCTTCCATGACATCTTCGGCTACAGCAGCAATATTCTCTGCAGAACGGCTACTCCCGGGTTTGACACGCCTGGCAGCATCTCGTGTTGTGTCAGTCTCTTCGAGGCGAGCGGCTAAACGTCGCAGTGTTTCACCAGTAGGCGTTGGACGGCTAGGAAATCTGCGACGAAATTCACGTTATGCCAAAGTCGCCGACCGATTATTGCTCAAATAAATAGTCACCAATATTCCGCGTTCTGGAGCAGTGTAACGTAACATTTTTTATTAACGTGTATTTCGCATGTGTTTACTACACAAATGTCAAAACAAAACTGACATTAGGGGCCAATCGCAAAATTAATAGCATTTTCGGATAGGAGGATTACACTTGCGCCACCTTGTATTATTAGCATATTTGTTCCAACAAAACTACATACCTAGTTTTTTTTTATTCGAAAAAATCTGTATACCGGTTTTTTTGCATTTAGACTTTATAAAGAAAATTGTCAACATCTCGCAAAATATTTTGCCAAATTGAGGGAAATTTAACTCATACACTACGATTACTATGTGCCACAATTCCACATAATTAATTTTGGCCCGATATCCCTTAACAGAATTTTCAGATTTGGCCAGTAGCGGAAATTCATTGTTATTCAAAATTATTCAAATTCTGATATCAACGTTAGTATAATCACGTTTCGAGATTGTGTTTTTGGGCCAAATTTTCAAAATTGTCAAATTTTCGCATGCTTGATCTAACGCCGAATTCGCTGTGAAAGAGAAAGTTGCGTATAACCCACTTGTTTTTTTTTTTGTATTTAATTATTAATATCGTTTACGGACTTTTTATAGTGAAAAGTGTTATTTATTTTATTTGATTAAATAAATTGTGTTCCACTAGGTTGTTCTCTGCAGCATCCAATAAGGTATCAATAACAAGTCACTTAAAATCAGTAAATTGTTCATAAAAAAAGGTAAATATGCAATTTTTTATGTGAATTTGATTCAATTATACTGACAAATGATTGCTCAAATAGTTTTCGTATGTTAACAATAAAAAAAAAAACATATTTGTGTTGCCATGCATGGAATCGAACCTATGCCTTCTGTATGGTGTTCATTGTAAATAAACGGTGGTTAAATTTCAGGGGCCGATGTTGCTTTTGAATAAAAGAAATTATTTGTTATATTATTGTCATTTATTTTTATTATGATAATACTGTTATTGGTTCAATTATTTATGGAACAAAATATTGGTCAAATGGCGGCCGCGACCTCAGCGGCACATCTCCATCCGATGGTCCAAATTTTCGATGACGTTGAGGTATAATTGAGGTTCTATGCCATTAATATGCCGAATTATCTCATCCCTTAGCTCTTGAATTGTTGCTGGCTTATCGACGTATACCTTTTCTTTTAAATAACCCCAGAGCCAATTGACATCGCAGCCACATGAGATAACACGGCCGTTGCGTTTGTCGCGCAAATGAGCCATTGTTTCGTTAGCTATATGGTAAGTGGCACCGTGCGGTTGAATCCACATATCGTCCACATCCATATCTTCCAATTTGGGCTATAAAAAGTTCGTTATCATCTCACGATAGCGAACACCATTCACAGTAACAGCCTGACTGGCCTTATTTTGGATAAAATAAAGCCCGATGATGCCACCAGCCCGTAAACCGCACCAAACAGTCACCATTTGTGGGTGAATTGGTTTTTCGACGATCACTTTTGGATTGTCATTCGCCCAAATGCGGCAATTCTGCTTATTGACGAATCGACTGAGGTAAAAACGTGCCCCATCACTGAAGATGATTTTCTTCGAAAATTGATCATCCACTGTTGCTATTTCTTGCCACCATTCTGACCATTGACGACGCTTGTATATCTTTCCATGGTTCAGATTGAGTTAGTCTGAAATTAAGAAATGTTAAATGAAATACAGAAAAAAAACTTGACGTTTCGGTGTGGTTCACATTCAATATCGGGCATTAAAATTTAACCGACCGTTATAAGAAACTAAGAAGTAAAAACTGCTAAAAGCTTTTCATCAAAGGCTCTTAACAGATCATGCTTCTACAGGGTTTTTCAATAGAAGCGCTACAGAAGTTTTTTTTTAAATAAAACAAAATATCAAGGATATCAATGAAATTCTTTATTCCTGTGAAAGTACGTTCGATGCCATTATGTATGGAACTCGACTTTTTTGCATAGCCCCCACGGGCACGCTTGCACAAGTCCAGTCGCTGAACCCAATTTTTGACGGTTTTCAAGCATAAATCGGCCGATACTGCTGCAATTTCACGTTCAATATTCGTACGAAGTTCATCAATCGTCGCTGGCTTGTTGGCATAGACCATAGACTTGACGTAGCCCTACAGGAAATAGTCTAACGACGTCAAATCGCACGACCGAGGCGGCCAAGCGACTGGACCATTTCGTGAGATAACACGTTCTCCAAACTTGGTTTCCAAAAAATTGATTGTGGCATTCGCTGTGTGGCTTGTGGCGCCGTCCTGTTGGAACCACATGTCCTCCAAGTCCATATCATCCAATTGGGGCAAAAATATTCGGTTATCATTGAATGCTAGCGATTCCCATTCACAGTAACGTGCCGGTCTTGATCATCACGGAAGAAGTACGGCCCAATGACGCCGCCGGCACATAAACCACACCAAAACGTAATTTTTTCGGGATGCAATGATGACTCATGGAGTACGTGTGGATTGCTGCCTGACCAATACCGCATATTGACGAAGCCATTTAGCCAGAAATGAGCCTCATCGCTGAAGATGATTTTTCGATGAAAATCCGAATCATTTTCAAGTTGGTGCTCAGCTCAATTTACGAACATACAACGCTTCTGGTCATCAAGCGGCTTCAGTTCTTGCGTCAATTTAATCTAAGGATGTAGGCCAAGATCTTTTCGCAAAATTCGCCACAACTACGTCACAGAGATGCCCATCGCTAGAGAACGACGTGGGAGAGACACATTTGGACTTTCTTCAACTGAAGCCTCAGCGGCAGCAATGTTCTCGACACTACGGGCACTTCTTTGTCTCACTGGCACGGGAACATTTTGTACCGTGCCTGTGGATTCAAATTTTTCCCACTAGACGCTCAATTGTTGATCTTCTAGGACGATTATGACGACCATAAATTGGACGCAGCGCTCTTAATGTTGAGGCCACTGACTCCGAATTTCGGTTGTAAATTTTAATAATTTCGACTCGTTGTTAGATCGTATATCTTTCCATCATGAAATGGCAAACCTTACTGAAGAGAAATGTCAAAAGAGCGGCAAGAAATATGTCGTCGTTTGATGTCCCTGTCGCTCAACTTTTGTAGCGTCCCTGTTAAAAAACCCGATACCATCTCCACACTTGCAAGGATCATCTTATGTTGTAAATGGTGTCTTTGGATAATCCAAATAATTGCAACAAATGACACCAAAACTTCGTTAGTCGTCACTGAAATATCTCTCCTACACAAAATGAACTCTCCTGCCTTATATTCCAAACCTCCCTTCATCATTCGTACCTCAATGACCACGCATAAAATCGATAACAATTACTGAGACGTATCTCCATTTGTCTTCTATCAGTTCACTTACTTGCGAATTCGATTCCTTCAGAACATAAAATCTCCTCGTTATTAGGTATTAGGACTTTGCCATGGCTGAACCCACTCAAACGGTTGACTTCCGTTTGAATTAACTTTGGACAATCTTAATTTGTGGTTTGATGTTGCGAATTGCTGACGTCATTTGCAGATTTTCTTTTACTCGAAAATAAGATGTTTTCCTAATTATCGTAGAATTGGAAGCTTGGAAGTTATTTTCATTAATGGACATCCAAAGGAATGGTAATAGATTGCCATGGGCGTGCAAGTCTTCATACATTCACCAATCTTCTCGTCGCAAAACAATGGGGATTATGCTGGAAGGGAAGTGTACATTTAATGACCTAGAACCACCAACGCGCAGATGGTTTCCTATGGAGAGGAAATATGTTTTCATATCCAAAAACAATTATGAAACAAAATTCAATGTAGTTGAGGATGAAATAATACGTATACGCCATAGGGTTTACATTTTACCGTTTTTATTTATTTTTGTTCTCTCTTAAGTATACTTTTCAAGCCCCCTACTGTTTCTAAATTTAAATACCCACGTCAACAGTATATGCATACAAAACAATCCGATTGGTAACTTCCGGTTAGGGAGTTTTCCTCTCCAAGCAAGCGATCGCAAAAGGGTTATGGCTGATTGTAGGTAAATACCCCTGAAATCCTTTTTTTTTGTAGAGTTACATATAAATAGGACAAAGGGCCTTAAGTTGTTTTCAAAGTCAAGCAGGAAACTTGTGCCTTTGAGGTTATGAGTTCAAGGATTGTGTCTTTAAACATTAAATTCAACAACTTCCGGTCTTTCGTAATTTTATTATGAGCTGGTGACCATTGTGTCTGTCCGAGAAATGAGAACGCCTTTTATTTTATGGACCTAAGAGGAAGGTGAGTAATGACTGAAGGACATGGGTCTGTATAGAACCACCCAACACGTCTGTATGTAGGTTTGGTTGAAGCATATTATTTAATTAAATTTCTCAGAACCAGAATTTTATTCTCTGAATGCGTTTTTACTATGCAATTAGATTGAAATTTAATTCCTCAGAGGGACGCAACAGGACGTTCATTTGTTATTAAATTCGCGCCTTGTACAGTTTAAGTATTGGTTGGTATGCATTCGCAAACTGTGCCATTTTTATGTGTCATTCAAATTTGCAGCCTGGAAGTTGTTATTTAAGGGAATGCGCTACTTTATTGGGCGTCTTCACTGTCAGAAGTCATATGCAGAATAAGGATGCAACTGAAGTAAAGGCGATTAAAAGGAATAATATTTGCATTTAGGAATCTGCAGCATGAGAGTTTTATAAGGACTTTTTGTTGGGGATTGGTTCTTTCCAATGATAAATCGCCTGTAGGCCGGATACAATAATTCGACAAAAATCCTTTTCAGTTAGTAATACATTCACAGTGAACCTGTGACTAGATTAAAATTTTACGCACGTTGTTGTTATCTTGATCCTGCCACCTAAGTGGCATGATTTTGCTTTATTGAATCAAACATTTCAAAGTTTATAGGCTAGAGTCCTGGTGACTGTACGGTAAAATTTGTTTAGTTAATCACCGTGATGATCCTGCAACCTGCATGGCGTAGTTTTCTTATGTTAAATCAAACAGGTAATTGATGAGTTTATAGGCTAGAATCCTGGTATCCATTCCGTTAACATTTCCCAATGAATCTCCGTGGAGAACCTGAACCACAGCCCATATGCCTCTCTAACCAGCTCGATCTTTTGCTAGCTGCCTATATTTGTGTATTTCAGGATTTAAGGCGGATCTTCAACTACTGCGTTTACCATCTGTCCAAAACTTCTTGAGCTGAAACATTGGTCGACATTTGCTATATATATTCTAACGATCGCAGTTGAATATTCTCTCTGTAGTCCATCACCACAAACAAAACTGAAAACTATACGCTTGAAACGACGAAGGCAGGATTCATCCACATACTATACGATCGATAATCTAGCCACGTAAAGTATGACTTTGACAATCAGGGTCTTACGTCAAGACTTAAAAGAGGTACTATACGATCGATGATCTAGCAACGTAAAGTATGACTTTGACAATCAGGGTCCTACGTCAAGACTTAAAAGAGGTACCAAGATTGAACTACTGTCAAAGCTTTTTGATAATTCTGGTATAAGATACTTAGATTGGCTATATATTCTGCCGTTAATAGAAGTAGTAACGGAAGTACAGCAGATGGTTGGGGTAGTTAGGCTCTGACATCTTTCACAGTTCAGAATAACGTCCGAAAATTGAAAAAGTGACTCCAACAAGCTGCATACTCTATACCTTACATCCGCTCGTTTTATCTCTCTATTCACGGTCACAGACTCAAAATATAAACGGTGGCTCTTATTGCCGATTAACTTATGGGATTTTAACTTTTAATCTTGAAATGTAACAAAGAGAGAGTTTACCTTGAATGGCAGGGGTCAACTTTAGCTGAAGATTATCCAACTAAGACGATGATAACGGATCTGGATGGGTCAACAGAAACACGATAATAGTTGATCAAAAAACAAATATTCGATAGCAGAAACAAGTAAGCCAAGAATTTAGGAATTCATATATCCAAAGAAGTTCTTAGATGGACGGCCAGACCTAAACATCCTCGCCACAATGAAAACACTTTCACCGAAAACAAGATTCAATAAACGATATTTACAACATTGTCAAGACAGAGTATCCATAAACTGTGAAACATGTTGTCGGATTAGTCTTTAACCAGCTTTCACTTTCCCTGGAGTGAGGTGCACTTTTTAGGCACCAAGGTTTTTAGATGGACGGTTAGAATTAAACGATGGTTGGGTGTTGTAGAACGAGATAAGGTTCTGATTGGTTTTTACTTGGCAAGGCCCAGTGGTTGTAACTCTGACTACACATCAAGTGCTTATTTTCAACCTCCAATTGGTTAATCGGGTACTGGTCTTATTCAACCGGATTAGACTTGCTAAACGATAAGCGCGAGTGTTGATAACACAACGAAAAACAGCGATATATAAACAGCTAGGTCAGAATGACACAAGAACTGCTGTCCCAGGCGAATCTAGACAGGCTGCTTCGTAATGTTCGGACAACACGTTGTTGTCTAGGAATTTCGAGGGAAAGCCAGGCCAATTGAATAGAGATGGTGGCGGATGAATTGAAAGGCCAATAGCAGCGCTCAATCCCGTAGTAAAGACTGACGGTCCCGTTGTATTAGTGGTATCTAATAAATTGGAATGGGCCCTCCAGGTTGGGGGTCACGCATTGGATAAACTACCCCACCATGGAAAAAACTTACGGTTACGGAGCATTCAATAGCTTCGGAAAGGACTGATTACCCTACTAAACCGAAAAAGGGACAACGAAGTTCGTGTCTGCACCTGGAAAGTGAGAAAAATAAACAGGAGAGGTGCAAGCGAACAACTAGCGGAAGCCCTAAAATTCTCAAAGCCATCCAGGAAATACAATGGGATAGGCAGGGCAAAAAGAGGATGAAAAACTTAGGCAAGAAGTCCTATAACAATCTGCATCACTGCCAAATTTGCCAGCATAAGCCTTATATGCGCTCACGAACCAACGGAGGAAAAAGATGATATAGCTGAGGACTGCTTCTACGAACTCCTTGGCAGAACCTATGAGCCACTACCATAGTAAAATGTTAAAATCGTGCTTGGAGATTTTAACGCAAAGGTAGGAAGAGAAGACATCTTTGGCATAATTTTCGGAAAACATAGCCTACGACAACACGTCTGGTAACGGACTTAGGCTAATTGAATTCGCTATGGAACGAAATGCCACTGTAGATTGCACACGGCTTACTCACCTCGATGTCTATAAGTGAACATAGCGGTCTCCAGATAAACGAACAGTCAAGCAAGTTAATCACATTGCGATAGTCAAGAGGCACACATCCAGTATTTTAGTTGTCCGAACATTCCGAGGAGCTAACATCGACTCGGACCACTACCTTGTTGCAGTCAAGTTAATCCACCATGCCAAATCAATCCAGAAACACTGTGAACAAATTTAATGTCGAAAGACTGCAGTTGCAGTCCCTAAGCCTCTTGATTAACACCATACCACCAGCATCGAATGTCGAAGAAAAATGGCAAGGATGCCAATATGCCATTAGATCAGTCGCAACTAATGTGGTAAATTTATCGCGCACCCCAGCAAGAAACCCCTGGTTTGATAAGGAATGCTGACATATGATCCCTGATAAGAACGGAGGTGACTTGGTAAGTAACATCCACCAACTCATAAGACAAATCTGGTCAGAAGAAAGTATGCCTGAAGAATGGAATGTCAGCATAGTTTGCCCGATCCCCAAAATGGGAGACCCTCTGAACTGCGCCATCTACAGAGGCGTAAGTCTCCTCAACATCTCGTTCAAGATCCTATCTGCCGTAATAAATAAACGCCTGAAACCTTTTACCAACAACCCGTATCGGCCTTTATTAGTGTGGTTTTAGGTCAGAAAAGTCCACAACCGATCAAATTTTTACACTTTGAAAGATCCTGAAAAAAAAACAGGAAGTCCAAATCGATACCCACCAACTATTCATCGATTTCAAAGCCGCATACGCCAGCATTTATAGAAACGAACTATACAGAGACATGTCTAGTTTTGGTATACCGCCCAAACTGGTCCGTTTGTGTATGATGACGATAGAGAATTCTCGCTGCTCCATCAGGGTCGGAAGCGTCCTCACCGACTTATTCGATACCAAAAAAAAGATTTAGGCAAGGCGATGCGCTGTCAAGTGACTTCTTTAAACTGATTCTTGAGAGGATTGTGCAAAACTTCCAAGCTAACACCAGAGGCACAATTTCCGAAAATCGGTACAACTACTAGCATACGCCGACGATATATTGACATCACTGCTAGGACTCAACGTGATGTCAGAGCCTCGTTTGCTAGTATAGAGAAGGAAGCGGCAAAAATGGGTTTAGCAGTAAAATAGGGCAAGACGAAGTATATACTGTCAACAAGAAAAGACACACAACATCGACGAATTGGACAGAATATCACCATTGACAGATATCACTTTGAGGTTGTATGGGACTTTGTCTATCTCGGCTGGGCTATTAACTCTGACAACAACATCTCGTCGGAAATTAAACGAAGAATTACTCTTGCCAACCGCTGTTTCTTCGGGCTAAGAAGGAAAGCCCTCACTTGAACTACTAAGGAGATCCTATATAAGACCCTGACCATCTCAGTCCTGCTCTACGGCGCTGAAGCATGGACCGTCTCAAAAGTGGATGAAGAAATCCTTGGTCGATTTGAGGGGAAAATTCTTCGAAAAATGTTCGGTCCTGTATAGCGAACTGCCCCTGGTCAAAAAACTCCGCATTGGACGTTTAAGATGACTATGACATGTTGGACGAATGGGCACCGATATTCCGGCTCGCAGAGTCTTCGATTCCCAGCCAGACGTCGGACGTAGAGGAAGACCTTACCTTAAGTCGCGCGCACAAGTAGAAAGCTACCTCAACGAACTTGTAGTGCGCAACTGGAGGCAGTTATCTAAGGACTGGGCTTATTGGATAGGCATGTTGGTTGAGGCCCGGGCTCATTATAGACTGTAGCGGCACTAAAATAAATAAGTAAGTAAGTTCGAACTGAAAACTATCTCCAAGATCGATACTCTGTAGAAGTGATAAATTCGTTATTATCTGCCCCAAATTTAAGCTGTGTTTCAATTTTTTTGTTAAACTTTTAAAACACACGAAATTAGTAGCTGTGGGTTTCACCTGTGTTTAAAAAAAAATATCAAAATATCTTAATTCGTTTAAAAATTATGAATTTTGCAAAAAAAAAATGGAAATCCAGCCCACTGTGCACCGCTCAGAATTGTTAGTTTTGTGTTGATTGCGAACCAAGTTCAAAAAGTATTTCAGCGACATAGGTTCATACGAAAAAAACACTGTTCCCAAAGTGCTAAAAATGTGCATATTCTTTAAAAATTTTTTAATATCTATCAAAATAACTTTTTGTCAGTTATAAAAAAAAATCCTCTAAAACAATTGTGGGCCAATAGATTCAACTTCATCGTTCCATATTTATTCATCCCTCCAATCATCCTCTATTCTCCATACAAAATGTAAAAAATTGAAATGAAGAAAATTTTCCCCTTTTTAACTGTCATTCGCACGTACCTTGTCACATATGTATCCCAGCAGAAGGTCCTAGACAAAATCCTCTATCGTCACCTTCTCTATTTCCACATGAAGCGACACTTTTGATATTAAATTGAGAAAAGGGTCCAACTGGTTACGGCAATGACACTCGCATGAATGCTTGGTCATCACAAAACCATACCCTGTCACACATTACACTCCACTTTTAATCCCTGTAGAAATTAGTTGGCAAATTTGCAACTGTCTGAGGTTAACGACTAGTGGGGATACGCAAGCCCTCATATGAGGGTCTGGGAGTACTCATATAAATGAAATTAAAAGTTGTGCGTGTTGCACGATTAAAAAGTAAATTAGCACTTGGATCCTCATCCCATTTGCGAAATGCATAACCTCCTAGTTGATCTCAGCTTACCAGGCACTCAAGAAAGATGCAACCACGTTATTTTGTAATTGTAAAGTTGTGACTTAACCTATATCTTGTATACAAATGGGACTCTCCTTCCCCTCTAAATTCAATGGAATTGTTAATTTCGCATCTCAGTACTTTTCGCTTCGGTGGAGTCTCTTTCGAGGAGTCCTTCCAAATGGAATAAATTCATAATTCACAATACCGTATTCATCCCCTGCTCCCGTTTAATTTTTGGCTTGAGGAAATATGCTATGCACGACTGAATTCCTCAAAGACTGTTACCTGAAATAAATTTCTCATCGACTCAAAGTGAGGATAGTCCTGTCGACCTTTGTTATTTGAACTTGATTCCTGTTTACTTTGGAGTTTTGGTGATAAATGCTAATGTCCTCACCGTAAGCAATATGAATTTGTTTTTGAAATATTTGTCTGACGAATATTGGCCTTAATGAAAAATCGAATCTGCGACTGCTGACTGACATCTGCACAAATGTTTGCGACGTGATTGATAATGTTGAAAACGTTTTTTTTTTATTTTGTAAAGTTACTTTGAAAAGATTCAAAATGGTTTTGTTAAGGTGTGCCATTGTTATGTCACTTCCATGAAATTGTACTTAGAAGGATTGAGACAAATTTACAAGCCAAAACTTGAGGCAGAAACTTCATTACATTTGTGCAACTAATGGGTTTTCGAAAATAACATTCGACTCTAAAATCTTAATGAAGGAATTTGTTTTAGAGATATTGACTCAATTATTTATTAGAACGAGCTTTTAATGGCTTTGAGTCTGGGATACAATTTTGAACTAATAGTCACTTTGGTTTTGTTTTTAGTACGTTTTTGAAAGATCCAATTTTTGATGAATGCCTTTGTCTCATTGTTCGGTCTGCAATAGCTAGACGGTGTTTACTTTGACAGCATCAAATGCTTGCGTAGAATATCCATGCTATTAAATCAGTCGTGAATAAAGTCCATTGTGATAAGTTAGTTCGTTGACCGTCCCGTATCCATCCGTAAGCTCATAAGAATTGACATATCATTGATCTGCACTCGAAATACAAAATCCCAATTCCGTTTCAGAAGAAATGCGGATTGGTGACACTGACTCCGGCAAAATTCTCTCTAGAATGATCAAGGTGAAATCGTTGCCCTAAGTGAAATCGTTACCTAAGTTACGCTACAGTCCGTAATGAACCTGGGACTCAACCAACATGAGTCTCCAATTAATTCCTGTTCTTAGCTAACTCCGTGCAGTTGCGTGCTTCAAGTTGCTTGAGGTCTGTTCGTGCGCTCCACTTAAAAGAAGGTCCTCTCCTATTGGGTTCAAATGCATCCAAGAATCGGAAGAACTGTGAGTTGAAGTATTGGCGTCCAACCGCTCCTCAAGTCCTAGCCATCTTAAATGATCAATGCGAAGCTTTTTGAAAAAGTCTATGTTATTCGTCCCCATAGCGTGTCATCCGTTTTTCGATACGGTCCATGCTTCAACGCCGTAGAGCAGAACTGGGATCATCAGGGTCTTGCCTTCTTAGCACAAAGAAACCGATGTTGGCTGACAAGATGTGGGCTTATGCCAGTAGTTGCACCGATCTTCCTCTGGTACTTACTCGAAAGATCTGCACCAACCTCTCAAGAATTTTTTTTTTTTTTTGTGGGGGTTCGCTGGAAGGAAAAATCATCGAAAGACATTGCAGAGGTTTTATCGCGAGGGAACCTTCTGCAATAGTGAGGGACTTTAACCCGATCTAAAAAACCTCCCGAAGACTGAGACTGAGACTGAGACAGTTTATTAAATTATTTGTTGGTTGGTCAGAAAAACGTTTTTAGATTGCAGGTATACAAATGGTTTTTGTAAGGAAACGCCCCTAAAAAGTGGGCGTGAGTCCAAATGATGTATGGACGAAATGCATCTTACATTATTTATCGAAGTACTTGCATCAAAACATTTCGAGTTTTGCTAAACTTTTGGCGAACATTTTTTTGTTAATAAAACGGCCACAAAAAGTGGGCGTGGCTAGAAACATTTTAAGATCTATACAATCACCTAATCTAAATATCTTGTTGCTACGCTTTTTCTTAAAAAAAACGTAAGATTTGATCACAAAAGACGTTTTTTTTTAAAAAGTGAGCGTAGCAGTAGGTGGATTTTGAAATTGTTGACAGTGGTTCTGCTTCGTCAACCAGAGAGTCTATATACCAAATTTTAACACTCAAAATCGGTGACACACAGACGGACAGACAGACAGACATTGTTAGATCGACTTAGCTGGCGATTGCGAGTCGATCCATATAATTTTGGTATGCATAACTATCGAAGTTATTTCTCTATGTTACAAACTTAATGTCACAACTAATATACCCTACGGGATAGGGTATAAAAACGGTCCATAAGGCAATGGAATAATTACTGAATTAAAATGCAATACAAACAGCTTCACACGGGCGCAGTGGCGCAATGGTTAGTGCGATGAACTGCCGCGCAGAAGGTCTGGGTTTGAATCCCAGCCGTAGCAACAACTAACAATATGATTTCTCACTGGCCCTCCTCTTGTGATGATCTGACAAATCATCCGAGTAGTATCAGTTATCAAGAAAAGCTAAGCTCATATTCGCTTTTCAGAGTCGGCATAAAACAGGAGATCCCGCCATCGTGCAAGAAGTACACACGCACACATGAATGGTTGTGTGAAAGCTCGGCCCTGGGTACTAACGAGCCTGTTGCGCCAAATATTTGTATTTGTACGAACTGCTTCTAGATTAAATCTCAATAGATGTCAATGCTCCGATGAATTGCCAAACGTTCACATGGATGCCAAGTAACATGCCTCCATTAACCTTGACCACACCAATTATCGATTTATCTTTAATCCACATACAGTTTCACTGCGTCCTTGAATGTCTAATAAAAGAGTCAATCCACCATGACGCCAAGATTCAACACACACGAAGCACCAGGTCAAAATTAAATTTATATATGCCTCCAAAATAAAAGGATTCAATAGAAAAGGGTTGTCAGAACCCTTACAAATAAAATCCAATATCATGCGCTGAGAAGTGCGTATCTGCTTATATACAACCCCATTGAATCAAGGATCTATGAACGTACTCTAGGTACAGTACACATTACTAGAGTGACAATCAAGAAGAGGTGGACGAATGATTGTCCCAGATAATAACGGGTGATCCAAGTAGAGATACTTTTTTCAATAGCCTTTTTTGACAGATCACGTGTGAGTCGTGTCATGCTGTCATGTTATTTTTGTTATTGTTTGGCATTTCATAATGGAAAGACTTACGCGTGAACAACGTTTACAAATTGTTCAACTTTATTATGAAAATTCACGTTCTGTAAGGAATGTGTTTCGTGCACTTCGCTCAACTTATGGTCAATATAATCGGCCTACTGAGCGTACTATTCGCAACACCATCACCCATTTTGAGACCCAGCATTCATTATTGGATAATATTCGACCGAATAGACCACGTCTAGCTCGCTGTGAAGAAAATATAGCGGCCGTAGCTGAGAGTGTACACGAAGACCGTAGAGAGTCGATTCGGCGCCGTTCGCAGCAACTCGGACTGACGTATGGAAAGACTTGGCGCATTTTACGTCAAGATCTTAAATTGAAAGCGTACAAAATACAGCTTGTGCAACAACTGAAGCCGCTCGACCATCTCAAGCGACATCGCTTCGCTCTATGGGCTCTTGAAAAGTTCCAAGAAGATCCGAAGTTTTCGAGGCAAATTTTGTTTAGCGATGAGGCCCATTTCTGGCTCAATGGGTATGTAAACAAACAAAATTGCCGCATTTGGGACGAAGAGCAACCTGAAGAGATTGAAGAACTGCCACTTTCTCCAGAAAAAACAACGGTTTGGTGTGGTTTGTAAGCCGGTGGAATCATCGGTCCAAATTTCTTTAAAAATTATGCCGGTGCGAACGTAACCGTCAATGGCGGCCGTCATCGTGCCATGATAACCGACTTTTTGATGCCTGAAATTGAAGCTCGTGATCTCGGCGACATTTGGTTTCAGCAAGACGGCGCCACTTCCCACACATCGCATCAATCAATGGACTTATTGAGAGAACATTTCGATGAGCACATAATTTCACGTTTTGGGCCGGTCGATTGGCCACCAAGATCGTGTGATATCACACCGTTAGACTTTTTCCTGTGGGGATATGTAAAGTCAAAAGCTTATGCCGGCAAAACCGCTTCGATTCAGGCCTTGGAGGAAAACATCACCCGCGTCATTCGCCAGTTATCAGTCGAAATGCTCGAACGAGTGATCGAAAATTGGACTCAACGGATGGACCATCTGCGACGTAGCAACGGCCAACATTTGATAGACATAATCTTCAAAAAATAAATGCCAAAGAATGTTCTTTCAAATGATAATAAACATTCTCCAATAAATTTGAATTTTCTGTGTTTTTTTCTTTAAAAAAGTAGGGAACCTCGAAATGGATCACCCTTTAGTACTCCTCAATACCCCCGCTAATAGGTCCTCAATTTATCAACGTGATGCTGAAGGAGATTACACAATCGCCTTTGAGCTTATTAATGTAAGGCTTCTCATCTTCATCTCATTGAAATGAAACTCGTAAATCGATTTCAGGACAGCCGTTTCCGAAGTTGTTAACAGCTTTAGTGAGGCCATCTATGATTGATTCATGACTCATGACCATGAGTCCTCTTTATTTGAAATAATTTTTTATTTCATGACGTGGACAGTATATTTGCATTGTATGGTGGGAAGCGCAACGAATTGAATGTAAATATAAAATTTGCTCTGAGATATCCATGTGCAAGTACAAATATTAATTTTGAGTCGTTGTTTGCTTGTTTGTATTTACATGAACACCTTGTTGTGTTGAATCAATTGAGGACGGAACCAACATTTGACGAATTGACTAATTGAATTTGCGTCAGATGGTTGTGTACGCGTTTTTAAGTATTGTGAAGGTTCCACGTAATCTGCAGACCAAAGTATTTTTTTTTCTACATTTGGGAGGTGGAAGAAGCTTAAGAGACATAATACACAGTCAAATTGCTTAAATATCTTGCTCAGATATTATTCCAAAATTCCTTAGGCTTTTTGTTTTTTTTTTTTTTTGAAAGTCGGCAGATTTTGGACATTTTTAAGTAGAAGTCATCGGTCTTGTATACCAATCCTCATAATCCTAGCTCAAAATTTAAGGCCTACAAATCGACGACATAAAGACAAACAGACAAACATTGCTAGATCGACTCAGCTAGCTTGCTGATACGAATCATAAATCCTGTTAAAATCTTAGAGCCGTTTTTGAGAAAATTTAGGTTACGTATAATTTTTATATGGCAGGTACCGTTAATAACAAGACTAAAAAATAAAATTTTTTGCGCAACAGGCTGGTGAAAGTACCCAGGGCCGAGCTTTCTCACAACCATTCATGCGTTCGTGGGTACTTCTTGCACGATGATGGGACATCCTGTTTAATGTCAACTCCGAACTGCGAATTTGCGATAAGCTTGGCAACTGATACTTCTCGGATGATTTGCCAGATAATCACGAGAGCCAAGGAAAAGTCATTTAGTTGTTGCTACGGCTGGGAATCGAACCCAGACTTTCTTCGCGGCAGTTCATCGCGCTTACCATCGCGCAACTGAGGCTTAACCCAAAAAAAAAAAACTTGAATACGAAGTTTTGAGGAAATCGGTTAAGCAGCTTAGGCTGGAGAGACTATTGCCGGTACACGGATAGACGGATAGACGAAACGACGAACCGACGAACGGATTTTCAAGAAAACACTTTTTCCGCTATCATCGTAATGTTAGAATCAAACAAAATTTGGACGTCGATTTTTTCACGAAAACATAACCTTTCTCTTTGTAAAAGAAAGTTAAAATTGTATGAAGTAATTTCCAATTCCAATTCCAATTTGCTATTGCGACAAAACCAACATGCGTCTGCACTTAGTTGGTTCCTTACTTAACTGCATCCAGTTGCGAACTTTAAGTTGGTTGAGGTCGGTTTCTACTTGTGCCGGCCACTTAAGGTGAGGACTTCCTTTACAGCGTCCAACGTCTTCTGGGAGTCGAAGACTCTGCGAGCTGTAGTCTTGATGTCCATTCGCTCTACATGTAGTGCCCACCTTAGACGTCCAATGCGGATTCATTTTTTTGACTAGCGGTGCTTCGCTGTACAGCCCGTATAGTCCATAACCAGTCAAAGCAAACCGTAACTAAGATGTTTCTGACGAGTTTTTGTTGTTGTCAGATATAACAGCGGAGCTAACGAAGACTACCTCAAAGTTATATCTATCGATGTTGACGATATGTCCAATTTGTCGATGTTGTGAGCTCCCTCGTAGTGTAGTTTTTTTTTTCTTAATCTAATAAAACACTCAAATTTGCATCAAACATTTAAAAAAAATAGGACTTTGTAAATGTTGTCCGCGGCTCCGTTTCAAATGGTCCATTCGGAAGGTACAATTTCGCGTCACTTTTTCGAGCATTTCGGCATGTATTACACGATTTACATGTTATCCTTCAACCGTATAGATGAAACCACATGTCAACTCAGCCAAGTGGGCAAAAAAAAAATGATGATTCACCAGGTCGATTATGACGATCATAACATGGTCGTAACAAACGGTGGACATTTTTCGCAGAGCACGAATTCTGATAAAAAATTTCAATCATTTGCAATCATTGCTCGTTTGTAAGTCTTTCTATGATTAAATGGCAGAGTATACTGAAAACTTTTCACTTTGACAGATGACGTTTAGACGCCATTACTAACCAGTGCTGCCAATCTGAAAAACTTAGCTCTTTAAAAATTACCCGATACTCAGTCTTACCGTCATTTACTGGTGAAACCATTTTTTCGGTTTCCTTCTCTATACTACCAAACGTCGCTTGTTGCCTCCTTTTCAAGCGCTTGGTTCTACGGGCATATCTTGACGTGCTCTGCTAAGTTCTTCGGAAATTGGGGTGATTCTTTGCCATTCAAACCAAAACGAAAACATTTGAGAAGGCTACAATCCGCAGTGCCGATCGTTCAAAACCCAATCCCATCTCATCCTTAAAATTAATATCCGCAAAATGTGTGATTTATGGCAACGAAATATTGAAATTCCAACTGTCATTGTTCAAACAGTTTATCAAAATCTTGTAGCTTTCGACGAAAAGCACTGTTTTTCTACTGCTTATGGTATGTGGTAGAAAAACGCCTACAAAAAGTGGGCGTCAAATGTTTATATTATAATACCCAATGATTTTGCATCAAACTTTTTTTCCAATATGCTAAAATTTGACAAAAAAAATGTTTTTTTATTAAAACACCTCAAAAATGTGGGCACGCAAAAAAAATTGTAAAGACGAAATATATTGCTCAGATACGTTTTCAATATCCCTAACGGTTTTCGGCAATAACTACGTTTTTCTACAAAAACAAAAAGCGGTGTGTCAGTGGCGGATTTCAAAAACTTGTACACTTGTTTTGTAGGCAGGGAAAAGGATCCCTTGTACCAAATTTCATTATCCTAGCTCAAAATTTAAGACCTAAAAGTCAGTGAGGTACAGATGCGCCGACGGATGGAAGGACTGAAGGACAGACAGACATGGCTTAATCTACTCAGCTAGCGATACTTCGTCGATTCATGTATTTTAAAGTATACCTATCGAGTCTTTAAATTGTTTCTGTGTGTTACAAATTATGTAACAAAACTAATATACCCCTATGTGATAGGGTATAAGAACATAAGATAAGCCACTTCATGTCTATGGTTATGGTTTAGGTTATGGATCGTGTGGCAGGATTGTTTGCGCTGATATTGCTTTGCTTTTGGCGATTTGGCGAATTTCCGATGTGAAATATAATGCGCTAGATAGTTGTACTCCACTTTTCTGGCTGCTTAAATTCGAGGTAGGGACGCGGCGAAGTCGATAGGAAAAATTTGGATGTAGTGGAGACTCACTCCATGGGTGGTGTCCGAACTTACTTCTGGGAGTCACTGTTTCTTGTGTTCGTTAAATTTGAAGATGGTGCATACTCGTAGGTATAACAACCGACCCTTTTTTTATTTCTTTTGAATAGTGACATGGATTTTGGCTGGGAGTGAACGCGCAACCTTCCGCTCAACTATACCTCGGCCACCCACAATGAATAGCTTAAACGCATTTCACTGATAAGGCGTATTGGCTGATCTTGTTTTCGTCTTTGAGCATTTATTGTCATAGTTCTCACTGTATATTAAGAGAATAGGTCACTCGTTGTACGCGTTACAAGAGTTTCAGACCCACTCATGTATGAAAAGTGATTATGTTTTGATTTGTTACTTCAAAAAAGCTTCTGATTAGTTGCAACATTCATAACCGGCTATATCAACATGTTAAGTCCGACCAATGATTGTCAATATCATCGTCTTATGGTAAAAGTTGGAAGATTTATGGAAGATTTTACCTCTGGTGTTGGCTCTGAAGTTTTCCACAATCCTTCTCAGGATTAAGATTAAAGTTGTCACATGACAATGCATCGCCTTGCCTAAATCCTTTTTTCGGTATCGAATGTTTCGGTGGCGTCGTTTCAAACCCTGATGGTGCAGCGATAACTCTACATCGTCATCCTGC
This sequence comes from Rhingia rostrata, assembly GCA_949824845.1. Taxonomy (NCBI): domain Eukaryota; kingdom Metazoa; phylum Arthropoda; class Insecta; order Diptera; family Syrphidae; genus Rhingia; species Rhingia rostrata. The sequence goes on from OX463758.1 coordinate 66,717,584, forward strand.
ACAGACGAACGCTTTTGGGCGGTATACCAAAACTAGACATGGCACTGTATAGTTCGTCTCTAAAAAATACTGTTGTATGCGTCTTTGAAATCAATGAATAGGTTTTGGTTATCGACATGGAATTCTCGTTCTTGTTTTTTTTTAAAGAACATGCCGATGCTTAAAAATTTCATCAGTCGTGGACTTTTCTGTCCATAAACCACTCTGGTAAGGGCTGACCAGATCGGTGGTAAACGGTTTTAGATGTTCTCATTAGACGGCAGATAGGATCTTGTAGGCAATGTTTTAGATGGCATGGCTCAGTGGGTCTCCTTTTTTGTGAATCAGACAAATGCTGCTGAGGTTCCATTCTTCACGCATACTTTCACCCGACCAAATTTGACTTGTGAGTTGGTAAATGTAACAAATTTATCTTGCTCGGCCTTAAAAAGCTGAACGGGGAGGCCGTCATTTCCAGAAGCCTTGTAAAGCCCGAGTTTAGATATTGCTTTCCTCACATCACTTAGGTCGGGTGGTTAGTAGTCTTCGCTGCCGTTGCCAATATCCAATGATTCGTTCTGCCTGGCAGCCGGATATTGTTCGTCATCGCCGCTTGAATGTCTCCAGAAATGGTTCTTCTTTAACCTTAGTATCGACTGTGTCTCAGCTACAATATTTTCTTCTTCATCTCAACCGGATTTCGTTCGAGCTTGAATCATGGAGTAGCGCCTCTCTATATCCTCTATAGCGCCCTTTTATTTGCTATAGACCTCAATGGAAGCTTTCGTCTTCACCTGCAGTTTATCCTGCAGCTAGGCTTCGTTCGTGGCTACGAGCGTCTGTCGGTATACTCCATCAAACCAAAGATTATGAAGTCATACAGATGACGCACTGCATAGAAGAAAAATTGTTCTATGACTGGTCGTGCTGGCACAGCCCATGCACACAGTACCATATGTTTGGAACTCGTTTCTCATGTGTGTACACACCCACCCATACCATGGAGTTTGTTAGCAAAAGTTTCAGATTTTTGTTCTCAATGCGTCATCTGTATGACATCATAATCTTTGATCAAACCATTGGTTTCTTGCTAATGGGCGCGTGAAACCTAGCTCACAGTTGCTGCTGATTTATTGGGTTGCTGAAATCGTTGCACTCAGGTGGAATTGGTTTTAATCCTTAAAACGATTAATTTTCAAAGATTTTATCTCAATTAGTAATTCTGCTAAAAGAGGGAAGGATAACTGTAGATTTACATAAGTTTTAAGCAATAGATTCCTGTCGTCCCTCTAAATTGCAGGTTACCTCTCCAAAAGGCAAATCTGTTGAAATAGCTCTACAGCGTAAGACTATCAACGAATTCAGTGATGATGTTCTCGATATTTTTGAAGCATGGAGGGAGGTTTTATTGACATTGACATTGACATCACAGTACTTCGCACATGAATGCAACGAACTACAGACACATAACAGCACTGGCGACTGGGGCCATCGGCTGGGACAGATCAAGACATTTATACAACAGAGAGAGACGGATAGATACATAGAAGGAAATACATATAACATAAACCTACGTGGCACAGAGGAGGAGACATCGATTTATATTGTCTCATGTTATCGCACAGGTGGCCTCAGATAAGCTGGCAATTTTCGTAGAAAACAAATGCTGCCGAAGCTGGGGCTTGAAACCGCAGCGCTTGGCTTAGCAGTCAACTACGCATTCCTCTGAGCCATAGCCACCTTTTAATCCTTGTGATCGTAGACCAAAGAAGCTTTGCATCGATTACTCCAACTGCGGCCTCATCCGGCATCCGGCATTGTGAAGAGGAGAGTTATTACCGCCAGCTTCGGCACCAGCACAGGTTGATTGAATCAAAATCATAGCTCACGCTTCTATGGAAGGATTTTCCTTAAAAGATGAATTATTGAGGATGCGAAGTGGGGTCTTTGAATGAAATATTCCCCATGCTTCGAAATGTTCTCTAGGCACCAACAAGTGGTTTTAAAATGTATAGTCTATCAACAAAGCAAATGTTGTTTTTGCTCATTACCCAGAGTAGAATCCGTGACCTTTAGTTAATCACAGTTGCCTCATCCATTCCCGCCTTTACACACACGCCTCTCAATTCTCATCATTTGCTCGTTTGGCGAATTAATTTATCACTTTTGAAATTCCTAACTCATGCACTACAAATCCCAGTGTTCATACGCTCGTGACAACTTTTCAAGACAACCACTTTAAATAGCTCTCTGGCACATGCAGAACCAAGGAAAATCCTTGATGTTTTGTCCCCGCATCTTTTGTCCTCCTACCTCATCGCATAAATGAAATGCACTCTACGCGTATCCTTTCATGAAATATTACCTCATGGAGTAGTGCGCTATTGCAAATATAATGTCAAGTCTCTCCGCAGGAAGCTAATGGTGAAAGCAAAAATAGAATCATTTCTCGTGTCTTTTCCAATGGAGCCAGGGAAGTTTCTATCCACCCACTCGAAATGAGTGAGGGACATGAACATGCAATTCGCATTCTTGTAAGCGGTCGGGAAGATATTTTCACAAGGACATAAAAAATGAGATGACAGTTTGTGATGAATAGCGAGTTGCAATGAATTCCAAAGCTGTAACTTATAGCACTCAAGTTATTGGTTGGATTATGGGGTGTTATGTGGGAGCACAGTCTATCTATTCCATTTCTAATTAAAACCCGATTGGCCATAATCAGGCAACAGACTGACCAAAAACTCATTCCGAATAATTGCCACAACAATTTGTTAGCCCGCCACAAAGTGTGGACTCTTAAGTGTGGATGCAATTAAATTGTTCATTGGGTTTTGAGATCTAATTACGTTCTAATGAAATTATCTGGTTAAATGCGAATCGTTATACTTTCACTTGGCTTAGTTCGGCGTTAACTCATTTATTCAGAAAGATTAATTGCATGCCTTGTAGGCACTACAGTTTACTTGGGGTTAACGAGCTGGGATTTCATATAAATTCGGATTTGTTTCGAGTCATGTGACCAGTCCATGTGACCATTCAAGTCCCTAAGCTAATCAAAGTCCAGTCGAGTGAATTGAATTAAATTCGAAAATAACTACGGACAGATTGTATTCATGAGCTGTGTGGCTGAAGGACCTCTCACACACACATACACAAGCTCACATCATTCACATATCAAAAGGAAAATCACATTATAAAATTTTACCGGCATTGTATGCTACTCGCTGAGGATGTGTAGTGGATATCGGCCCAAGGGGACGACAGCAGATGTTGTAAGCGCGCAAGTAAATGCAAAGGAGCACTGTTGGGATTCGTTTTGGAATTGAAAAACTTTGGAGAATATTATTATGTGTTGCTTTAAGTCAAAATATTCATTCGGGTGTATTTTGACAGATCATTGAGTTTTACATTATTTTCAAGATTAATATGTCATATGTCGAATAGTTTTGGTATTGTCAGGACAAAAGTGACTTTTGAAGAAAAAAAAATAATTTTGCGATTTGAGATATTTTATGGTTCGACATGTTGAACTGGAGCAAGGCGTTCAATATTTTGTTGCAGGACTAGGGTATGCCTACTTCGAAATGCGGGATTTTTATTCGAGTATTTTCAAAATTGATCTTCGTCCAGAGAGTTGTACAAAGCAATGGGGCGCATGCAAAGTTATTTTCAAGCTGTTCACTCAATTTTCTGACGTCTTTCTTGACATGATATTCACTCAATCTGAAAGTGTTGAGATCAATCAAAAATTGAAACCAGATGTGAAGAAAGATGGGAAAACAAATTAAAGCATGACACCGATATAATTAATAGTCATTCATGGTATTTCCCTCAGCTCAGTTAATAACGGGTGATTTTGTAAGAGTTAAGTTTTTTTTCAGATTGGCAGCACTGGTTATTGATGGCGTCCAAACGTCATCTGTCAAAGTGAAAATTTTTCAGTATACTCTGCCATTTAATCATAGAAGGACTCAAAAACGAGCAACGATTGCAAATGATTGAAATTTATTATCAAAATTTGTGCTCTGTGAAAAATGTGACCATGTTATGGTCGTCATAAGTGGTGAATCAACAATTCGTGCTGTTATCACCAAATTTCGCACCAAATTTACTTTGTTGGACATTAAACCATCGGCTTGCATGTGTACAGGGCGTACCGAAGAGGATATTGTAGTCGTAGCTTCCAATGTTAATAAAGACCGTGAAATGTCAGTTCGTAGCCGTTCTCAGCAATTGGGCATGTGTTACTCAACCACATTGAAAATTGTACGAGCCGATATTGGTTTGAAAGCCTATAAAATTCAACTTGTGCAAGAAACGAAGCCGAATGACCTACCACAACGTCTAATTTTTGGTGAATGGGCCTTAGAACAGCTCCATGGAAATCTGCAGTCTTATCGAAAAATTCTGTGCAGTGACGAGGCTCATTTCTGTCGCATCTGCAGTGATGAACAGCCACATGCCATACAAGAGCTACCGATGCATTCCGAAAAAACGACTGTTTTTTGTGGGTTATGGGTTGGTGGCATCATCGGTACATTTTTCTTGAAAGCCGACCATGCAAGAAACTTTACCGTCATTGGCGAACGATATCGAGCCATGATATGCCACTTTTTTTGCCCCAGTTGGATAAGTTGAAATTGGTTGACGGTGCCACATGCCACAAAGCTCGTGAAACAATGGAAATTTTGAAAGATGAATTTAGTGAGCAGCTTACCTTTCGAATTGGCCCTGTGAGTTGCCCGCCAAGATCATGCGATTTAACGCCTCTTGATTATTTCTTGTGGGGTTATGAAAAGTAGTTAGTCTATGTGGACAAGCCGAACACGATTGAAGCCAAACATGATAACATAACAAGCGTAATTCGTGGAATACAGCCCGAAATGCTCGAACAAGTGACACAAAGTTTGGCCTTCCGAATGGGCCGTCTGAAACGGAGCTGTGGACAACATTTACATGAAGTTGTCTTTAAAACGTAAATGGCGAAGGCCAATATATTAATTACAATAAAATTTTGAATATTCGATTTTTAAAAAAAAACTGCGCCAGAAAATCGCCCGTTATAAAGGTCGATCCAATAAGAGGTTCCTGACTTTTTTTTTAACAAAACACAAAAAAAAAAATTGTATTGATAAACATATTTATTTCAGGCTTTAGTTTGGTTCATCATAATTGGATAATTGCCTGCAAATATCGCTCATGGCTTATTCTTAAATGGCGTATTCGGTGGGTCCAATTTGTGGCCACTTTTTCAAGCATATCCATGAATAAAACGGGTTATGATCGTTTTGGGTTTACCGACGTTTACACAAGATTTAGCATATCCCCATCAAAAGTAATCCAACAGTGTCAAATCACAAGATCTTGGTGGCCAATTCTAATTTATTTATTTATTTCATTTCATCATTTAAGAATAAAATTCTCTTAAAGACTAATAGATAACAATATTTTATTTAAGTTACATTAATATAGACAACAGAAGATAAATATATATATACAAACATCAAGTAACGGGTGATTTTTTAAGAGGTTTAGAACTTTTTTAAAAAAAAAAACACAAAAAATTCGAAAAAATGAATGAAATATTTATTTAAATCGATAGTTTGAACCTTGCAATTTAATGTTTAAAGATAATTTCATGCAAATGTTGACCGCGGCTGCGTCTCAGGTAGCCCATCCGCTGAGTCCAATTTTGGCATACTCTTTCACACATATCGGCCGATATCTCACGAATGAATGCATGGATGTTGGCTTCCAGTGCGTCAATCGAAGCGGGCTTGTCCCTATAGACATGAGCCTTGACATACCCCTACAAAAAATAATCTAATGGTGTCAAATCGCACGATCTAGGCGGCCAATTGACCGGCCCGAAACGTAAAATTAACTGTTCACCAAACTCGCCTCGCAATTGCGCCGTTGTTTCGCGTGCTGTGTGGCATGTGGCACCGTCTTGTTGAAACCACATATCATGCAAGTCAAGAACTTCCATTTCGGGCAAAAAAAAGTTTGTTATCATCGCTCGGTAGCGTTCACCATTGACAGTAACGCTGCGATTCGCATCATCTTTGAAGAAAAATGGCCCAATAATGCCGCCGGCCCATAAACCGCACCAAACAGTGGCTTTTTCGGGATGCATTGGTAGCTGTTGCAATGCTTCTGGCTGACCTTCACTCCAAATGCGGCAATTTTCCTTATTTACGTACCCATTCAACCAAAAATGAGCCTCATCGCTGAACACAATTTTTCGATAAAAAAGCGGATCCTCGGCCAGCTTTCCAAGAGCCCATTCACCAAAAATTCGGCATTGTGGTAGGTCGGCTGGCTTTAGTTCTTGCACCAGCTGTATCTTAAAAGGCTTTACGCCCAAATCCTTCCGCAAAATTTTCCACGTAGTGCTGTAACAAAGGCCTAACTGCTGGGAACGGCGCCGAATCGACATTTCGCGGTCTTCTGTCACACTAGCTGATACGGCCGCAATATTTTCTTCACTACGCATAGTACGTAAACGTGTTGGTGGTTTAATGTCCAACAAAGTAAATTTGGTGCGAAATTTGGTCACAATCTTCCGAATAGACTGCTCAGAAGGTCGAGAATGCCGATCATAAAATGGAAGCAGCGCGCGATGAACATTTCGTACCGAGCACGAATTTTGATAGTAAAATTCAATAATTTGCAAGCGATGTTCATTTGTAAGACGATCCATGGTTAAATTGCAAACCAAACTGAAGCTGTTTGACAGTGACACAAGGTACTAAACACACGTCAGCTGCCAAAACCAGTGTTGCCAAACCCAAACCAGCTAAAAAATCACCCGTTAGATCTTAGTACATTTAAAACATAAATTTTGAACGTGTCTCTATTACAAATTCTAAAAAAGTCTAACCTAGTACAAACTGAATTTGCTTCCCTGATGCAACGAGAAAACGGTTCATTACGACCATAATTAGTTCGATGAAATTGCTCGTAAAAAACAACATAATCTCTAGAATTGTAACAAGGAACACGAATCGATATAAGTGAGAGAAGTTGTGCACATTTGATATGATGACTTAGTATATCTCTAATGAACATTATCCCAAAATATGTACGTCGAATTTCCAAAGTCTGCATACCAAATAAGAGACATCTAGTTTCGTAAGGTGGTCTAACATTACCCCAGTGGAGTTTATGATACATAAACCTTGAAATGTTTTTTTGAATTTTTTCGATTCTTATACACGAATTATTGTAGTAAGGGTTCCAAACCGTGCTGCAGTATTCAAGCGCTGAGCGAATGAGAGAAATGAAAAGAGTTTTTATAGTGTATGGATCTGTAAACTCCTTACTGTTTCTTTTAATAAATCCTAACATTTGGTTGGATTTGTTTGTATAATGTAGTCTATATGAGGAAGAAAGGAAAGTTTGGTATCGAGAATAACACCTAGATCTTTTTTTTTGCACTACACGATCCAAAGAAGTACTACCAATTCGATAGTCATAGTAGATCGGAGAAATCTTACGAAAACAAGACATAACTTGGCATTTTGAAATATTAAGATGTAAGAAGTTTAAACTACACCATTGTGCCAGTTTATTCAAATCATCATTTAGTGAAGTACAATCCTCGAAGCATTTTATACTACGGTATAATTTAAGGTCATCTGCAAAGAGAAGACATTGGGATTTTAAGAAGATTTTTGGAATATCGTTAATAAAAAACAAGAACAATAATGGGCCTAAATGGCTACCCTGAGGGACACCGGATGGTACCAATATTTGATTTGACTGATGATCGTCAATCTTAACAACTTGAACTCTGGATGTTAAATATGATTTAAGCCAATCAAGAATTTTAGAATGAAATCCCAATTCCAAGAGCTTGTGTAAAAGAATATGATGGTTAACGCGGTCAAATGCTTTGTCGAAATCTGTGAAGATTATGTCGGTTTGACGATTTGATTCAAATTTGTTTATGATAAAGTTTGTCATTAGTGAAAGATTTGTGGATGTAGACCTTTCAGAAATAAATCCGTGTTGGGAATCTGATACAAAACCTTTTAGTTGAGAAGTAAGTTTATCACAAACTATTTTTTCAAATAACTTAGGTAGAGCAGATATTTTGCAGATTGGTCTATAATTCGTTATTTCTTGTTTCGATCCAGATTTATAAATTGGTGTTATATAAGACAGTTTCCAACAATCTAAAAATTCACCATTCGAAAGCGATAGGTTGAAAATTGTCGTCAATGGAATAGCTAAAGATGAGCCACATCTAAACAATAGGATTTGTGGGATCCCATCAGGTCCTGCCGTTTTGTTTTTATCTAAACCTAATAAAGCTGATTCTACTTCAGAAGACGATATAACCATAGACCATATATTAATGATAGTAGAAACTTTTGGTAAATTTACGAAAGTTGGACCATTCCTTGTAATGATCTTTTCATCCAACGTTTCTTTAATAAAGCGAATGATTTGTTAGCTTTTTGACATCCTGTTGAAACCACAAGTCAGTTACACCAATATCTTGAATTTTCGGCAAAAAAAAATCATTGAACATTGCTCTCCAGCGATTTCAATTGACAGTAGCAAGCGCTCCTTCCGCATTTTTAAAGAAATATGGTCCAATGATGCCGCCTTCCCAAAAACCGCACGAAACTATGAATTTTTTGGGGTTGCATTGGCAGCGGTTGCGGTATCCCAGGCGGTTCATCGGCCCTAATATGAGAAAACAATTTTTTGGTCACAAAAATTTTACAATTTAAAGCTGCAACAAGGTCTATAAACCGAAACTATAACGTAAGCCAAAGTCTGTCGGTTTAAATTCTCGAACGGACTTCTTGAGAATAGTGTAAGTTGTGGTTTAATGAAAGTAACTCACATTCCAAATTCTAAAAATTTCTATTTAGTTATAATGATTACTAGCAAGAATGTTGTAGTGATTGTGTGCTAACATCTGCAACGCTTTCTGAAAAGAAAAATAATCACGAACAAAAGATTCAAAAAAAAATAAAAAATGACCAGAATGTCAGAATTTTTTTTACTTATTTCTCGTTTTCGTAAAGAATACGAGTTACTTGATATATGTTTGTACAAAAACTGAATGTATTTATTTTTCTTTGAGAGTTCCTGCTTTTTCCGTAATTTATAGCGCGGTTTGTTATTATCGGGCCCAATCTAAGCGCTTCGTTCTTTAAAGATACCGCAATAAATTTGTTTCGTGATGAATTTGGAGGACCGTTGTTTTAACGTGTCCCAATAAAAGTTTTTTAATGTTTGCGTGCAAAATTTTTTGTTTCATCTTTAACCGCGGGAATACCCAGATCTCTCCGTAGATCTTCATTCCTTTTATACCACGGTGCATTGAAGAGTGATCTTAAAATTTTGTTTTCAAAAGTTTGTAAAATATTTAGATTTGTTTCACTGGTACAACTCCATAGTTGTATACCATATGTCCATACCGGACTTAGCACTTGCTTTTGTAATAGCAGCTTCTTCTTCGCATTTCTTTTTTACATGAGACTTTCATTTTAATTTTGCATCGAATGTAATTCCAAAATATTTCACTTCATTTGGAAAAGGGACTCGAACCGTATTGGGAAATACTGGCAAATTGTTTGTGCGTTCATATGAAAAATCTACATGAATCGATTTGCTCTCGTTAAGTGCAATCCGCCAGGATTTTGTCCATTCAATAACCTCGTTAATAGCGTTTTGTAAATTCATATTTGTTTCCTCTATTGTTGTGGCAACTGATAGTATAGCTGTATCTTCAGCAAACGTGGTAACTATTGTGCGATATAACGAGTGAGTAGGATGCACACGAGTGGTCCAAGGACGCCTTCTTGCGGTACTCCTGCCATTATTCCTTTGAACTCTAAATATTCGTTTCCAAGTTTCACACGAAGAGTCTATGCTCAAGATACATAACGAGGATTTTATATAATTTTTCAGGCAGAACTTATCTAAGTTTGTATTTAAGGCCTCTATGCCAAACCTTGCCAAAAGTTTGGTCGATGAACTTGATCCATAGTCGAATGTTTACTTCTATACCCAAATTGATGGTCACGAAAAAGACGTTTCTGATCAATTATGGGATATTATGGATCGAGTAAGGAGACCCTCTAAACTGCGCCAACTACAGAGGCATAAGTCTCCTCAATATCGCCTACAAGATCCTATCTGCCGTAATATGTGATCGCCTGAAACCGTTTACCAATAACCTGATCGGCCCTTATCAGTGTGGTTTTAGGCCAGGTAGGTCCTCAACCCACCAAATTTTCACATTTCGGCAGATCCTGGGAAAAACCCAAAATGTCCAAATCGATACCCATCACATATTCATGGATTTCATAACCGGGTACGAAAGCTATACAGAGCTAGGTCTAGTTTTGGTTAACCGCCCAAACTCGTCCGTTTGTGTAGGATGACGATGGAGAATTCTCTATGCTCCATCAGGGTCGGAAACGACCTCACCGACACATTCGATACCAAAAAAGGTTCAATTTGATTCTTGAGAGGATTGTGCAATACTCAAGAGCCAACACCAGAGGCACAATTTTCCAATAATCGGTACAACTACTAGCATACGCCGACGATATTGACATCATTGGTCGGACCCAACGTGATGCCGTATCCACGTTTGCTATAATAGAGAAGGAAGCGGCAAAAATGAGTTTAGCAGTAAATGAGGGCAAGACGAACTATATGCTGTCAACAAGAAAAGACACACAACATCGACGAATTGGACAGAACGTCACCGTTGACAGATATAACTTTGGGGTAGTACGAGGCTTTGTTTATATCGGCTCCGCTATTAACCCTGACAACAACATCTCGTCAGAAATTAAACGAAGAATTACTTTTGCCAACCGCTGTTTCTTCGGGCTAAGAAGGCAATGCAGTAGTAAAGCCGTCACTCGAACTACTAAGGAGATCTTATATAAGACCCTGATCATCCCAGTCCTGCTCTACGGCGCTGAAGCATGGACCGTCTTAAAAGCGGATGAAGAAATCCTTGGTCAATTTGAGAGGAAAATTCTTCGAATAATCGTCGGGCTATGGAAACGAAGATTCAACCAAGAACTATACGAGCTGTACAGCGACATGCCCCTGGTCGAAAAACTCCACATTGGACGTTTAAGATGGAGACCAATCTTACGACTCGCATAGTCTTCGAATCCCAGCCAGACGTCAGAGGCAGTAGAGGAAGACCTCGCCTTGATTGGCGCGCACAAGTAGAAACCGACCTCAACCAACTTGAAGTGCGTAACTGGAGGCAGTTAGCTAAGGACCGGGCTAATTGGAGAGGCATGTTGGTTGAGGCCCAGGTTCATTCCGGACTGTAGCGCCACTTAAGTAAGTAAGTAATTAAGTAAAGGGATACAAAATTGAGGCCATCGGCTTGTACAGAGCAAGATTTTTATACAACAGAGAGAGACATATATATACATAGAAGAAAAGCCATACTACATAATCCTACGTGGAACAGAGGAGGAGACATAGATTTTTATTGTATCATATTATCGCACAGGTGGCCTCAGATAAGCTGACGATTTTTGTAGAAAAATAATGCTGCAGCGTTTGGCTTAGCAGTCAACTACGCATTCCTCTGAAACATGGCCACCTGCATACATATAAAAAAAAACTATTTTTTACTAGTATAAATCATCTTATACCGTTGTTCCATACTGGTGGCATGTTTCGTCAAGATTCCCAATTGAAAGCCAAATTTAATAAATTTCTCCCACCCCTTCTTTCGAGGTCAAAAGCCTAGTGCACGTTACAACTTTTAACCTCCGAATCACACTTAACTAAGTATATTGTCCTATGTGACCAATACTTATACCTATTTCACTAGAATCCACATGGAACCATTATTCATTTCTACAGGATTTCCGTTGCATATTTTAAATTCACTTAGACTGTGGACAAACTTCGGGAAATCCATTAATCATGTTTTTACTCTTGCGAAGAAAGATATGTTGCCTCCCTGGAGTTTGACCTACATACACGACCAAATGAAGAAATTCACAAAATCCGAACTAGAGCTGACCATAAATGGGCCAAACATGTTGACAGTTTACACCAAAAAATCTTTCAACATTTTTGCTCCACAAAAAATCAATCTCCTCGATTTGCAAGGGAAGGTCGAGGTTTCTCCTGAAGAGGACCACACAACTGAAAAAGCATTTTATCCATTGAAATCTATTTTCCATCAGGATTGCTGTGTAACGTCCCACTAAAGACCATTTTGTTTCGATTACTTAGGGCAAGCAAAATGGAGCATAACGACACAGGTAAAGGGTGATCCATTTCGAGGTTCCCTACTTTTTTAAAGAAAAAAAACACAGAAAATTCAAATTTAATGGAGGGAATGTTTATTATCATTTGAAAGAACATTCTTTGGCATTTATTTTTTGAAGATTATGTCTATCAAATGTTGGCCGTTGCTACGTCGCAGATGGTCCATCCGTTGAGTCCAATTTTCGATCACTCGTTCGAGCATTTCGACTGGTAACTGGCGAATGACACACGTGATGTTTTCCTCCAAGGCCTGAATCGAAGCGGGTTTGTCGGCATAAGCTTTTGACTTTACATATCCCCACAGGAAAAAGTCTAACGGTGTGATATCACACGATCTTGGTGGCCAATCGACCGGCCCAAAACGTTAAATTATGTGCTCACCGAAATGTTCTCTCAATAAGTCCATTGATTGATGCGATGTGTGGGAAGTGGCGCCGTCTTGCTGAAACCAAATGTCGCCGAGATCACGAGCTTCAATTTCAGGCATCAAATAGTCGGTTATGATGGCACGATGACGGTCGCCATTGACGGTTACGTTCGCACCGGCATAATTTTTAAAGAAATTTGGACCGATGATTCCACCGTCTTACAAACCACACCAAACCGTTTTTTTTTCTGGAGAAAGTGGCAGTTCTTCAATCTCTTCAGGTTGCTCTTCGTCCCAAATGCGGCAATTCTGTTTGTTAACATACCCATTGAGCCATAAATGGGCCTCATTGCTAAACAAAATTTGCCTCGAAAACGTCGGATCTTCTTGGAACTTTTCAAGAGCCCATAGAGCGAAGCGATGTCACTTGGGAAGATCGAGCGGCTTCAGTTGTTGCACAAGCTGTACTTTGTACGCTTTCAATTTAAGATCTTGACGTAAAATGCGCCAAGTCGTCCCATACGTCAGTCCGAGTTGCTGCGAACGGCGCCGAATCGACTCTCTACGGTCTTCGTGTACACTCTCAGCTACGGCCGCTATATTTTCTTCACAGCGTGCTGGACTTGGTCTATTCGGTCGAATATTATCCAATAATGAATGCTGGGTCTCAAAATGGGTGATGGTGTTGCGAATAGTACGCTCAGTAGGCCGATTATGTTGACCATAAGTTGAGCGAAGTGCACGAAACACATTCCTCACAGAACGTGAATTTTCATAATAAAGTTGAACAATTTGTAAACGTTGTTCACGCGTAAGTCTTTCCATTATGAAATGCCAAACAATACTAAACAAAAATAACATGACAGCATGACACGACTCACACGTGATCTGTCAAAAAAAGGCTATTGAAAAAAGTATCTCTACTTGGATCACCCGTTATTAGGTACCTACGTCTGGGATGTACCTTTAGCGCAACAAATTGGAGAGTTGGCAACATCTGTTTTGTCGGGGAATCGGATTTGAGTCATGATTAATTGGAACTGCAACTGTGGCTTTATTGTGATTTTATTTAATTTCGCACAATTGAAAATCGGAGTTTTGAGTTATGGGGTGCCAATTAATCATCCCTACATTGTTAAAGGACATGCACTTTGAAATGGGTACTGGTTCTGATGAATTTCTTAGCAAAGTGACCTGTCTGCATTGGTTTAAGAGGATTTTAGTACAAGGCTTAAGCCATTGACTTAATTTTTGAAAAATAGTATAACCCCCAGAGTTTCCAATTAGTCAGCCTTCAAAACACTTCATAAACAAAATCGGAAAAACTATATCCAACCATTAATCATCCTCGTATATTTATTCTTATAAAGTCCTTGTAGTATCTGAAAAAAAAAATTGAATATCTTTTCAGCATCTGCGCCCCTGCTGTTCTTCTTCAGTTTCGTCAGACTGCTTCTCTTAAAACGTATGCTGAGCCAAGCGGGACCCCTACTCAGATAATTATAAATTAAACTGTTAAAGGATAAAAACTCTCATTAACTTTGTGCTTGATATTTTTTTTAACTTCCCTTTCTTGTTAGCATGGTCACGGGTAGTGACATTTTAAGAATCGTAAATAGGAGTAGATGCACAGATAATGAAATCCTTAATTAGGTTTCCAAAGCAAAGAAAGACTGCGTCAAAGCGGATACAAATATAATTTGCGTTCTTTTTTTTTACTCATTAAGTGGTGGATGCAAAAGTATAACGAACTACTAGTGATTAAAGGCGATGTTACATCTCCGTCGTATTAAGACAGATATGCGTACTTTTAATCCGCTTAAATTGTTGTAGTTGAAAAGTTTCACGTGTTTGCACTAATACAACAAACAAAAAGGGGAAGCAGAAGCTGTTGTATGTACAGATTAGCAGGAATCATGTGATGATATTGTAGGTACACTTATGCAAACAGCTGAAGTTTGTTTATATTTAAAATATTAACAGAGGTCTGAGATGAGATACGACAAGGATAAACCAAACGATCTATGGCAACATGGTTCTGTTGAGGTAAGCATTTTGTCGGAATATTGGAAATCGGGTTGATAGTTTATTTGTTCTGTACACAACGATTATTGTAGTCGAAGCCTTTTAGGATCGAATTGTCAAGCGAACAGGGCAACATCCGTCAATTGATGAAAAAAATCCAAGCAACTGGCAGATGGGTTCGACTTAGCAACGCATGCTCTTCAAAGCAATGCACCCTAGTTACAAATGCGCTGGGAATAGGAAATGTATTAAGGTAGCATTTCAAGAAGCTGCTAAATGGGCATTGTGTCGACTCCGTGCGGAAATCAAAAAGCTAATTTAAAACAAGGAAATATGGAGATGTTGCCAAACTATCAACCAAGTCTCCAAGTTTGGGTGTAGGAAAGAATACCTTGTGATCAAAATGTCGACTGCATACGTTCAATCTATCTAACAGCGATCCCATGCCATTCTTCAGGCTATTGAGCCATATCCCTGTTCGATTTCGCTTATAATTCCCGTCAGTCATACTGCTCGAACGTCTGAATGATCGGTTCATCGGACATGGCCTAAATTTTTACACTAAGACAAAAAAAGCAGTCCAATCCTTTTTTTATCGATCTTAAGGTCGTGTATGATACAAGGTAACGCAATTTTTTTCCTTCCGATTTTTTTTTTCGCGTTCTGGAGCAGTGTAGCGTAACATTGTTTATTAACGTGTTTTTCGCGTGTGTTTACTACACAAATGTCAAAACAGAACTGACATTAGGGGACCATCGCAAAATTTATAGCATTTTCTGATAGGAGGATTACTTTTGCGCCACCTTGTAGCATACATCGCCTTGAGCTCTTATACCGATCGAGATTGCATCAAAACACTAGAGGACAAGCGATGCCATTTTTGATTACAACAACTTTGAGCTTGAGGTAATTAAGGAGTTCACCTACACCGGTGTCAACATCATACCCTTGAATGAGACCGTAGTGGATATACGATGACGACTGACACTAGCAGACTCCTAGTTCAAGGTTCCAAATGTTTGTTCTTCCGAAACCATACCTTACGGCGATGAGTGACAATGAGCCTAAAAGTAAACGAAAAATTCTTTGGCGAATATCGGCAAATGGAGCAAAGGATACAACCACAGCTTTAAGATATCTACCAATGTTTGGATTAACCTCCGGCTTATCGCTAAAGCGATCGCGGATGTCAAGACTGGAGAAACATGTCCATTGTCGATGTCTATGGAAGACTGATTCATCTCAGGCAGTGACCCTTAGTGACTCGTTGAATCTTGAAGTTGAGTACGTAAATTCTTGACCTATAAAGGCAATTTGTATAAAAATCCCAAAGTTCCCAAATCTTTTGGGTTCCGTTTTTGAGTTCTTGGTCAAAAATATGATATTAGCAGGACTATTTATCTGAGCCCTATTTTTCTACGATACTGCACGGACTGCATTTAAAAGGAACAAAGAAATCCGACGTCATTTCGAAAGCTTAACTTTTGACAAAATGTCTTAACCTGTCGACATTGACAGGCTTTTGTTGCATCGTAATAGTCCTACTTAAATACATCTAGAGAGTATACACACTTATGCAGAGTCTTTGATTTTAGTTTATACACACTGAAGAAAAGCCTCGTATTATGCAGGGCGTACAAGTAGAAACCGACCTTACTAACTTGTTGTGCTCAACTAGAACCAGTTAGCTGAATACCTTGAGAAGCATGTTGGTTGAAGGCTTGGCTTACTCTAGATCGCTGTGCTACTCAATACTTTTAGTCCAATACTCTGAGGTCCAAGAAGTGCAGTTTATACATTTTTCGACGAGTGCAACTAACGTGTGAAATCTGCTCGGTACAGTATTCGGTGTGGTGTATCGCCTGACTGTTCTGTCTGGATATCGTTGCCCAGAAGAATTTGTTGGAGACAGTTTGTCAGCTTAGACTTGGGTTTCAAGGTATCGATCCGATTGAGAGATTGGACTTTGGTTCTTGGGTAAGCGTGGTGATGTTTATTTTGCGGTATGCTTGCAGGTAGCCCAATTGTGTGCTCCGCTTGAAGTGTACGCAATATTTTTACAAATTCGAAATGATTGACACCGCGTGCGAAATTGTTTTCTGTACACACTATTAAATGTGATCGAAAACTTCTGTGATCGCACGGCGCGTGTCGATCTATGGATAAGACTTGGATCAATCTGTTATTAGAATCTAATTCTGTATAAGGATCACCAATGGTAGATCTCTCTCAATAGCGAATTAAAGCTATTAATTGCACTGATCGTCTATAACTGTTATAGCACTATACGAGAACTTTTCACGATCAGTTTAAAATTGCAAAAGGAAGACGATCAACGCGGAAACGGGTTATATGCCGTGATCGTGTTGCGAAACGAGAGCCACAGCGATCCCCTTGCTTGAAGTAATAAACTTCTTCAAATTATCGAAGACGATAATTGGGGGGGGTCGATTACACTATTGATTTAAGGGGACAATACAATATTATTTTGGCAAATGTTACAGGTGGTGAAAGACTAGTCTTACTGGTCCAAGATGCGAGATAAGATCTTCGTCGGGGGAGCACAATCCTTTTGGCCCACACACCAACGATATTTCAAAATCGTTCAATTCGAAATCAGCCCGTTAATCTATACTGTCTGAATGATGAAGAAGACCCAAAGCAAGATTTTTTTTTTCATCTATTTTCCGAGTTCTTTCCGTAATAAGTATGATGGTTATGTAAATCCTGACAGCCAAATTAGCTCCGTGACATCAAACCAAAGGCAATTTCTTTCGGAAAGGGAGTAGATAAGTTAAGATTTGTGCCTGATATACGTTTTTCTGTAATGAGGTAACCACAAGTAAAGGGGATGTAGATCAGACGGCTCAGGAAACACACTCTCTCCATCAAAAGAGGCGTCAATTTATAATGACATAATCGATGACTAAAATACCACAAAATAGCTTTTCAATATCGATAGGTGTTCTGGTGGACAGCAACACATTAAACACCCTCGCCACAACACATACGCATTTACACCATCAACTACGGAATCTGATGCGAAAGTGGTAGATATTTGATGTTTTAGAGAAATGCAGAGGACAAGAAGCACAAATTGTTACATAGAACAACAAGTACGGGGTGCAAACGCTTACTTACTCAAGTGGCAGCATGCCCCTCTGCTCATATTCAAACTTTGCATACACTCAAACTTGAATGGAATGCTTAATTCAAAGTGCAATAACAGCCACAGGTGTTAATACTTTATAATGGTGGGGCTTCACCTGTCTTTTATTAATCATGTCTTTCAAATCTGTCCGGTACTTACTGCCTCCAATTGTCCTTTTCATGTTGGTTGTGGTTTGTTTTAACATATGTGTGCCATCTTTATCTACTGCGCTTAGCATCTGTCAGGCTAGTGATGACACTTCAGGCAGAGATATCGTTGCCCATTCGCTTTACACTTCGTAGTGATCTTTAAAATCGGGGGTTTCAACAGGAACGCTACAAAAGTTGAGCGACAGGGACAGCAAACGACGACATATTTCTTGCCGCTCTTTTGACATTTCTCTTCAGTAAGGTTTGCCATTTCATGATGGAAAGATATATGATCCAACAACGAGTCGAAACTATTAAAATTTACAACCGAAATTCGGAGTCAACGGCCTCAACGTTAAGAGCGCTACATCCAATTTATTGTCGTCATAATCGTCCTAGCAGATCAACAATTGAGCGTCTAGTGGACCAAATTTGAATCCACAGAAACAGTACAAAATGTTCCCGTGCCAGTGAGACAAGGAAGTGCCCATAGTCTCGAGAATATTGCTGTCGCTGAGGCTTCAGTTGAAGAAAACCCAAATGTGTCTCTCACACGTCGTTCGCAAGCGTTGGGCATTTCTGTGACGTCGTTGTGTCGAATTTTGCGAAAAGATCTTGGCCTACATCCTTACAAGATTAAATTGACGCAAGAACTGAAGCCGCTTGACCAACAGAAGCGTCGTATGTTGAATTGGGCTGAGCAACAACTTGAAAATTATTCGTATTTTCATCAAAAAATCATCTTCAGCGATGAGGCTCATTTCTGGCTGAAAGGCTTCGTCAACAAACAAAATATGCGGTATTGGTCAGGCAGCAATCCACACGTACTCCATGAGTCATCATTGCATCCCGAAAAAAATTACGTTTTGGTGTGGTTTATGGGCCGGCGGCGTCATTGGGCCGTACTTCTTCCGTGATGATCAAGACCGGCACGTTACTGTGAATGGGAATCGTTACCGTTCAATGATAACCGAATATTTTTGGCCCCAATTGGATGATATGGACTTGGAGGACATGTGGTTCCAACAGGAGGGTGCCACAAGCCACACAGCGAATGCCACAATCAATTTATTGGAAACGTTTTATCTCACGAAATGGTCCAGTCGCTTAGCCGCATCGGTCGTGCGATTTGACGCCGTTAGACTATTTCCTGTGGGGCTACGTCAAGTCTATGGGCTATGCCAACAAGCCAGCGACGATTAATGAACTTCGTACGAATATCGAAGGTGAAATTGCAGCAGTATCGGCCGATTTATGCTTGAAAACCGTCGAAAAATGGGTTCAGCGTCTGGACTTCTGCAAGCGTGCCCGTGGTGGCCATGCAAAGAAGTCGAGTTCCATACATAATGGCATCGATCGTACTTTTACAGGAATAAAGAATTTCATTGATATCCAAAACCGTTTTTGTTTTATTTAAAAAAAAACTTTTGTAGCGCTCTTATTGAAAAATCCTTTATGAAATGGCTGCACCTACAGCCACTTTAGGATAGAGCGCTACGGTTGCTCCTTCTGCTCAAGGGGCCTTACTAATACTTGAAGTACTTACAATTTACAACTGTTTTCGAAAAAAATTCAAAGACCCTGCAGTTTTGATTGCTTAGAAGCTTCATCCAGTATAACTCGGACTGTATACGCCAACGTTAAATTCTTCTTACGCCTTAGTCTAACGAAAGGAAGAGGTTTCTAAGTGAAAGTGCATTATTCTCCTTGCTCTCATCTGCTGCTATCTAGCCTTTACAAAACAGTTTGTACGGAATCTTCGGTAAAGATAAAACACAATCAGTACAGTCGTGGACTGGTAGCAAAGAGGCATCGTTAGGTTTGATTATAAAGTCATACAGATGACGCACTGCATACGAGAAAAATAGCTCTATGTCGGGTCGTACTGGCACAGCCCGCCAAATGTTTTGATCTTGGTTCTCATGTATGCACGTGCACCGACCGACCGTACCATAAAGCTCGTGAGCAAAAGTTTCTGTTTTTTGTTCTCAATGCGTCATCTGTATGACTTCATAACCTTTGATAGAACGAAGCAATGACCAAGTTTGTATGATCCAGTCATACATCTACCTGAGGCTTTATTTTTATACAGTTTTTCCATCATTATTATCAATTTATTAAAGGGAGAGTTCGAAATGACATTTTTCGATAGGTAGTACTAAAAGCATCCTTCAGATCATTATGATAGTGAGTGGCACAAATTTTTGTTCGACTGCTGCAGGTGTGTGATATCACCGTCTACTTCAATGTCGCTACGTTTCCTGGTACTACGTTCACCGATACATGCTGCAAAGCCTTGTTATGACCTACTACTCTTCACGCTATTGAACTTGAAGCCATGTTTAGGGTTATAAGTGTGGTTGATTATTTTCGATTAAGGATCTTTACCATCTGGCTGCAGAATTTATTTTCCAAATCGCAACGTGCTGGAAGTCTGGTTTCCCTTACAAATTATTCTTACCTGGTAACCAGGGTTTTCTTGTCTTTATTCTGATTGCATAGAGAATTATGGATACTTAATTACTTAAGTTGTAAGTTGGTTGAGGCCCAGGTTTATTCAGGAGTGTACCGCCACTTAAGTAAGTACTTACTTACAAACATCATGCCTCTCCAATTAGCCCGGTCCTCAGCTAACTGCCTCCAGTTGCGCACTCCAAGTTGGTTGAGGTCGGTTTCTACTTGTGCGCGCCGGGCATGTCGCTGTACAGATAGTATAGGTCTTGGTTGAATCTTCGTCTCCAAAGCCCGTAAACTCAAAAGGGACCGAAGATTTTTCGAAGAATTTTCAACTCAAATCGGCTAAGGAAATCTTCTTCCGCTTTTGAGACGGTCCGTTCTTCAGCGCCGAAGAGCAGGACTGGGATGATCAGGGTCTTATATAGGATATCCTTAGTAGTTCGATTGAGGGCTTTGGAAAGGTTGGCAAGAGTAGTTCTTCGTTTAATTTCTGACGAGATGTTGTTGTCAGAGTTAATAGCAGAACCGAGATAGATAGCTATTGACGTTCCGTCCAATTCGTCGATGTTGTGTGTCCTTTCGTGTTGACAGCATATACTTCGTCTTGCCATAATTTACTGCTAAACCCATTTTTGCCGTTTCCTTCTCTATACTAGCAAACGTAACATCACGTTGGGTCCGAGCAATGATGTCAATATCGTCGGCGTATGCTAGTAGTTCTACAGATTTTTGGAAAATTGTACCTCTGGTGTTGGCTCGTGAGTTTTGCACAATCCTCTCATCGCATCGCCTTGCCTAAACACTTTTTTGGTATCGAATGTGTCGGTAAGGGTTTTTCGGACCCTGATGAAGCACTCCATAGTCATCCTACACAAACGTACGAGTTTGGGCGGTATACCAAAACCATACATAGCTCTGCATAGTTCATCTCTAAAAATGCTGTCTTATGCGGCTTTGAAATCGATGAATAGGTGGTGGTTATCGATTTTGGAAATCTTGGGTATTTTTTCCAGGATCTGCCGAAGTGTGAAAATTTGATTGGTTGTGGACTTTCCTCACCTAAAACAACACTGATAAGGGCCGATCAGGTTGTTGGGGAACGGTTTCAGGCGTTCACATATTACGGCAGATAGGATCTTGTAGGCGATGTCGAGGAGACTTATGCCTCTGTAGTTGGCGCAGTTTAGAGGGTCTCCTTTTTTGTGGATCGGGCAAACGATGCTGAGGTTCCATTCTTCAGGCATACTTTCTTGCGACCAGATTCGGCTTATGAGTTGGTGGATGTTACTTACCAAGTCATCTCCGCCGGCTTTATAAAGCTCGGCGGGAAGGCCGTCATTTCCGGCAGCCTTATTAGCTTGAGTTTATTTATTGGATGTTTGGCAGTTTTCGCTGTCGTTGCCAATATTGAATGGTTCGTTCTGCCTGGCAGCGGAATATTGTTCGTCATTGCCGTTTAACAGTCTGCAGAAGTGGTTTTTCCATATCCTCAGCATCGACTGTGTCTCAACTACGATATTTCCTTGTTCATCTCGACAGGATTCTGTTTGAGCCCTGTATCCTTTGCCTTGACCTTATACACTTTGGTAGAACTTGCGAACATCATTCCTGGAGTGGCACCTCTCTATATCCTCAATCGCGCGCTTTTCTTGCTCTTTTTTCTGCTTTCTCAAAAGCCGGTATTCTTCCCTTCTTCTCTGCCTATAGAGCTCAACGGCAGCTCTTGTCTTAACCTGCAGCTAAGCCTTGTAGGCCTCGTTCTTGGCTGCGAGCATCTGTCGGCATTCCTCATCAAACCAGGGGTTTCTTGCTGGTGGGCGCGAGAAACCTATCACATCAGTTGCGGCTGATCTTATAGCTTGTTGGCATCGTTGCCATTGTTCTTCGACATTCGATGCTGGTGGCATGGTGTTAATCGACAGGTTAAGGGATACGCGTTGCGCGAAGGTCTTCTTCCTATATAAGACCCTGATGGAAAAACTTCTCATTTGACGTTTAAAATGGCTAGGACATGTAAAACGAATGGACACCAATACTCCGGCTCGTAGAGTCTTTGATTCCCAGCCAAACGTCGTACGCAGTAGAGGAAGACCTCGTCTTAAGTGGCGCGCAAAAGTAAAAAACCGACCTCAACCAACTTGAAGTGCGCAACTGGAGGCAATTAGCTAAGGATCGGGCTAATTACAGAGGCATGTTGGTTGGGCCTCAACCGGACTGTAGCGTCACTAACGTAAGTAAGTACATGAGTCTGATTGATTTTAAGGATTTAGCTATCCCGATCGTTTCAGATGAAGCCCCAGTGTGTACTCCTATTTCCATTTTTGACATATTAGTGTAGACTAATGTTTCCCAGCAGAATAGATACCCTAAGAGTGTTTTTACTACGCCAGCATTTAAATAGCAGAGTAAACAATCTCGTTTAAGCATTTAAGTGAGGTGATTAAGAGTTGCAGAGTTCGCAAGCACAATGCCACCACACTTTGGTACAAAAACGATGTCACTTTCTTTTAAAAATCATCCTATGCCTTTGGAGAATTGTGATGAGACCGTCATCCTACTGCTCCTTAGCTTTGATCTGACGACAATGAATGGTTTTTCAGCAATCGCATAGCTCTAGCTGCAATAGCATCAGACTTGTGAGATATCGGGTAGCATATGGTCCTACGCAGCACTCTTATGTTGAGTAGAAGAGTATAGAACTACATAGAGTACGCATCTCATATAATGAAATTTTTCCATGTGGGGTACTGATGATGATACCCAAGTTTTCACATTACAAACCCAGCATCAACAACAGCATAGCCGGCACATACGTCTATACCAGATACAATTTTTTTTAGCTCTGATGGGTACGCTATGTAGTTCTATAATTGTTGTTACTAGCTATGGCAGTGTATATAGGCCAGACCAGTCAATAGCCATGTTTCCTATTGACAACATATCCGTATCTGCCTTATGTATAATGTCTACGGATACTTCTGGGTGCTCTGTCAAATTCGACTTCGGCCTCAACGAAACTTTTAAAACAAACAACTAAGTCATGACCAGGAATTTTCATGGATCATATTTTGAAAACCTTTCACATCAATGGGCGATTTTTCTGCGTACTAGGCAAAAACAGTAAACCCAACGAAATCTTTTCATATATCTGACGATTCTGGGACTATATTGTTCATTACATTCGCTAAGTCCCTAAAGGGTTCCGAAAGTACTCTCTTTCAATATTTTTTCCGTTGTTATACCATCATAACAATTTATTTTGCAAAATCTACAAAAATAAATCATCAAAGAGATTTTGTTGTATCTGCAGGTTGGTATTTCAAAATACCATAGCGAATAAGTAGAAAACGTCCATAAAAAGAAATCCTGTGAGATTACAAAAAAAGAAAAAAAAGACATTAATCACGATACGTTCTACTCATCAGTGATGCGATTACATTCTCCTTCTGGCAAAGTCGTCCCTTATTTCGGATTATCTGACAAGAACTACACTTCAAACGAGGAATCAAAATTTTCAAACATAAAATAGGGTCCTTTATCTTTTTTTTTTGGTATGTTCCGTGTAGGGGAAAATATGTTTTTATTTTTGACAATGATACTGCTGCTTTGAAACCGCTGCATTTGATTGGATTATACAGTTTTATGTGGGAGTATCCTTATCACCGACATGTGGTCCTTCAATTGTAAAGAAGTTTTTCCATAGCAAACTAGTCATGCATATGCCATGTAAGAAGTTCTGGAAACACATTTACTGTCATGGTCATTAAATGGCATTAAGTAGTCGAGCATGGTCGTCAAAAAGGACACGCTCCATCAACTAATGGCTTTGCAGGAACTCCTCGTATAACGTGTTTTCGTTCATCCTCGGATTTTGTGTTGATGTTTTGATATTTTATTGCGGCAAGGCCGGCTATTATAAGCCAACGCAACAAATTTCCTACGCACACATGCTGATTCTAGTAAGGCATAGGCAAACACACATCTGTTGTTCTTGTCCTCCTACTTTTGAGTAAACATGTGTAATGCCAACATTAAAGCTTTTACGCTCATTTAACACATTTTCTGGTATAACCTGTTGTTATGTACATCTATTATGTATAACAAGTCCTGACGCATCTATGAATGGTGTCCTTGTTTTAGTGTCTTCCTACTTACTCAAGACAGCATTTATGTTTGTTGTGTACGTGCCTTGGCATTGATATTGCATACTTTTGCTTTCTGAATTAATTAACTTTTGAAAGTCGTACTGTTTTTTTTTCGATTAAGCTGTTTTGACACATCAGAAATATAAATGTAATTTGCTGTCAAATTAGTCGCGAGTAATTCAAATTGATTTTGTTTTCGAACAAATAAAGATTTCAAGGAACAATCGTTTTCAAGGGCGAGCAAAGCAAAGTAAGAGGTAAAGACATACAATGCCTTATGGCGTAGGATAGCTTTAAGAAGCTCAACTGGTCGTCGATTTTTTTAAAGATTCATACTTGATGATATTATTGGGGCTACAATGTGGGATTGATAAGCCTTTTCAGTTACCCCAACGGATATACCCATATCATTAGCACTTTGCCTCCACCTGTCCATTCTAAGTCAGTTTGATGTTTTTAACTAATTCTGTGCCTAAAGATTCTGCAGGATTCAGTTACCTCTACCTGAATATCTTAGCTGAAAAAGGCGATGATTTTTGGTCTAGTAAACCGTCGCCATACTGGTCTTCTAGTTCGTCAGCGAATCATCTCAAGGTGCTAAATAGCTTTCGAAAACATTTTTTTCTCAAAATGTATTAGGAAATCCTTACCAATTTCTCCTCATAACACTATCCTTTCTCAGAAAGCCAATACCAACGAAGACATTAAAGTCACCCATGACATATGGATCCATTCTGCTAAATGAAAAATGGCGTGATCTACTTAACATACGAAAGCTGCAAAGCTCGATTTTGTATTACATCTGACGAAAGTCGATCTTTTAAGCATAATTTTTGAGACTACATACCCATACTGCAAACGGGATGCACTGCAGTAATCTCTTTTCCAACCTGGGACCTATGGGGTATTCACCACTCGTTCCTGACCTGACTTTGAAAGAGAGACTCTAGATTTAATGATCGTTTGTTCGGGTCATTTTTTTTCTAACTTAACTAAGTGTAGCTACAGTGTGGAAAGAATCTGCCCTCAACAAATATGCCTACAAAATACTACAAGCCGATTGAGGTAGGTTACTACTTGTGCTCGCCACTTAGGGCGGAGAATTCTCTACTGCGTCCGACTTCTGGCTAGGAATAGAAGAATCTGCGAATCGGAGTATTGCTGTCCCTGTGATCTACATGTCATAGCCATCTTAAACGTTCAATGCGGAGTTTTTGTAGTAAGGGTATGTGGTATGTCGCTTTACAGCTCGTATAGTTAGTGGTTGAATCTTTGTTTAAGTGTTCAATTTTCAGATGCAAATACTTCTCTCAGAGTATTTAGAACTACATAGAGTGGTCATCTCATACTAAAAAATTTTCATTGTAGGGTACCTTCTGCTGTTGAAACCCCAACGTTTAAATTGCTACCCCAGCATCAAACAACATCATAGCCGACGCGTACGATCGACGGTTCTCACTTACCACAAGCTCCTGAAACGGGTACACAATTTTTAGCTGTGATGCGTACTCTATGTAGTTCTATACTCTTTGCTTCTATTGAGCCTTTTCAGTACTTGTACGCAGAAGTTGAGCCTGTTTAATAAATTTTTCGGAAGTAATATATCGAGTTTTTCAACAGGGACGCTACAAAAATTGAGAGACAGGGACAGCAAACGACGCCATATTTCTTGCCGCTCTTTTTTCATTTCTCTTCAGTAAGGTTTGCCATTTCATGATGGAAAGATATACGATCCAACAACGAGTCGAAACTATTAAAATTTACAACCGAAATTCGGAGTCAACGGCCTCAACGTTAAGAGCGCTACGTCCAATTTATGGTCGTCATAATCGTCCTAGCAGATCAACAATTGAGCGTCTAGTGGACCAAATTTGAATCCACAGCCACAGTACAAAATGTTCCCGTGCCAGTGAGACAAGGAAGTGCCCATAGAGTCGAGAATATTGCTGCCGCTGAGGCTTCAGTTGAAGAAAGCCCAAATGTGTCTTTCACACGTCGTTCTCAAGCGTTGGGCATCTCTGTGACGTCGTTGTGACGAATTTTGCGAAAAGATCTTGGACTACATCCTTACAAGATTAAATTGACGCAAGAACTGAAGCCGCTTGACCAACAGAAGCGTCGTATGTTGAATTGGGCTGAGCAACAACTTGAAAATTATTCGGATTTTTATCAAAAAATCATCTTCAGCGATGAGGCTCATTTCTGGCTGAAAGGCTTCGTCAACAAACAAAATATGCGGTATTGGTCAGGCAGCAATCCACACGTACTCCATGAGTCATCATTGCATCCCGAAAAATATTACGGTTTGGTGTGGTTTATGGGACGGCGGCGTCATTGGGCCGTACTTCTTCCATGATGATCAAGATCGGTACGTTACTGTGAATGGGAATCGCTACCGTTCAATGATAACCGAATATTTTTGGCCCCAAATGGATAATGTTGACTTGGAAGACATGTGGTTCCAACAGGACGGCGCCACAAGCCACACAGCGAATGCCACAATCAATTTATTGGAAACCAAGTTTGGAGAACGTGTTATCTCACGAAATGGTGCAGTCGCTTGGCTGCCTCGGTCGTGCGATTTGACGCCGTGAGACTCTTTCCTGTAGGGCTACGTCAAGTCTATGGTCTATGCCAACAAGCCAGTGACGATTGATGAACTACGTACGAATATCGAACGTGAAATTGCAGCAGTATCGGCCGATTTATGCTTGAAAGCCGTCGAAAATTGGGTTCAGTGTCTGGACTTCTGCAAGCGTGCCCGTGGTGGCCATGCAAAGGAAATCGAGTTCCAATTAATAAAAAATGGAAAATATTTCATGTGTTATGTCCATTTGAACATAAAATCTCCTAAGAAATGGATGTCTAAATATTTTTCAAAATGAAAACAAAACATCGAGTGTGAATACACACGCTTTAGAAGTGAAACTGTGTTCTGCAACTATATGCTTCTACGAGCTCCTTGAAAAAACCTATGGGCGACTACCGACGTACGATGTTAAAGTTGTATTGGGAGATTTTAATACAAAGATAGGAAGAGAAGAAACCTTTAGCAATATTGTCGAAAAACATAGCCTACACGACACTAATTCTGGAAACGGACTGAAGGCTAATTGACTTCTCTACCAAACAAAGTGCCACTATAGCCATCACACGGTTTTATTATCTCGAAATTCATAAGGGGACCTAACTGTCTCCAGATCAACGAACAGTCAACCAAATTGATCGCATTGCGATAGACAAGTGAAACGCATCCAGTATTTTAGATGCCCGAGCATTACGAGGAGCCACTCGCATCCACTCGCACCACTATTTTATTGCAGCCAAGGTAAGATTGCGAACACCACCACGCCACAACAATACAGAAATAATTTGAAAAAAAATGTAAGGTCGAAAGACTACAATCGCAAGAGACCGATAAGACCTTCGCGCGACGCGTATCCCTTAACTTATCGATTAATACCATACCACCAGCATCGAATGTCGAAAAAAACTGGCAACGATGCCAACACGCCATTGGATCAGCCGCAACTGATGTACTAGGTTTCTCGCGCCCACCAGAAAGAAACTCCTGGATTGATGAGGAATGCCGAAAGATGCTCGCAGCCAACAACGAGGCCTACAAGACTAAGCTGCAGGCGAAGACGATAGCTGCCATTGAGCTCTATAGGCAGAGAAGAAAGGAAGAACATCGGCTTTCAGAAAGAAGAAAAGAGAGCAAGGAAAGCGCGCGATAGAGGAGATAGAGAGGTGCCACTCCTGGAACGATGTTCGCAAATTTTACCAAAGTATAAAACGCCAAGGATGCAAGGCTCGAACAGAATCCTGTCGAGATGAACGAAGAAATATCGTAGTTGAGACACAGTCGATGCTGAGAATGTGGAAGAACCAATTCTGCAGACTGTTAAGCGACGATGACGAACAACATTTCGCTGTCAAGCAGATCCAACCATTCAATATTGGCAACGACAGTGAAAACTGCAAACCACTTGACCTGAGTGAAGTGAGGATAGCAATATCTTAATTAAGCTAAATAAGTCTGCCGGAAATGATGGCTTCCCGCAGAGCTTTATAAAGCCGGCAGAGATGGTAAGTAACATCCACAGCTCATAAGACTAATCTGATCAAAATATGCATGAAGGGTTGAAACGCAGCATCGTTTGTCCGATCCACAAAAGAGGAGACAATCTGAACTGCGCAAACTACAGAGGCATAAGTCTCCTCAACATCGCCTCCAAGACCCCATCTGCCATAATATGTGAACGCTTTAAGCCGTTTACCAACAACCTGTTCAGCCCCTACCAGTGTGAGTTTATGCCAGTAAGATCCACAACCGTTCAAATTTTAAAACTTTGGCAAATCTTGGAAAAAAAAAACCCAAGAAGTTCAAATCGACACCCACCACCGATTAATCGACTTCAAAGCAGCATACCACAGCATTTATAGAGACGAACTATACAGAGCCATGTCCAGTTTTGGTATTCCGTTCAAACTCGTCCGTTTGTGTAGGATGACGATGGTGAACTCTCGCCGCTTCATCAGTGTCGGAAACGACCTCACTGACACATTCGATAACTAAAATGGATTTAGCCAAGGCGATGCTCTTTCATGTGACTTCTTCAATTTTTTTTCATAAAAAGATTGTTGAAAACTCCCTAGCCAACTACAGAAGCACAATTTTTCAAAAATCAGTGCAACTACTAGCATGCGCCGACGATATTGACATCATTGGTAGGACTCAACGTGATGTCTTAGCCACTTTTTCTAGTATAGAGCAGGAAGCGTCAAAAATGGGTTTAGCAGTAAATGAAGGCAAGACGAAGTATATGCTGTCAACACGAAAGGATACACAACGTCGACGAATTGCACAGAACGTCATTATTGACAGATATATCTTTGCGGTATTACGGAACTTTGTCTACTTCGGCTTCGCTTTTAACTCGGACAACAGCATCTCGTCCTCAATCAAACTATTGAGGAGATTTTTTTTTTTATAATTTACACGTACTCAAGGGATTATGAATACCCTCTTATATGTTACCATAGTACGAGCGTAAGGGGAAGAAAGAGAGAGAGGATAGGAAAGATTTTGGATGTAGTGGAGACTTAAACTCCATGGGTGGTGTCCGAACTAGCTTCGGGGAGTCACTTTTTCTCGTGTTCGTTAAATTTGAAGAAATTCAAGATGGTGTGCATACTTGTAGGTATTACACCGACCTTTTATTTCTTTTAAATAAAAGTGAAATGGATTTTGGCTGGGATTGAACGCGCAACCTTCCACTCAACAGACGAACACATTACCACTACACCGCGGCCACCCACTAATCTATATAAGACTCTGATAATCCGTGTCCTGCTCTATAGCGCTGAAGCCTGGACCGTCTCAAAAGCGGTTGAGGAAATCCTTGGTCTATAAGAGAGGGAAATTCTTCGAAAATTTCGTCTGCGCTGACGGAGTGTGGAGACGAAGATCCAACCATGAACTATACGAACTATACAGCAACATGCTCTTGGTAAAAAAAAACTCCGCATTGGACGTTTAAGATGGCTAGGACATGTAGAAAGAATGGACACCAATACTCCGGTTCGCAGAATCTTCGATTCCAATCTAGACTTTGGACGCAGTAGAGGAGGACCTTGCCTTAAGGGGCGCGCACAATTATAAACCGACCTCAACCAACTTGGAGTGCGCAACTGGAGGCAGTTAGCTACGGAACGGGCTAATGTGAGAGGAATGTTGGTTGAGGCCCAGGTTCATTCCGGACTAAGCGCCAGCGCCACTGCCACCCAACCACCAACTGAATCGCTCTATTTGTCTAATAGTGTCAGTCGATTTCCGACTGGCGAATTCATATCTTCTCGGTTGTCTTTGCCGTTATTGAAGTCATTTTTTAAATTCCATATGTCATAACAGGCAGGATCGTCGAGTCGGATATATAATTACTCGTTTCTGCTTCTATATTGCAATCCAGTATTTGTTTAGTACTTCAGTATTGTTTCCAACTTTTTGCGATTCGTCTGTTGACCTATTTTTCCTAGTGATTTCAAAATTATTTTATTTTATTTGCTTAATTATGATGGCCATCATAGTGAATTAAAAATATCAACTGTGAAGAGAATAATTGAAAAAATCAATTCCTAGACGCGCTGGGCATCCTGTCACAAGCCATTCAATAGAAAACATCGAAGTAGTTCGCGAGAGTATTGCTGACAGTCGAGAAACAAACGCTTGCACCAGCGGACCCTTATCTTACCAGTCATACAATTCAACACCACGCCGATTGCAGGAATGCAAGAAAGCATAGCAAATATTAAGCACTTTCAAGCTAAAATTATTCTTCAGCTTTCGTCAAATGTCCTTTATCTGAGGAAATCAAATAGATGAGAAGATACAACCGCTACCTTTATGAGCTGTAGCAAGATGTGGATATATAATTCATAGTTCAGCAACTCTTCAACTCGAATATACATCTGCATGAAAGAATTTTTCTAACGGTTTTATCTAGTTCTCGAAATTTTGAAATATCAAGTCCCCCCTTGCAGGGCTTTGTGAATTGAATTGAATTGTGTGAAAATATTGTTTTATTCCATCGAATTATCAACTAGGAATTGAATCATTGTCCCGTCCTGGTGTCCTATCGAGGAAGGAAATAACGGTTTGAAATTTGCTGTTGTATTTGTATATATATTTGTATTGCGTCGGATGATGATGGCTACTGCAACGATATGCTGGGACTTCAGCCGGTCCTATTGTATTGCAATGGCATAGAAATGGAATAATGTCCTCTATATCGGTACTATGTTTCCTTTGGAGAAATCGTTATCGCTCATTCATTGTCAATTTCATCTGTCTGGGGATACTTAAGTCCAGTAGTACTATTGTCGATAGAAAACAAGAATAATGGTTACGGATATATTGGATTTTTTTTTTCAGTATAATTGGAAATGATACGAAGTATGAAATTTACCATATGCCGAGAGTGCAGCCATCCATCCTTTTCTATGATTGGCACCAGCCTGGAACTGGAACGTGCTTCCAGTCGTTCATTGTCCAAGCGTCTGTTAGTGATACGGGAACCTAAACAACAATTTTCAAAATTGAGGATGTTTTTGAATGAAATTATTTCGGAAGCATCAGTTGTTTTTTGTAAGGTTTCGCTGGAAGGAAAAACCATCAAAAGAGATTGCAGAGGTGCTATCGCAATAGTACCGTCTGCAAGTAGCGAGTGACTTGAACCCGATAAAAAAAAAACTTTCTGAAAACTGGCTTTTGTATCTGTTCAACGAAAAAAAACAAAGGATGCACTCATGGTTCA
This sequence comes from Rhingia rostrata, assembly GCA_949824845.1. Taxonomy (NCBI): domain Eukaryota; kingdom Metazoa; phylum Arthropoda; class Insecta; order Diptera; family Syrphidae; genus Rhingia; species Rhingia rostrata. The sequence continues at coordinate 66,749,461 of OX463758.1, forward strand.
ATAGGCTTATACTTTCTTACTTACATAAGTGGCGCTACAGTCCGGAATGAACCTGGGCCTCAACCAACATGCCTCTCCAATTAGCCCGGTCCTTAGATAACTGCCTCCAGTTGCGCATTCCAAGTTGGTTGACGTCGGTTTCTACTTGTGCGCGCCACTTAAGGCGAGGTCTTCCTCTACTAGGTCCGACGTCTGACTGGGAATCGAACACTCTGCGAGCCGGAGTATTGGTGTCCATTCGTTTTACATGTCCTAGCCATCTTAAACGTCCAATGCGGACGTGTCGCTGTACAGCTCGTATGGGTCTTGTTTGAATCTTCATCTCAATAGCCCATCAACGCAAACATGACCGAAGATTTTTCGAAGAATTTTCCTCTCAAATCGACCAAGGATTTCTTCATCCACTTTTGAGACGGTCCATGCTTCAGCGCCGTAGAGCAGGACTAGGATGATCAGGGTCTTATATAGGATCTGCTTAGTAGTTCGAGTGAGGGCTTTACTTCTCAATTGCCTTCTTAGCCCGAAGAAACAGCAGTTGGCAAGAGTAATTCTTCGTTTAATTTCTGACGAGATGTTGTTGTCAGAGTTAACAGCGGAGCCGAGATAGATAAAGTCCTGTACTACCTCAAAGTTATATCTGTCAATGGTGACGTTCTGTCCAATTCGTCGATGTTGTGTGTCCTTTCGTGTTGACAGCATTTACTTCGTCTTGCCCTCAATTACTGCTAAACCCATTTTTGCCGCTTCCTTCTCTATACTAGCAGACGTGGCTATGACATCACGTTGGGTCCTACCAATGATGTCAATATCGTCGGCGTATGCTAGTAGTTGTACAGATTTTTTGAAAACTGTGCAGAAGTCACATGACAGCGCATCGCCTTGCCTAAAACCTTTTTTGGTATCGAATGTGTCAGTGAGGTCGTTTCCGACACTGATGGAGCAGCGAGAATTCTCCATCGTCATCCTACACAAACGGACAAGTTTGGGCGGTATACCAAAACTAGACATGGCTCTGTATAGTTCGTCTCTATAAATGCTGTCGTATGCGGCTTTGCAATCGATGAATAGGTGGTGGGTATCGATTTGGACTTCTTGGGTTTTTTCCAGGATATGCCGAAGTGTGCAGATTTGATCGGTTGTGGACTTTCCTGGCCTTAAACCACACTGATAAGGCCGATCAGGTTGTTGGTAAACGGTTTCAGGCGTTCACATATTACGGCAGATAGAATTTTGTATGCGATGTTGAGGAGACTTAGGGCCTCTGTAGTTGGCGCAGTTTAGAGCGTCTCCTTTTTTGTGGATCGCGCAAACGATACTGAGGTTCCATTCTTGAGGCATACTTTCTTCCGACAAGATTCGGCTTATGAGTTGGTGGATTTTACTTACCAAGTCATCTCCGCCGGCTTTATAAAGCTCGGTGGGAAGGCCGACATTTCCGGCAGCCTTATTAAGCTTCAGTTTAGATATTGCTATCCTCACTTCACTCAGGTTGGATGTTTGGCAGTTTTCGCTGTCGTTGCCAATATTGAATGGTTGGATCTGCCTGACAGCGGAATGTTGTTCGTCATGGCCGCTTAACAGTCTGCAGAAGTGGTTCTTCCATATCCTCAGCATAGACTGTGTCTCAACTACGATATTTCCTTGTTCATCTAGACAGGATTCTGTTCGAGCCTTGTATCCTTGGCTTTGACGTTTTACACTTTGGTAAAACTTGCGAACATTGTTTTTCGAGTGGCACCTCTCTATATCCTCGATCGCTCGCTTTTCTTCCTCTTTTTTTCTGCTTTCTAAAAAGCCGTCGTTCTCCCTTCTTCTCTGCCTATGGAGCTCAACGGCAGCTCTCGTCTTCACCTGCAGCTTAGCCTTGTAGGCCTCATTCTTGGCTGCGAGTATCTGTCGGTATTCCTCATAAAACCAAGGGTTTCTTGCTGGTGGGCGCGAGAAACCTATCACATCAGTTGCGGCTGATCTAATGGCTTCTTGGCATCGTTGCCATAGTTCTTCAACATTCGATGTTGGTGGTATGGTGTTAATCGAGAGGTTTATGGATTTCTCGCAGCACCCCAGCACCATTTTAACATCGTACCTCGGTAGTCGCTCATAGGTTTTGTTGAGGAGCTCGTAAAATCAATCCTTAGCTATATCATCTCTTTCCTCCGTTGGGGAGTGATCGCATACAAGGCTTTTATTGGCGAATGAATTTACCCTTTATGCGGGTAGTTACAATGCGTTCGCTAATGTCTTGAAAACATAAGACTTCTTGCCTAAGTCTGGCACTCATAACAAATCCACATCCGAATAGTCGCTGGTCTGCTCACTACAACACGGTCCGTAGTTGATGTCACAGTTGTTCATCCTCTTTTTGCCCTGCCCGTCCGGTTTTATTTCCTGGATGGCAGTAATGTCTGCTTCTTATTCTTAGCAGTTTATTGCTTCTGCTAGTTGTTCGCTTGCACCTCTCCTTTGCTCACATTCCTGGTGCAGATACGAACGTCGTTTTCTTTTTTTCGTTTAGCAGGGTCGTCAACAATAAAATCAGTCCTTCCTATCCTTGGCTATTGGTTGCTTCGTAGCAAATGTTTTTTTTATTCATAGTTGTGTAATTCTAGGAACAATTTAACTAAGCTTCGCCGAACATCTACCGTCAAGATATCTGTAATAAAGAGAAATATCTCCTACAAGTATTCGTTGTGCCAAAGGTTGCAGCTTTTAAGTAAGAAAAGAATCGCCTATAAGGTGGATTGGACTTCTTCGGATAGAGTCTAGTAAGTTTAGTTTTATTTAATTTGGGGATTTTCTTGGCCTTAAATCCTTTATAACAATTGTTCATTGCCCTGGCACGTGTTTTGATCTAAATGCAACACTTGTAATATAAAGAAGCCTTATTCTTGTTTTGTAGGTCGATCTTGAGAACCTCTTGGGTTTTTAGGAGCTTTCTGAGGCTTAAGATTTTCGATCTCATGTTGTAGTTCTCTTAACTTTGGTCTTGTGAGTCCTAAATCGATACATAAAAGTTCCACTGTATTGGTATTGACGTGAACCGCTTGACCGTCTAACGGCTTAAAGGTTTCTTCCAGATAAGCGGCTAAAACATTCGCTATTTTCTTTACTTCCCCTTGCCTTCATATTGATTTATTCAAATCATCAGATGGAAATAGAAAACGCATACAACTTGAACTGCGCAACTGTCATGGCACCAGATGACTAGTGATTGGGTTTGTTGGGGAGGCATGTTGGCTGAGGCCCAGGTTAATTCCGGACAGGCGCCCAATGTAAGTATAGCGTCTCTATCAACATAGACAGTGAGGTTAGACCATATCGTCATAAGGTCAGCACCGGTTTCGGATTCCGTCTTTGGTCAATCTGTATAGATGGATATCGATTTTTTTTTTTTTGGAGAGCCATGTTCGCCCAGGCTTAATACGGAAACTTAAGTAAAAAGAAACATAGCGTCTCTATCAACCTAGACAGTGAGGTTAGGCCATATCATCGTATTCGCTGAGGAGGCCAAGGCTTATTCCGAACAGGTGCCCAACCTTTTGCTATTCTTATCCCAATCGACTCTACTCGAAACAGAGCAGGAGAATAGTTGAAGACATTCTATCGGGTTTTTCAACAGGGACGCTACAAAAGTTGAGCGACAGGGACAGCAAACGACGCCATATTTTTTGCCGCTGTTTTGACGTTTCTCTTCAGTAAGGTTTGCCATTTCATGGTGGAAAGATATACGATCCAACAACGAGTCGAAATTATTAAAATTTACAACCGAAATTCGGAGTCAGTGGCCTCAACGTAAAGAGCGCTACGTTCAATTTATGGTCGTCATAATCGTCCTAGCAGATCAACAATTGAGCATCTAGTGGAAAAATTGGAATCCACAGGCACAGTACAAAATGTTCCCGTGTCAGTGAGACAAAGAAGTGCCCGTAGTGTCGAGAATATTGCTGCCTCTGAGGCTTCAGTTGAAGAAAGCCCAAATTTGTCTCTCACACGTCGTTCTCAAGCGTTGGGCATCTCTGTGACGTCTTGCAAAAAGATCTTGGCCTACATCCTTACAAGATTAAATTGACGCAAGAACTGAAGCCGCTTGACCACCAGAAGCGTCGCATGTTCGTGAATTGGGCTGAGCAATAACTTGAAAATGATTCGGATTTTCATCGAAAAATCATCTTCAGCGATGAGGCTCATTTCTGGCTGAATGGCTTCGTCAATAAACAAAATATGCGGTATTGGTCAGGCAGCAATCCACACGTACTCCATGAGTCATCATTGCATCCCGAAAAAAATTACGTTTTGGTGTGGTTTATGGGCCGGCCGGCGGCGTCATTGGGCCGTACTTCTTCCGTGATGATCAAGACCGGCACGTTACTGTGAATGTGAATCGCTACCGTTCAATGATAACCGAATATTTTTGGCCCCAATTGGATGATATGGACTTGGAAGACATGTGGTTCCAACAGGACGGCGCCACAAGCCACACAGCGAATGCCACAATCAATTTATTGGAAACCAAGTTTGGGGAACGTGTTATCTCACGAAATGGTAGAGTCGCTTGGCCGCCTTGGTCCTGCGATTTGACGCCGTGAGACTATTTCCTGTAGGGCTACGTCAAGTCTATGGTCTATGCCAACAAGCCAGCGACGGTTGATGAACTACGTACGAATATCGAACGTGAAATTGCAGCAGTATCGGCCGATTTATGCTTGAGAACAGTCGAAAATTGGGTTCAGCGTCTGGACTTCTGCAAGCGTGCCCGTGGTAGGCATGCAAAAGAAATCGAGTTCCATACATAATGGCATCAAATGTACTTTCACAGGAATAAAAAATTTCATTGATATCTAAAACTGTTTTTGTTTTATTTAAAAAAAAAAACTTTTGTAGCGCTCTTATTGAAAAACCCTTTAGTTCTAAAGATATGTACGCTGTTTCCTTTAGTACATAAGTATGTTTGAAAGGATTCGAGATCCATTTTGGATGGCATTAAACCTACCTTTGGCAGCTTATTTTCACATGATAGGAAAGCAGATTAAAAAGCACTTCTAACTGAGGGGTTGGGGACCTTTTAATCGCAATAGTTTTCTATGTATAGAAAAGTCTCTCCAGTCTCCATTGCATGAAGGAAAGCATATTATAAAGCACTTCAAACTGAGGGCTTGAGAACCTTCTAATCGCACTAGCTGTAACTCTAGAAAAGTGTCTCGATTTTAGTAATTTTTTTTCAAAATGCTCACTTTGTCTGCGGCTTGCCAGTAGATGGTATTTGATGGAATATCACCTCTACTCCATTTTAAGGCAAGAAGCAAGCTTCCTATCAAGCCTATCCACTATTTAATTAAAATTTCAAAACAGCCATGTCACGCAATTTATTTAGGGATTCGTCATGGAATTTCTTAAGGAAAATTATTCTCTCTCTATGTCACTATGTCACTAGGTTAAGAAGTGAAATAATTAATTTTCAAAAGAAAACACAAGAGCCGAAAGGAATTTACAAATATTTTCAAAGTTAATCCATAAAAAATTAATTCTCTAGCAAATAAATCCCATTTTCCCTTAACATGGAAATTTTTCCAAGTTTTTCTATGAACTTTAAGACTTTGAAGAGCTGGCAACATAATAACATCCTCACTTCTGTCCCAAGCAATTAGTGCTTTCCATTAAGTTATGATAGGAAAATCGCTCAAGTCATTAAACATCTTTTTGGGTATACATGACTCGCAGGATTGTGAAAAGACGAGGCACGAGCGTTCAGTTTTCTATTGAGGAGTTGGTGGTGTTTTTATTTATAGCGGTAAAGGGGTATCTTGAAGTAAAATTGCTGGCAATTGATTGACTTTTCCTCTTTTGAAAATGTTTTGTAACTTGGTTCCTGCGTTCAAGGACTCTGAACTACTTAAAGTCGTTGAATTATGTAATGAAGTTTAATTTTGATGTCAACATTGAAAGTGAATTAATTTTCATTTTGGGATTCAGAGAGTGCGAAGAATTACTTGTGTAAGTTATCCAAAGCGAATATATTTTGATATGGAGTTTCTTACATAAAAATAAAAAATTTAGTAACTTTTAAGAACGAAGTAGGGCAGAGCCATCATAACCTGTGAAAATGTCTAAATATTTTTTGTAACAAAACTGCCATCTATTACAATTTTTGGGAGGGAGTACGCTAACGGAAATGAGCCATCACATTTCATTTGACATCTTCTCTGTATAATTAAATGTCAAATGTAGTTCGTTGGGAACCGCATCACTTGAGAACGGCTGCACCGATTTGGCAAATTTGTATACCATATCCCATAGAGGTACAGTGACCCAAATGAGTATATAGACACGGGCGGCTCTTTTGTTTGATGGTTGGGTGTTGTAGAATGAGGGTAGACTCTGATTTTCTTTAACTTGGCAATGCCCAGTGTTGTAACTCTGACTACACATCAAGTGCTTATTTTTACCTCCAAGTGGTAACCATCGGGTACTGGTCTCATCCAACCGGATTTGACTTGCAAAACGATAAGCGCGAGTGTTGATAACACGACGAAAAACAGCAACACTATAAACAGCCAGGTCAGAATGGCACGGAATGAATACCCGGCCTACTGTCCCAGGCGAACCGAGACAAGCTGATTCGACATATTGGGATAACAGGTTGTCTAGGAATTTCAAGGGTTAGTCAGGCCCCTTGAACAGAGCTGGTGGCGGATGAACCGAAAGGCCAACGGCAGCGCTCAATCCCGTAGTGGATACTGATGGCCCCGTGTCCTAGGGGTATCTAATAAATTGTAACTGGCCCTCCAGGTTGGGGGTTGTGCTTTGGGTTAACTACCCAATCATGGAAAAATCTAACGGTTATGAAGCAACCAAAAGCCTCGGAAAGGACTGATTTTATTGTTGACGACACGGCTAAACGAAAAAAGGACAACGACGTTCGTATCTGCACCTGGAATGTGAGGACATTAAACAGGAGAGGTGCAAGCGAACAACTAGCGGAAGCCCTAAACTGCTACAAAGCAGACAATACTGTCATCCAGGAAATACGATGGGATGGGCCGGGCAAAAAGAGGGTGAAAAACTGTGACATCTACTACGGACCGTGTTGTAGTGAGCAGAAACACCGACTATTTGGATGCGGATTTGTTATATGTGCAAGACTTAGGCAAGAAGTCTTATGTTTCCAAGACATTAGCGAACGCATTGTAACGATCCGCATCAAGGCCAAATTCGACAACATTAGCCTTATATGCGCTCACGCCCCAACGGAGGAAAAAGATGATATAGCTAAGGACTGCTTCTATGAGCTCCTTGACAAAACCTATGAGCGACTACCGAAGTACGATGTTAAAATCGTGCTGGGAGATTTTAACGCAAAGGTACGAAGAACAAATCTTTAGCAGTATTGTCGGAAACCATAGCCTTCACAACAACACGTCTGGTAACGGACTTAGGCTAATTGACTTCGCTACGGAACGAAAGGGGACATGGCGGTCTTCAGATCAACGAACGGTCAATCAAAATGATCACAAAGCGATAGACAAGCGCCACGCATCCAGTATTTTGGATGTCCGAACATTCCGAGGAGCTAACATCGGCTCGGATCACTACCTTGTTGCAGCCAAGGTTAGAATGCGGATATCCACTACGCCACAACGATCCAGAAATACTGTAAAAAATTAGATATCGAAAGACTGCAATCGCAAGAGACCGCCAAGACCTTCGCGCAACGCGTATCCCTAAACCTCTCGATTAACACCATACCACCAGCATCGAATGTCGAAGAACAATGGCAACGATGCCAACAAGCCATTAGATCAGCGGCAACTGATGTGCTAGGTTTCTCGCGCCCATCAGCAAGAAACCCCTGGTTTGATGAGGAATGCCAACAGATGCTCGCAGCCAAGAACGAGGCCTACAAGGCTAAGCTGCAGGTGAAGACGAGAGCTGCCGTTGAGCTCTATAGGCAGAGAAGAAGGGAAGAATACCGGCTTTTGTGAAAGCAGAAAAAAGAGGAAGAAAAGCGAGGGATCGAGGATATAGAGATCTGCCACTCAAGGAAAGATGTTCGCAAGTCTTACCCAAGTGTAAAAAATCAAAAACAAGGATACAAGGCTCGAACAGAATCCTGTCGAGATGAACAAGAAAATATCGTAGTTGAGACACAGTCTATGCTGAGGATATGGAAGAACCACTTCTGCAGACTGTTAGACGGCGATGACGAACAACATTCCGCTGTCAGGTAGAACGAACCATTAAATGATGGCAACGAAAGCGAAAGCTGCCAACCACCCGACCTGAGTGAAGTGAGGATAGCAATCTCTAAGCTGAAGCTTAATAAGGCTGCCGGAAATGACGGCCTTCCCGCCGAGCTTTATAAAGCCGGCGGAGATGACTTGGTAAGTAACATCCACCAACTCAAAAGCCGAATCTGGTCGGAAGAAAGTATGCCTGAAGAATGGAACCTCAGCATCGTTTGCCCGTTCCACCAAAAAATTTACCCTCTGAACTGCGCCAACTACAGGGGCATAAGTCTCCTCAACATCGCATACAAAATTCTATCTGCCGTAATATGTGATCGCCTGAAACCGTTTACCAACAACCTGATCGGCCCATATCAGTGTGGTTTTAGGCAAGGAAAGTCCACAACCGATCAAATCTCCACACTTCGGCAGATCCTGGAAAAAACCCAAGAAGTCCAAATCGATACCCACCACCTATTCATCGATTTCAAGGCCGCATAAGACAGCATTTTTAGAGATGAACTATACAGAGGTATAGTTTTGGTATACCGCCCAAACTCGTCCGCTTGTGTAGGATGACGATGGAGAATTCTCGCTGCTCCATCAGGGTCGGAAACGACCTCACTGACACATTCGATACCAAAAAAAGGTTTTAGGCAAGGCGATGCGCTGTCATGTGACTTCTTCAATCTGATTCTTGAGAGGATTGTGCAAAACTCACGAGCCAACACCAGAGGCACAATTTTCAAAAAATCTGTACAACTACTAGCATACGCCGACGATATTGACATCAATGGTAGGACCCAACGTGATGTCATAGCCACGTTTGCTAGTATAGAGAAGGAAGCGGCAAAAATGGGTTTAGCAGTAAATGAGGGCAAGACGAAGTATATGCTGTCAACACGAAAGGACACACAACATCGACGAATTGGACAGAACGTCACCATTGAAAGATATAACTTTGAGGTAGTACTGGGCTTTATCTATCTCGGTTCCGCTATTAACTCTGACAACAACATCTCGTCAGAAATTAAACGAAGAATTACTCTTGCCAACCGCTGTTTCTTCGGGCTAAGAAGGCAATTCAGTAGTAAAGCCCTCACTCGAACTTCTAAGTAGATCCTATATAACACCCTGCTCATCCCAGTCCTACGGCACTGAAGCATGGACCGTCTGAAAAGCGGATGAAGAAATCCTTGGTCCATTTGAGAGGAAAATTCTTCGAAAAATCTTCGGTCCCGTTGACGGGCTATGGAGACGAAGATTCAAACAAGATCTATACTTACTGTACAGAGACATGACCCTGGTCAAAGAACTCCGTATTGGACGTTTAAGATCGCTAGGACATGTAGAACGAATGGACACCCATACTCCGGCTCGCAGAGTCTTCGATTCTCAGCCAGTAGTCGGACGCAGTAGAGGAAGACCTCGGATTAAGTGGCGCGCACAAATAGAAACCGACCGCAACCAACTTAGAGTGCTCAGCTGGAGACAGTTAGCTAAGGACCGGGCTAATTGGAGAGGCATGTTGGTTGAGGCTCAGGTTCACTCGGAATGTAGCGCCGCTTAAGTAAGTAAGTAAGTATATAGATGGAATGCATTAAAGATGCAAAGGTTGTACTTTTTAATCACCTTTGACCATTTGAAAGTCACTAATCATCATATGATAAAATTTTAATTTTTTTACGAAATGTCTTCTACGCTCCGCCATTGTTTTCAAAATCACATTCTGTTGCTGAGTATTATGAGTTATGTGATACCCACTACAAATTTATCTTTTTTGGAATGTAATTTAGGATATGATAACTCAAAAACTAACATCGATATCCAAAGAACTAAAATCTATAAAACAATTTAATAGATGTGTCTGTCTTGCGACTTTGGATTTGAATTTTATTTTTAGTTTTGGCAGTTTGCAGTACTTTATGTGTGTACATCTCAGAATTTTCATCTTTTTGTGGAACTTAAAACAAAAATAAATTCAACTTCAACACCAATTATAAAAACGTCATACAACATAAGCTCCCAAAAATATAAAGCCAATTCCGACTTGACTACCGCACGAGTTATGAACCTTCTCCCATGGAAGCGTAAAAACAAAACTGCAGCATTTAATTACGAATTAAATTTACAACCACATGGAAAGAGCTGGCTTTCATTTATATTCTATATGTAGTAACGGTTTCTGTTCATAATGAAACAACACGACTGTTATTCTTGTCACATTCCATTAGCACCTCTAGCAGAGTGTAATCTGATAAACGTGCTCGTTATTACAGGATACATTGCGATGGAAAAGCCAACCAAGTTAATTAATTTTTCACACGTTCGTGCACGAGGTTGTCGGTAAGCCTTTAGCGTCACACTTTTGTTTGGAATCCTTTTTTTCGAAATGAAAACCATAGAAAATTGAATTTCCTAAGTTCACGGCAACTGGGTGTGAATAGATAGAATGGAATTGGAGCTACCCGTAGGTAATAAGAATTTGTAAAACTTATCGTCTGAAAGATTATTTATTCTATGTAAGGGAATTTTGCATTTGTTATCCTTTTGCTCTCATATACCTTGAAGATGCTGCATCAACCACTACTTGACGAGCTGCCAACGCGATCGACTACCACAACAGTGTTTCAGAAAAGATTTTCAAAAACCGAGAACAGAAAAACGACCTCACATGACTGTGCTCCTATTGCCCACATCTCATAACCAAGTCTTATTAACACGTCATCTGTCATCTCTAACCCCATCCTCAAGATGTGAAATGTAATCACTTGAGGTTTGACATAAAACCTCCATCACTTTTCACACATCGTGTGTTCGTGTTACACTTGCACTGGCATTCGTTATACGGTGTAAGCCCTCGGGAAATACATTTTGGAGAAAATTAAAATGACAACGGCACGGCAAAGGCACACATTCACATGCAAATCAACTGTCAATATTACCACATATAAAGTGAAGGATTCACCAACGTCAGGATGTTAATTTGAATTGTGACAGCATTTCAGGCAGCCCATCTAAGTGAAGCATAAAGTTCATAACAGTTTTAGGATTCTTTCATGTTGTAACTTATTTCGAGAATTTTACTTAATTTAAAACTTTTTCATATTACACAGAGATTTTAATATTAAATTTTATGGAGGATAAACATACAGGAGGCCAGTACAAAAGTACAGCGCCATCATCTTCCTAAGGACGAATTTATTTGTACTTCCATTAGGACGGCAAATGAAAGAATTTTTCATGATTTCATTATGCGAAGCTTATCCCTAGGGGTATGAGTTGCATCCAGGGATGATGGAATAATTTGAATTTTATACCGCTTTCAGTGTTAAGTACATGTAAACGCATTCTGTATGAACTTATGAATGTATGAGTAATAAGCGAATTTTAAATGATCTTGTCATACCGATTCTTGTGACGATGTTAATGCAAACGTTTTATCGCACATTTTACTTATGGCTTGCCATTAAGTTGAACATATACAAGGATGCTTTAGCTGACATCTATATACCTATGTGGACACTTTATTTGTTAGGTTGATATAGGTAATAAGTTTGAACATAAAGGATCCTTTGAGGTAGTATGGGACTTCGTCTATCTCGACTTAGCTATTAACTCTGACAACAGCATCCCGTCAGAAATTAAACGAAGAATCACTCTTGCCAACCGCTGTTTCTTTGGGCTAAGAATGCAATTCAACAAAAAGGCCCACACTCGCACGGCTAAGGTGATACTATATAAGAACCATTATCATACCGGTCCTGCTCTACGGCGCTGAAGCATGGACCGTCTTAAAAGCGGATGAAGAAATCCTTGGCCTTTTCAAAAGGAAAATTCATCGAAAAATCTTCAGTCCCGTTTGCGTTGACGGGTTATGGGAACAAAGATTCAACCAAGAACTATACGAGCTGTACAGCGAGAAGCTTACTTACCTATTGGGCTCCCGACTTACTTACTTATCGGACTCCCGTAAAGAGTCTCTTCCTGAGACACTGCAGCCTTCCGTCCCCTACGATCCCGTGCCCGCTGCTTCCAGTTGTCTAGACCAAGCGCTCTGGCATCCACGATGGCTTCCTCTTTAAAACGGAGGTTCGGTCATCCTTGCCTTCTCTAACCTGGGTGGTGCGATTCAAAGATCCTCTTAGCTGGAGCATTATTGTCCATTAGCTCGATGTGGCTGAGCCAACGTAGTCGAAGTGGTTTGGCTTTTTGGACTACATCCACATCTTGGTACAGCTCATAGAGTTCTGGTTGTATCTTCTCCTCCATTCGCCCTCCTCGTCTTAAAATCGGAGGTTCGGTCATCCTTGCCTTCTAGAACCTGGGTGCTGGGATTCGAAGATCCTCTTAGCTGGAGCATTATTGTCCATTAGCTCGATGTGGCTGAGCCAACGTACTCGACGTGTTTTAGCTTTTTGGACTACATCCACATCTTCGTACGGCTCATAGAGTTCGCGGTTGTATCCCCCTCGCACCCAGGACCAAAAACCCGTCGAAGTATATCAGCTCTTCCCTACTGCTAATCGTCCAGCGCTCGGTGCCATAAAGCAGAACTGGCAGGATGAGGGTTTTTAGAGCACATATTTCCTCCTTCGAGTTAGGAGTTTTGAACCCAGTTGTTTCGCCAAACCGAGTTTTCTGGGGTAATTCATCGCCGGATCTGCACTAGGGTGTCATTCGTGGAGTCTATGTTTACTCAGAGATAGGTGAACTCCTTATCTACCTCGAAATTGCAACTATCAATAGTGACATTTTGTCCTATAGGCGGTGGACAGATACTCGTTTGTTTGTTGATAGCATGTACTTAGTCTAGTCCTCATTTGCTTCAAGGCCAACGGATTTCGTCTGTTCTTCAATCGCCGTGATCATGGCACGCTGGAAGTGACCGATGATGTCAACATCTTCCGCATAGCCCAGCAGTTGGACGTACCTGTTTTAAAAATAGTGCCTTCAGTGTTCACACCTGCCCTTCGTACTGTCTGCTCCAGTACGAGATTGAAGAAGTCGCGCGTCTCCTTGCCGAAATCCGGTGCATGTTTGGAATTGTTCGGAGTAGCTACTTCCAAACTGCATTACGAAGGGCATGTTTTCAAGCGTCACGCGACACAGCTGAATTAGTTTTGCCGGGATTTCGAATCCGGCCATCGTCATATACAGCTCCTACCGATGTATGCTATGAAGTCGATGAATAGGTGGTGAGTTTCGACTTGAGATTCGTTGGCCTTTTCTAAAAATTGCCTCAGTGTGAAAATGTAAAGTCCATCTGCCGGGCCGGAAGCCGCACTGGTACGTGCCGATTAGTGTGTTACAGCTCGGTCTTAGACATTCACACAGTACGTTGGATAGGATCTTGTATGTGGCATGTAGTAGGGGTATGCCTCGATGGTTCTTACAACACATATGATCCCCTTTTTTGTAGATGAGGCGTATGGAGTTGATAGTCAAGTCATCGGGTAGGTTTCCTTTCACCCATACTTGGTTGATTATTCGGTGAATGCTCCCTACCAAAACATCACCAACGTATTTAAAACCTCCACTAGTAAGACATCAGAGCCTGCAGCCTTGTTGTTCTTAAGCTTTTCTTTAGTCTGGCCAAGTTCTTCTATAATAGGTGGTGGAACTAGTTCTTCATTGACTGGACGTGGGTTCTCTTACCTTCTATCGCTCTCTCTACATGATGCCCATTAAGCAGCTGCTGAAAATGATGCTTAAACACATCTACTGTTCCCTGCGCTTTGGTGATTAGGTTTCCTTCGCTGTCTGGAAGAGCCGTCGTTCCGATTTTGAAGCCAGAAGCCAGTTGCTTGGCGTTTTTATAAAACTTCCAGATATTGTTACGATCGCGTGACTCCTTGAGCTGAATTGGTAAATAACATCCACCAACTCATAAGCCATATCTTGTCTTGGTATACAGCTCAAGCTCGTCCGTTTGTGTAAGATGACGATGGAGAATTCTCACTGCTCCATCATGGTCGAAAAAGACCTCACCGACACATTCGGTAGCAATAAAGGATTTAGGCAAGGGGCGATGCGCGGTCATGTGTCTTCAATTTAATTCTTGAGAAGATTGTGCAAAACTCCCGAGCCAACACCGGAGGCACAATTTCAAAAATCGGTGCAACTGCTAGCCGAAGATGTTGACATCACTGGTAGGACTCAACGTGATTTCATAGCCACGTTTGCTATTATAGGGAATGAAGCGTCAAAAACGGGTTTAGCAGTAAATGAGGGCAAGACAAAATACATGCTGTCAACACGAAAGGCAACACAACATCGACGAATTCAAAAGAACGTCACCATTGACAGATATAACTTTGAGGTAGTACGGGACTTTGTCTATCTCGGCTGGGCAATTAACTCTGACAACACCATCTCGTCGGAAGTTAAACGAAGAATTACTCTTGCCAACCGGTGTTTCTTCGGGCTAAGAAGGCAAGCCCTCACTTGAACTATTAAGGAGATCCTATATAAGACCATGATCAACCAAGTCCTGCTCTACGGCGCTGAAGCATGGACCGCCTCAAAAGGAGATGAAGAAATCCTTGGTCGATTTGGGGGAAAACTCTTCGAAAAATCTTCGGTACCGTTTGCGCTGACGGGCTATGAAGACGAAGATTTAATCAAGAACTATACGAGCATGCCCCTGGTCAAAAAACTCCGCATTGGAATTTAAGATGGCTAGGACATGTAGAACGAATGGACACCAAAACTCCGCCTCGCAGTGTCTTCGATTCCCAGCCAGACGTCGGACGCAGTAGAAGCAGACCTCGCCTTAAGTGGCGCGCACAAGAAGAAACCGACTTCTACCAACTTGGAGTGCTCAACTGGAGCCAGTTAGCTAAGGACCGGGCTAATTGGAGAGGCTTGTTGGTTGAGGCCCAGGTTCATTGCGGACTGTAGCGCCACTTAAGTAAGTAAGTACGGGCACTTGTACTGCATAACTGGCAGCATCTTGTCTAAGTCAGCCACCCAACATGATTCTGGAGCCCGTGAAGTAAGTCATGTAACCAGTATTCATTTTTGAATTTTAAAGACGGAAATCACGACAGTAAAAAATGCCTTATCCTGGATTTAGTTCATCGTGATATCCACAAGGAATATCTGTATCAATCAAATCCCTGACAAATAAATCTTTACACCGAAAACAGACTCGATCAAGCACTTACCAGCTTAACTTTAACTTTCGTTTTTTTGAGCGCCGGCCAAGCTTGATGAGGTTGCCAGAATAATTCCAACCCTTGTCGAAATGCTGGATATGGCTCCCGCTGCATTACTAGAAGATAGACTAGGTGCGGTTAAGAAAGCAAACTGCAGACGAAGAAATACCACAATGAGTCAATCCTGCAGTTAAATCCGGCTTGTTTTATAAGGCTGATTATATTGCATATAGACTTATATAGGCTTATAAGAAAAAGGACTGGACCTTACAGCAATGACAGCTACATCAGCTGTCAGGACGACGAAGAAGACGTGAGTATCCCCTACATTTAATTTTCTTGTCCGACCTTTCCAATACAAGAAGACTTCAACTCGATAACTTTTTATTGGACAACCTGGATGACCTAGTATATAAAGCAATTGGTGGCATATACACCTACCTCGGCTCCGCTGATCAACATCTCGTCAGACATAAAACGAAAAATAACTCTTGCCAACCGCTCTTTTTTCGGGCTATGAAGGCAATTTAGTAGCAAAGTCCGAACTCGAATTACTAAGGAGATCCTTTATAAGACTCGGATCATACTAGTCCTGCTCTACGGCGTTGAAGCATGAACCATATCAAAAGTGAATCAAGAAATCCTTGGTCGTTTCGAGAGAATATATTTTCAAAAAATCGTTGGTCCTGTTCGCGTTCATGGGCTATGGAGATGAAGTTTCAATCAAGAACTACACGAACTGGAAAGCAACATAACCCGGGGTCTCCACGAGCAATATTTCATAGCATGCAATGTGTAATTCTATGAAAATTGCTTGTGGAGACCTCAAATAGTATTCTATGAAAAATTTCTTGCTATGTATTGCTCACTCAATTGCTTTCTATGGATAGTATGCTATGGGCTGTCATTTCTGCTTGAGGTTGTAAGATTGTTTGAGATAGTAAGCAATGGAAATGCCCACCCTACATTTCATAGCATTCTGTCATTATTTCATACCATGAAAAGTGACAGATAGTAAGCTATCAAATATTGCTCGTGGAGACGCGGTGTAAGAGGGAATGGAAACTGATACTCCAGCGCTTAGAATTTTTAATTCCCAGCCAGACAATCGGACTCGGTAAAGGAAGACCTCGCTTTTAGTGGCGCGTACAAGTAGAAACCGATTCATCCAACTAGACGTGCCCAACTGTAGGCTACTGCATCCACTGCACCAACTTTCTCCACTATATGGGAAGCTCGGACACGTAAACGAATTGAGGAAAGAAACTGGCTCCACTTGGTATCAACCAGGGAGTTCCTTTTAAGAGGATAACAATATAAAACAAAGCAAGCAAATGACAGCCACCAGTCACCTCAATCCTACCTTAGAGGGTGGAAGGTTGCCTTATCTCAGGCAGTGATGCTGAACTTCGCGGGGTCTCTTCAAAAAATTAAGTTGATTCATTGTTCGTTAAATTCGTTCTTCGTTAAAAAAAAAAGGACTAAATGACATTGTTACCTCGCAATTCAAAAATAATTCTATTTCGCTGAAATTCATAATAATTTGGATGAAATGTCAAAATAATTAAATTAAGACCCACCACCGATGGTTGACAGGACGTGTCCAGCCTATAAAAATTAACTGCTGAATTTGATTCCCAGGTATTTTCAACCAGGGAGGTCCTCTTAAGAGGATAACAACAAAATAAATGAGTTCTAGGGGCCAAGGGACCATCCGATTTGACATCTTTTCACTTTTCTGATTTCTCACCCAACTTAACCTCAACCTGTAACATCACAAAAGTAACCACAACCCATAAAGCGACACTCAAAATCAATTTTTCCCTTAACATGTTGGGTTTGGTTTTTTTTAGAAAATTTCCCCCACCAGCCCATAATAGCGAATGTCAATCGGATGTCACTTTACGATAAAAGTTGCGTATGCCATAATCATTCCTGCATTAGGTTCGTAATCGTTCTACTTCATCAGGAACTGCAGCATTACCAGTAAGTGTTTCGAAGTCAATTGCTTTAAATTGCCCAACATCGATGAAAATCAATAGCTCTCCCAAAGAGTTATGAAGCCTATAACCCCGACCTGGAAACTTTAAATTTATATGAAGAAGAATCACATTCTGAATTTAAGCAACAACACGAAAATGGCTTTTCGCTTAATCCCTAGCTTCTATGATTTAATCTTTTAATTAATTATTCAAAAAAAAAAATACTAAGCAACATCCTTGTTAATCCTGTTCGTGCTACACTCACCCATACTCTTTCATCAAAAACTCTCTCGGCGGGATATTTTCTGAATCCAGATTTAATTTGGCGCGTTCGGTTCTACTGCACGTTCGAGGTTGGCTTTGCTTCCGTCTTTGTCATTCAATCTCTCGGATACCTTCACCGAATGATGAGTAATTTGCGTGTCCTAGTCGATACCACAGGATAGCTGTAGCCGATTTGAAAGGTATTTTTGGTGGAATTAAATGAGTGGGAATTTTATGTAAAATAGGCTGGGGTAATCCATTTTAGCATTTTCCAAAAATTGGGGGCCAAAACGTTGAATCATTAAGTTCTTGAGGAGGATTATGGGAGTTTTGGTGAAAATAAAATTTCGATTGCATAAATTATTCCGCTATAGGTGGAATGTATACATTTGCAATTTAACACATGGGAATTTGTATCTACAAAAATGGTGTTTCGACTTTTGTGTAGGTTTGATGGAAAAATTAATTTTCGGGCGGATTTTTGTGGTAGAATTGTTCGGAAGGAGAACACGTATAGAAATGATGAAATTGGGAACGTATTCTCTTTAATGTCAGGATTATTTTGACAACATTGGTGTATTCAAGATTATGGTACTCGTAGGCTGGGAAATGGTTTCAACGTTTTCTGGGACTTTTGTGCGATTGGGCTTGCATGTGGTATATGTTGACAAAGTGACATCGCAAGACTTTTATGCTAAAAATACCCATGAACCTAATTGTGCTATAAATACACGTTCATATGGTTATACGTGTTTATTTATGTAAGCCCTCTGACTCTAGGTGAATCTTGGTGGAATACTTAGATTGCGGTTGACTTGTCTGACTCTTTGGATTTGAGTTTAACCGCATTTCTTCCAACAGCTTGGTGGCATCATCAACTTTGTGTCTGATGACTGATGCCAGAAAATTGTTGGCCTTTTCTATAGCTTCTTGGGATTTATTGTGTATTGAGGGAAGAAAAAACTTTTAGATATAAAAATGTAACAGCAGTTCGAATAAGCATCTACAGGGTGTCCGCCGGGTAGGTATACTACTTTTTTTCTTTATAGTTTTCGATTAAATGAAAGAGAATGGATCTTTTGTTGATAAATGTTTTATAATATGTCGGCAATTTTGTATGGAATACAATATCAGGCAAATGTTTCCCTCTATTAGTCCCACAAATGTGAGCCGTTTTGAGCACATTTTTCATTACATTCTCACACATTTCACGCGGTATTTCATTATTTTCATCACGAATAGTTTGTTTGAGTTGCTCAAGCATTTCTGGTTTGTTTGCATTAACCTTGCTATTCAGATATCATCACAAAAAGAAGTCGGGAGCAGTCAAATCAGGCAACCGTGGAGGCCAATCAACATCACCATTTCTTGCAATAACTTGTGTTATGGAAAGAGGTCTCGCAGTAATTCCATTGTAATCCTGGCTGTATGCGATGTGGCATCGTCTTGATACCACATGTTAATCAAGCCCAAAGCATGCAGTTGTGGCGTTCAAAAAATGTTCAATCATATCACGATATCGCTCCCCATTCACAGTTACCGTTACGCTGTTTTCATTTTCAAAGAAGTAAGGCCCAATGATTCCTCCTGACCGAAATGCACACCAGACAGTAACTTTTAATGAATGCAAAGGTGACAGATGAATAATTTGAGGGTTTTCCATTGCACAGAACCGACTATTCGGTTTATTCACATATCCATTCAAATGAAAATGTCCCTCGTCACTCATTATGATTGTTTCATGAAAATCGGGGTTGCCATTGGCTAGTTGTAACATTCTATTGGCATGTGTACGGCGGCATAAATGATCTTGTGGAAGAAGCTCTTGTGTCAACTGAATCTTAAATGGAAACAAATGCAAATTCTTGTGCAAAATTGTGGCCAAAGTTGTTCTTTGAAGACCAATCTCCTGAGCACGGCGTCGAATTGAGGTTGATGGATTGTTTTGAACACTTTCTTGAGCAGCAGGAATGTTTTCTGCCGATCTTGCATTAGGTTGTCGTCAATGATTGGGCCTATCACCTACAGACCGTCTTTCTTCGAAATCATTCACTACACGTTAAATAGTGCGTTTTGTTGGCACGTTGTTTCTCCCAAAAATTTCACGTAACTTTCTCATCGTCACAGTAATCGATGATAGATTTTTATTACAAGTTTTAACGATTAAAACACTTTGGTTGGTCGAATATTTTTCCATTATAAATTTGCCAATTGTCTACTTCACGACTGACCAATATGCACTGTCAAGACTAATGTTCACCAAAATGACGCCGAAACAAAGTATTATACCTTCCCGGCGTACACCCTGTATATAAGAATGGTAAACGGTCTCAGGCCTCGCCTTAAGTGGCGCGCACAAGTAGAAACCGACTTCTACCAACTTGGAGTGCGCAACTGGAGCCAGTTAGCTCAGGACCGGGCTAATTGGGGAAGCATATTGTTTAAGACCCAAGTTTATTCCGGACTGTAGCACCCCTTAAGGAAGTTAGTAAGTCTCTCGCTGTCGTATAAAAAAAAGAATCCCAATTGATTTATTATATCGACTACTTGTGAGCTTCACCCTGGGTAACGCAGGGTTCTTGGTAATCTATGCGACGCTCTCGAGTTATTTGTTTTTCATTGAGTACGGCCAAGCGGGAGCGACAAGACGTGTCTAAAATAACAAAAACAAAAAGATACACAAAGTGGTTGTTTTGTGAATGGTATGGTCTCGTGTATGAAATTTTAAAATTATATCCATTCCCCACAACTTTGTTGCAATCGATTCTTGTTACCAACAAAATAAATTGGAAGTTAGTAGTTAGAACCAGTTAGCCATAAACTGCCTTAAAAATGTGCTCGTTCTTCATCTTTGCATCTACAACCTTTCAGCTACTTTTTCCAAACCTATCGTGATTGGCTTAATTGCGGATGTTTTATAAAGACGTTGATTAATACCCATATGGGTGCACAATAATAGCTCTAATGACAGCTCCAATTTTGTTTCTTGCACAATCAAAACATCAAACCTTAAAATATCGCTTAGAAAATTTCCCTAAATGACAAGCAAAAAATTCCCCCTCCAGTGATGTCCTTTTTTGTTTAAAATTCAAAATCAATTCCTGCAGCGTCCCTTAACAGGCAGTATGAACATTTTCTGTGCCAAATCATTTCTCCAAATGATTTCAAAAATCCCATACCGAAAAAAACAACAAACAGACATCTCCTCCCTTACACTGTTGAAAACTGTTAGCTGTCATGTCTTTTTTTGGGTTTTTCCAATTTTTTGCGCCTCTATTGATTTTCTGCAAAATGGCTGCCATTGTATTCAAATACTCCACTTCCACGTGGCAATAAAACGCATTACCAGTTTTTTATGTGTAGTTCCAGCAGACCAACGACAGGACTCATCCGCAACAGGAATGTGCAGTCATACTGAGGACCATCACAAACAACGAAAAAATGTATCTCCCTGTCATTTCCTTGTCTGTCAATTTATGAGCGGGTTTAGATTTGAGCTTCAGTTTTGGGATGTCCACTTTTTTGTGCCATCCCGGAAATATCCTTCATCCTGTGTATTCAATCGGACGTCAGCTCCAGTATTATTTCCTTTTTCGAAAATGGCCTTTGTTATCTGAAGTCGAACTTTAGCCGACCGCTCTAATTCACTTGTTGTTCGGATGAAATGTTTATCTCTCCTCGTAAGGGCTCTTCATTTAACCCTCAAAAGCATCTCTAAATGTCACCAAAAATCAAGTTAATAAAGTTTTGGTCGCCTACACCCAAGACTCACATCATGCGTCTGTATGTCCAATACAATTAACGTCAAAGGCTATGAAGATGGCATTGGACATAGCAAACCTTTTACCAGCAAATATTGCAAATACCCCAAACTTTTGTGCCGAACCGTTAGTGTCCTTGTGGATTTCATTGGAAATTCATTTAACCTTATACAGGTTATACTGAGGCATGAACATGGTAAAACATTTGAAGAGCATATTTTTGAAAAGGTGCCCTCTGCTCTAATGGTTATTAACTTCAAGCTGAAGGCTGGATCGAAAATTAAATGGAAACTCCTCTTGGTTTAGCTGTTTGATTGTGGGGATAATTTAATTACCACATAAGTGCCAGGGATAATCAAGCAGATGTGTGCGTGTGTGAGTAATATTGGATATGACATATGATGGGGGTTTGTTTGGATCTGTCTGTGATGGGTGAATACTGTCGAACTGATTGCTTGCTTCAAATGTGGGCTTGCTTGTATCCTCGTGGAAACCATTGACACCATTGAAACCATTATTCGATTGAAGCATTCGCCCTATGTATGCATTTGGGAATTTTGCGAATTCTCAACATCATGTCTATCGATCTTTTCAACAATAGCATGCGTGTTTATCTGGTTGTTTTAGCATCAATTAGAGAACTTTTGTTAGGTTGAAGAACAAAAGAAAAGTTCGCCGTTGATTCGTAAATCTTGCAAAACTACCAAATTAGCTCAAGAATATACGTTCTTGAGAAGTTTTCCTGTGGATTCACATTTGGAAAAGTTTGTGTGGCATGCTAACAAACCAAAACTTTGGTTCAAGTGAATTTAGGAATCATCTGAGTTGCTATTCCGTTACACCTCCATTGTAGAATATGAATAATGAAAGCTTTGTTGGTCTCATTGAAACCATCGTTGGAGCTTGTAGTTTGTGGGTGCTTGCTTACCTAAGAAATAGTTATCAAGAAATTAAGAAACAATTCAAAAACTTAAAGGTGGAGCTTCTATGTGTAAGGTGTAGAGGTAGCCTTGTTGTGCAAACAGTCTTAGCAACATTCTATAAAGCTATATTTCAGAAAATTGAAATAGTGAAAGGCCTATAACTTTCGGAAAAAATTCTGCAAATTAAATACACACATGAAGAATAGCGACACCAGGAACATAGTTCGGACACCACCCATGGTGTAGGTCTTCGCTACTCTCAACAATTTTCTAGTTGATTTCTACTTGCGCGAGCGACTTGGCTATGCAGAAGTATTTCTTTACTGCGTCCATAATCTGACTGGAAGTTGGTGTCCTTAATTGCTTACTTAAGTGTCGCTACAGTCCAAGATGATCTTCCGATTAGCCCGGTCCTTAGCTAACTGCCTCCAGTTACGCACTTTCAGTTGGTTGAGGTCAGTTTCTACTTGTGTGCACCACTTAAGGTGGGGTCTTCCCCTATACTTCCGACGTCAAGCTGGGAATCGAAGCATCTGCGAAGCGTAGTGTTGGTGTCTGCTTAATCCATTTCTGCTTCGTTCTCTATACTAGCAGACGTGGCTATGACATCACGCGGAGCCCTATCGATGATGTAAATATCGTCGGCGTATGCTAGTAGTTGCACCGATTTATGGTCACATGCCAGTGCATCGCCTTGTCTAAATCTTTTTTTTGGTAGCGAATGTTTCGGTGAGGTCGTTTCCGAACCTAATAGAACAACAAGAATTATTCATCGTCGTCATGCACAGATGACAAGTTTGGGCGGTATTCCAAGCCTAAACATGGCTTCTGTTTAGTTCGTCTCTGTAAATGCTGTGTATGCGGCTTGATTGATTCAAATGAATAGGTGGTGGGTATCGATTTGGACTTCTTGGTTTTTTCTAGTATCTTACGAAGTGTGAAGATTTGATCAGTTGTAAACTTTCCTAGCCGAAAACCACACTGATAAGGGCCGATCAGGTCGTCGGTGAACAATTTCAGGCATTCACATATGACGGCAGGTAGGATCTTGTGGGCGATGTTGATGAGAGAGTATGGCTCTGTAGTTGGCGCAGTTCAGAGGGTCTCCATTTTTGTGGATCGAGCAAACGATGTTGAGGTTCCATTCGTCAGTCATACTTTTGTCTGACCAGACTTGGCTTATGAGTTGGTGGATGTTACTTACGAAGTCATCTCCGCCGGCTTTAAAAAGCTAAGCTGGAGTTTGGATATTGCTATCCTCACTTCACTTAGGTCGGGTGGTTGACAGGTTTCGCTGCCGTTGTCAATATTGAATGGTCCGTTCTGCCTGACAGCGGAATGTTGCTCGTCATCGCCGTTTAACAGTCTGCAGAAGTGGTTTTTCCATATCGTCAGCTTCGACTGTGTCTCAAGTACGGTGTTTCCTTATTCATCTCGACAGGATTCTGATCGAGCCTTGTATGCTTGGCCTTAAAGTTTTACACTTTGGTAAAACTTGCGAACAACGTTCCTGGAGTGACACCTCTCTATGTTCTTGATCGCGCGCTTTTCTTGCTCTTTTTTATTCTTTCTGAAAAGCCGGTATTCTTCTCTTCTTCTCTGTAGCTCTCGTCTTCACCTGCAGCTTAGCCTAGTAGGCCTCGTTCCTGTCTGCGAGCAGAGAAACCTAGCACATCAGTTGCGGCTGATCTAATGGCTTGTTGGCATGGTTGCCATTGTTCTTCTACATTCGATGCTGTTAGTATGGTGTTAATCGAGAGGTTAAGGGATACGCGTTGCGCGAAGTTCTTGGCGGTCTTTTGCGATTGCAGTCTTTCGACGTTAAATTCTTTCACATTGTTGTTGCGTTGTGAATATCATCATTCTTACCTTGGCTGCAACAAGGTAGTGGTCCGAGTCGATGTTAGCTCCTCGGAATGTTCGGACATCCAAATTACTGGATGCGAGCCACTTGTCTATCGCAATGTGATCAATTTGGTTGACCGTTCGTTGATCTGGAGACCGCCATGTCCCCTCATGAGTACTGAGGTGAATAGGCCGTCTGCTGGCTGTAGTTGCTTTTCGTCAGGCTATGTTTTCCGACAATACTGCTAAAGATTTCTTCTCTTCTACCTTTGCGTTAGAATCTCCAGCACGATTTTAACATCGTACTTCGTTAATCGCTCATAGGATTTGTCAAGGAGCTCATAGAAGCAATCCTTATCTATATCATCTTTTTCCTCCGTTTGGGGCATGAGCTATATGCGCTTATGTTGGCGAATTTGGCCTTGGAAACATAAGACTTCTTGCCTAAGTCTGGCACTCACATCAAATCCGCGTCCGAATGGTCGCTGTTTATGCTCACTGTAACGCGATCCGTAGTAGATGTCACAGTTTTTCATCATCTTTTTGCCCGGCCCAAACCATCGTATTTCCTGGATGGCAGTAATGTCTGCTTTGTAGCAGTTTAGGGCTTCCACTAGTTGTTCGCGTGCACCTCTCCTGTTTAATGTTCTCACATCCCAGGTGCAGATACGAACGTCGTTGTCCTCTTTTCGTTGAGCTACTTCGTCAGCAATAAAATCAGCCCCTTCCGAGGCTATTGAATGCTTCGGTACGAATACTGTTTTCCATGGTTGGGTACGCTGTTTTTTAATGCTAGAAGCTAGTATGATTTTTGTGGTTAATCCCGTTGGTATTAATTTCGGTTACTGCGCAGTTAATTGGTAGCAGTATAATCTTTCACTTGTGACCCTTTAATGGCAAAACATCAAATGTATACTAGAAATCCTAGGATACCCCATATAGCCACATCCATTTCAATCCAAATGAAAAGAAATTATTTATACAACCGAATGAGGTTGTTTTTGTCTGAAATGATATTGCAGATATGTATTCTCAACGATAAAATTCCCATCAACATATCGTTATAGCACTTAAATAGTGACAGCTGGCAGCATGTAATGATGCTACATGTCGGAAAACAGTGTTAAAAAGGATACTTTAGGACGTGTCGAATATGTTATTGTCTCTCGAAAATATGTGTACGCCTAATATAATTCGAATTTAAAATTATCGATACGTTTCAATAAAACTGAACATATATTTCTTATTGAGGTTATATTGAAAAAAAAATAAGTACCAACGAGTTTATAGTTCAAAACGGTTGTGCCAAAGGTTGTGAAAGGCCAAGGTCAAACGTGAATCTGTATTGTGAATTCGAGCAGCAGTCTTAATTTCTCCACAGATACACATTGTGTTGGAGCTAACGGGTTGCCTTGTTTTTGACTTCTATCTTAGCGTTAAGCTGCAACTACAGATATGCATTCTGGTTGCATAGTCTGATAAACAACCAAAAAATTTGGGTATTGTTATGATTAGCACCTAACTTATCAACTCAGGTGTGTGCCTACGTACTAAGGCACATTCGGGGGCTGGTTTTCGACTGTAATCTCCGACTCCGAACGGCGAAGTTGAGATAAGCCATTCTTGACAATTGATATTACTCGGATGATTTATCAGATCATCACGAGAAGAGGGCCAGTGAAAAATCATTTTAGGTGTTGTTACGGCTTAGAATCGAAACCATACCATCTGGCCAGCGGTTCATCGCACTAACCACCGTGCCACTGAGCCCGTCACCCCTCTCTTCATTACACAATTGGAGTATAGGTGTTAGATGCTTACAGTTTTTTTTCATGTGGATACTTTTCATTTCATCAGCATGGATGTCAATGGACGACGGGATCAGTGGCTCAGTGGATTCGATTCCCAGCCGTAGCTACATCTTAATTAATTTTCACTAGCTCTTCCCTCGCGATGATCTAACAAATCTTCCGATTAGTATCACTGGTCAGGAAAAGCTTATCTCAACTTAGTTATTTGGGTTCGGCATAAAAAAAGGAGGTCCTACCATCATGTAAGAAGTACACACACACTCGAATGATTGAAAGAAAAGCTAGTCCCTGTGTACTGTCGAGCTATTGTGCCAAAAATTTATGTGTGCAATTTTTTGTCAATGCATTATACCGGCTAGGAATAGTGCCGCTTCTTCCAAACTGTATCTTAAGGCGGAAATTGTTCTTAAAACTCTAAGTTTTCAATAAAATGGAATATCTGGCATTAAATTCCCTTATAAAACATCAATCCTAACTTTACCCTTAATTTCTTTGTGTGAAGAGTTATTATTTTTGCCACGACCTCCAGTTGAATGCCGATCCTGAACGGCAAATATGAAAAGCCTCCCATGACAGTGTTGTTCTTGGATGTTTCTCAAAATTTTGCAAAAGATCGAGCTGCGAAAAAAAGTTAGGTATTCACAGTTTCCGCATTTATACCAGAGACCCTGCGCTATGTAGTCCAACGCCCAACTAGCCCACGCCACTGCACCCACGCTTTTGATAATTTTGTCTTGGATTAGTTTCTAGCCATTGCGTCAGCCTAGAGGTACAATAAGGCTTCCTGACATTCAGGAAAGTGCCTAAAAGTGATAAGTTTTCCCAACGAAGTCTACGCCTGAAAGTCAAATTTTCTACCATTATATCTAGGTAAGGGACTTCGGGTTTCCATTTAAATGTTCGATCAGGCTCGCATACTTGCAAGAATTCCACTACTTTTCAGGTAGTTAATACAACTGCTTTGCGTTTCGTTTTTGATATGTCAAGTACAGCAAACTCTAACCAGGCATGCCTTGAACTCGTGGATATGCTTTCCCACGGTTACGATGGCGCTGTCATCCGCAAAGCTTTCAACCTTTATCCTTCGTGGTATTGGCAACCTATAAGCACCATTGTACATAATATTTTACAGAAGAGGGCCTAGCGCAGGTCCTTGTGGAATGCCTGTATCAATGTTGTAATACTTCGTCACTGTCGTGCTTAGACTTTTGTTCTTACAGTAGCTAGAAAGTTTCCTGAGAATATAGTTTGCCTGATTAATTTTGACAAATGACTTCAAGATGCAGATTCAGTTTGTGAAATTAAAGGGATTTTGATGTCTGAGGTGACAACGGAGCAGTTCTCCTCTGTTCCTAATTGCAGTCGTTTTCCCTCGACGACTGTTGCCCCTGGCAACCAGTTTACTACTACTGTGAATCGAGCCTTTCGGAATCCCAAGTGGTAGTCTGAAAGTGCGTCCCTTTCTTCAGCTTTTATAGACAACCTTCTCTGTGGTTTCACCCATCGCAAATTCTGCGATATTGCGAGAAGACACCTGGAGGTCAATTTCCCTTCGGAAGAAGCACCGACCGTTGCAGTTTGCTCTGGTAATGTCCCTTCCCTTAGGCAACTCTTTATTGCTTTCATGTGTATGTCAGGTCTTTACTCGGTGTCTTCTTGTCTTCAATCTTTTTGCAAAAGGCAAATGCTGCAATAGGGCAAATAGACACTTGAAGTTGTATTCCCCTTGGGAAGAAGTAAAAATCGTATCAGTTTTTTCTAGGAATGTACCTTCCTAAAGAGAGATCTGTATTACTTTCATAAGCATGTAAGGGCTTGAGCTAATTGCCGTTTTCAGTGTTCTGGTTGGGATTCCATTTGCACCAGGTGTCTTGATTTCTACAATATTTTTGCACTCCGAAAGTAGTGTGTAGCTGGTGCGATATCTTCTTTGGAAGTTTCAATTAAAACTGGTGAGTGTCGTAACGTCGTTTTTTTAGAATGGTTGCACATGTATGGCCTTTATTTGTCATCATGCTAATCCTGTAAGCAAAAATGTATGCTTTATCAAACAGCTTGCTAAGGCTACTGCTTTTACTGCTTTTTATGGCCAGTTTCAAAGATTTCCTAGCATTCTTGAAGGGTTGGAGCTTCTAATTAAAATCTTTTTGCCCTGGAGCGTTGCACTTTCACCTGGCCCTCCGGAAAATCAACCGAAGGGGTTTGCAGTCATAGTTCTATCAGTTATAATTTGAACCGGGTGTATTAAGCTTACTTTTCGACATAGAGGCGAACAGATGTCATCAGTTTTGTAAATTGTAGGGCTAGGTTATCCGCCGTTAACAATTTAAATTGGGATTTTTTTTCAACGTTCCTAGAAACGTTTTTTATCGAAGGCGGTATCCTTATACTTTGGGCCATGTTTTCGCTGATTTTCCTTTAAAAAAATAAAAACAAATAAAAAAAAATGAAAAAAGTTTATCATTGGAGTACAAAATCACAGCTTGTTGGTCGCTTGTTGTAGAGTCGTCGCTAATCAACCATTTTGGTCTTGATGCTTCTCACAAAGCTAATACCCGGTATGTACTTCTTGGGCCTCTGTTAACCTGTCATCCATTGAAATTTCAAGACATGAAAAGTACATCTCATGACGTTTTCAGAACGCAATGTATGCGATTGAGAAATGGTGAAAATGTAAGGCCTCCAATATTATGGAAAAGCCGATCTAAATTGGGATTTTTTTTTCAACGTTCCTAGCAACATTTTTTATCGAAGGCAGTATCCTTACACTTTGGGCCACGTTTTCGCTGATTTTCCTTAAAAAAATCACAAGGATCAAGTTTTTCATTGGAGTACAAAATCACCGCCTGTTGGTCGCTTGTTGTAGAGTCGTCGCTAATCAACCATTTTGGTCTTGATGCTTCTCACAAAGCTAATATCCGGTATGTACTTCTTGTGCCTTTGTTTACTTGTCATCCATTGAAATTTCACGACATGAAAAGTACACCTCATGACGTTTTCAGAACGCAATGTATGCGATTGAGAAATGATGAAAATGTAAGGACTCCCATATTATGGAAAAGCATGCAACAAAATTTAACAAATTCCCTACATTTAGGTGTTCCAAAAATGAATTACTTAAAACGAACATATCGACAAAACATATCCTTGTTTCAGAACGTATTTCACATTAAAACGTTCTCCTACAGAGCCCAAAAAAAAATCCAAAAACAATCGCAATTTGCATAATTACATCAACTTTCCTTACATTTACATAAATGATCTCAAAAATATGAAACTTCCACGAGGCATGATTTAAAAGGATTATTTCGTAAACAAAAGGCTGTTCATATTGAAATCCCTCAATTGACATAATGAATCCTTTAAGTATCCAATTCAAACAAACTCTCTGAATGTTGATAAATTTACATTTTATTTACCCAAATCCCGCAGCTGAATGCTGTACATTTTTATCTTGATGTCCTTCCACGGCGAAAGAAATGTTTGCTCTCGTTTATCCTAGCAAACAAAAAATATCTTAAGTAGCATCCGAGTTACTCCATAATGCCGCATACTCTATTTATGCTGCATATACGATTGGCAAACAGGATTGATAAGGAAAAAAGTCCTGAAATGACCGGACACACGAGCAAATGTATTATTGACTTAAATAGAAGCGAAATCTGGGTTAAGTCCTTTCTGGCTGGCAAATAATATACAGCACTGGGTATTAGGACGTGACACTACCGAATCACATATGCAGGCAGTTCAGAAGGGATAAGCTTACTGTTAACGCCAGCTATGGAGTGTAAGCTATACTCAGATGGAGAAACGGGATATAATACGTATAGATAAGCAACATTACAGTGGGCTTAGGGATGTCTATAGGCATGGGCTTTCCATTAATCAAACTGTTAAGGAGATTATGAATAATTAAGATGGTTTTCAATTTTTCATGAGCACTGATAAGGATAAGGGCGCAACGGTATATGAATTGAGGAAATATGGTTTTGGTGGGAAAGGTTTGCAACCACTTGTTGAGATGGGGGTAGAAATAGAATTCTACACCCCACCGCAGATAATGTTGAGCTAAAAATAGAAAGATATTTCTGTTGCAATAGGCGAGGTTCGAGGACCTTAATTTTACTTTTACAACTTTTCATGTGTTTCTTAGCACTATGGTGGGATTGAGTTTAAACGTGTCATGAGAGCTTTAAAATTTTGTCTGAGTTTGTGTGGGTTGGTAATATAACTCTCGTAACAGAAAGTGGACCGGATCATATCAGTGATAGTGGAAACTCTTGGGTGTAAGATATTAATCATCATATATCTAGAGTATGACAGCCAGTGTTTTGAATATTTGTTTGCATAATTAAAAGTTGTTTTTGTGTAAAGTAGTTAAAACATATGAAAAGGCTATAATTCGCTGTGCGACACGTTGAATATACGCTATCCCATTCCATCCTAAAAACTGATATCCCAAAATGTGAGCTTCATTAGGTTGGAATATGGAAAATGGCAATGTCGCAACATATTGTTCAGACAGTTTATCAAAATATTTTATGGTTTTGCAAAAAATAACATTTTTCTTGGCATATGCCTTGGGGTAAGGAATACAAATGTTTTATTGTAGAAAAACACCCAAAAAGCCGGCGTGGGTTAAAATGACCTTTTGATGAAATTTTTTTAATATTTTTTGGTAAAATTAACATTCGGAGTAGTATATTGAAGTGCATTTAGAAAGCTCGCTAGTTAATCCATCTACAAGCAAACTGTTATCCTTGTACGCGTTCAAATAAGGCCGGTGGGCGATGTTGATCGATCGCAACTCAAAGTTATTGAAAGTGTTTACTGTTTTGCATCGCTCCCTGATGTTAACGTTAGCTTGCAGGAGTTGAATTTTAAAGAGGATTTAGAAAGCCCCCCACGTCATCATTGTGCTCCTTTAGTAAGACGATGTTGACCGATTGCAACTAAAAGCTGTAAAACTTTTTTTTTGTCTTGCATCGCTCCCTGATGGTTAAGTTAACTTTTTGGGTTGTATATTAGATTGGATTTAGAAAGCCCGCCAGTCAATTTGTCTACAGGAAAAATGTCATCCTTGTACAACTTCAGATAACGTTTTGTTGTTAAAAGTTTTTACCATCTTGCATCGCTCCCTGATGATAAAGTTAACTTTCTGGATTGTATATTAAAGTGGATTTAGAAATTTCGTCAGACAATCCATCTAAAAGCAAAATGCCATTCTGTCGCTCCTTCAAATAACGCCGTAAGACGATATTGACCGCTTGTAACTCAAAATTTTAAAATGTCCCACTAGTAAATCCATCTAAATCAAAATGTCATCCTTGTACTCCTTCAAATAACG
Organism: Rhingia rostrata; assembly: GCA_949824845.1. Taxonomy (NCBI): domain Eukaryota; kingdom Metazoa; phylum Arthropoda; class Insecta; order Diptera; family Syrphidae; genus Rhingia; species Rhingia rostrata. The sequence continues at coordinate 66,780,776 of OX463758.1, forward strand.
CCGTTAGACGATATTGACCGCTTGTCACTCAAAGTTGTAAAACGTTTTAACGTCTTCAATCGATAACTGATGGTAAAGTTTACTTTCTGGGCAGTATATTAAAAAGAATTTAGAAAGACCACTAGGCAGTCCATCAAAAGGTTTAATCTCATCCATGAACTCCTTCAACGCCGTCAAACGATATTGACAGATTGAAACGCAAAGTTGTAAAACATTTTTACTGTCTTGATTCGCGCCCTGGTGTTAAACTTAACTTTCTGGAAAGTATATTGAGGTATATTTCAAAAGACCGTCAGTCCATCCATCAACATGCTTAATTTCATTCTTTCACTCCTTCAAATAACGCCTTTGGACGATGTTGACCGATTGCAACCCAAAGTTGCAAGCCGTTTTTTTTTGTCTTGCATCGCTACCTGATGTTAAAATTAACATTCAGCGGTAGTCTATTAAAGTGGATTTATAAAATTTTTCTTTGCATATGCCTTGGGGTAAGGAGTACAACTGTTCTATTGTAGAAAAACACAAAAAAGCCGGCGTGGGTAAAAATGACCTTATGACGAAATTTCATAATAATATTACCAATGATTTTGCATAAAAAGTTTTTTTTTTAATATTTTAAACATTGACCGAAAAAGCTTTTTCACTGGGCGTGGCAAAAATTTTTATATAAACAAAGGTATTGAGATTGCCTTAATCTGCCCTAGCTAGGTATCCGTCGGAGCGGACAATTTTCCGCAACGCATACTTGCTCGGATGTTAAAATTCCATTTGAGGTATGTGTCATCGGAACAAAAATCACTTCACTACAATTCGTAAATAATTCCCGCAAATAATTTGTGTCGGAAGAAATCGCAAAGAGAATTGCAGTTAGCTATCGAAAATTGCACGAAGAATTCAACTGAATGCACTTCAACGCAATTCGCCGGGATGCGTTACAATATGTCGGAGAAATATTCCGAAAAACTTTTCGGATGAATACCTTCAAGCTTTAATCCTCCGAATCGTACAAAGTCGGAGAATTTTCCGCTCCGACGGATACGTCGCTAGGGCTGAATTCTCAAACACTTTTATGAAAATCATAACCGTTGGACCAAAAAAATAAAGTTAGGCATGCCAGTTGCCCAAAATGTTTACACATTTTCGAACAGCACTTACAAGGATTGCATATAACGAATTCCATTATCCTAGCTCATAATTTAAGGCCTAAAAACCTGTGACCCAAAGACGGACGGACGGCGAGACATTATTTCTCTACGTTACAAGCGATGTATAAAGACGGGCGGGTTCAAATATCATATTTTTCACAATTGAATGTCTTACAAAAAACTTTGTATAGACGAAATATAGACATTAGGATTGTCAAGATTTGTTGTTCAGACACTTTTTCAAATTTTATAACGGTTTGACCAAAAATAACGTTTTTCCAAAAAGGGGGCGTGCCATTAGGCGGATTTAAAAAATGTTTCCACTTGTTCAGCTGGGAGAAATAACGAGCACGTGTACCAAATTTCATCATTCGAGCTCAAAATTTAATGCCCGAAAACTGGTGACGTACGGACGTGCAGGCATGGCTAAATCGACTCAGCTATCGATTCTAAATCAATCCAAAATACAAAAATACAAATTTTTGTCGCAACAGGCTCGTTAGTACCCAGGGCCGAGCATGTGTACTTCTAGCACGATGGCGGGACCTCCTGTTTCATGTCGACATGGAACGGCGAATTTTAGATAAGCTTTTCTTGACAATTGATACTACTCGGATGTTTTGTCAAATCATCACGAAAATCTAAATCAATCAAGGATTTAAAATATAAATATTTAATGGCAATATAAATGTTTCGCCTACATTTTGGGGGCGTTTTCCCAAGAAGCAATGTAAACGTTGTGTTTTTTTTGTCGAACCACAAAAGATTTCGATTAACTGTTTGAACAACATGTTGTTACAGTCTTTTTCAATTGAACCACCATAAAGCCCACATCGTGGGGATTAAAGTTTTAATGATGGGATGGGATAGGATATTAAAGCGGATTGTATCCTTTTCATATGTTTTTGTCCTGTTGTTGATGCATAACATTTCGTAAATAACTTTTTTTAATGTTTTTTTTTGCCACCCCCGCTTTTTGAGAGGATTTTCAGTAAAAAATTTTGTTCGGTAAAATTTCCATAAACTTTCTATAAGCTTTCTATATACAAAATTTTACCTACAGATCATTTTAAGCCTCATGGCCCGTTTTTGGGGTGCGTTTTTCTGTATAAATAATTTTTTGAATGCCATACCCCATTGCAGATGCAATAGAAAAACCATAAACGGCATTTTTATATTTCATTTAAGCTTAACACCCCCGGTTTTTGGAGACATTACTTTTAAAGGTGGGATGAGATTGGATAGCATTCCAACTAACAATTATTCCTTTATAAGGCAATAAAATTTAATTTCCACAAGTAGTTATTTCTGTAGGCCTTATATAGTGCTTATTCGCGAAGGTTGAGAATTTCTGCATTCTATTGTTTGGATAAAAGCCTGTTCAAGATATTATGAATACAAATTCTTAGGCATAACCGAAGTTATGATGGTATAACCTCCCTAAGGTTGTTTTTAAGCTTTCAGCGATGGGTGTACACGCAACATATGTTAAGATGTTTCGGGAGAACTTCGCATAAAGTTAATCCAAAGCAGAGCATATATGGAAGAGCCTTCGAATCAAAGCTTAAAAAAAAGCTAAGGTTAAAATATCGGGAAAATGTGAAAAGATCGGGGAAAAGGTGAAAAGTTCGCTAAACTACCCGAAAATGAGTAAACACGATTCAAGTACTTCTTTATACTTACTGGTCTTTCATGTTGCAGAGTACAGAATAGTGGATAGCGTGGGACAGAACAAGAGTTTTTGTTATTAATTGCATTGAATCTTAGCTTATAAGGTATTTTATGAGCAGATAAAGTTTTTTTCTCTAAAGGTTATGAAAAGTATTTAAAGAAGTCTTACAAAAGTAATTAGCTTCCTAGAAATGAGCCAATTGTTTCTCTATAAGGCTTCATAAAGGTTATATTACTAATGGGTTCATATAGGTTATATTGCTAATGGGAAAGAAAAATTGTTCTAAGCTAAGAAGCTGGTGAGTAAAATTATCTGTTTTTTGTTCTCAATGCATCATCTGTATGGCTTTATCATCCTTGGGTTCAAACGATTCACACACTTATCCCTGTTACGTGAGGTAAAATCCGTGAAGAACAAATAAGAGGCAAAATTAGGTAATATTAAGGCAAAGTTGAAAATCTGAAAGAAGAAATCTAGCAACGTCTTAAAAAAAAGTGCATCTCCGATTAACTTTTAACATCCAAACCAGTTGGCAAGTGCAAAATACTCGTTGTTCTGTTAAAAAAAAAACAGAAATACGCATGCTTAAAATAATCCCCGCAAGCCATCCAAGGACATAATGATAGAAATGAAAAAAAATTAATACAAATTTTTGGCACAACATAATAACCAGGGCCGAGCTTTCTCGCAACTATTCATGTATGGGTGTGTACTTCTTGCAGGATGGCAGGACTTCCTGTTTTCTCCGAACGGCGAATTTGCGATAAGCTTTTCTTGACAATTGATATTACTCGGATAATTTGTCAGATCATCACGAGAGGAGAGCCAGTGAAAAATCATTTAGGTATTGCTACGGCTGGGAATCGAGCCCAGACCTTCCGCACGGCAGGTCATCGCACTTACATTGCGCCACTGAGCCCGAAAAGAACCACCAAAAAATGTGTCACACTAGATATCAGCAACCTTACATAATTCAAGCCAAATTCGTCAGTCAGGGAATTATGTTAAACACCTATAGAACCGCATTTCCGTCGACGACCGCTGCAAAGCTTCATAGAAGTGATAGAGAGCATCGCGCCCATCCATTCCCACTTTGAGAACGTCGATTTCACATGGGACATCAACAACATCAATCGACGACGTAACCATATGATCATATGACATCTTCATAGTCCCTTAAGGGAAGCAGTACGACCAGATCGCAAAATATCAGAGATCGAGTGCTCCAAGCACATACATATAACATCACAAAGGGACAGCTACCACCCGATGTCATAACCACTCCAGTTTGACATTAGTGATTCGCGGTATCGATCTGGAATTACCTGTTATATGCTCATAAACAACGTATCGTCTCAGCTTTCCATCAAAATAAAAACCTTGTACCAGAACCAAATGTCAGCTAAAACTGCCATCCATCGAAACCACCGTTATCAAATATATAGCAGAGTACCTTGGTTATGTATTGAATGGTTGCATACACATTTTTTTTTAATCTTTACGGTTTGACCAAAAACTAAGTTTTTCTAAAAAAGGTATTTCAAGGGTTCGTCAGGCCCCTTGAACAGAGATGGTGGCGGATCAACCGAAAGGCCAACGGCACCGCTCAATCCCGTAATGGATACTGATGGCCCCATGTCCTAGGGGTATCTAATAAATTGGAACTGGCCCTCCAGGTTGGGAGTTCTACTTTGGGTTAACTACCCAAATATCAACCAATTTAACACTCCGAGGAGCTAACATCGACTCGCACCACTACCTTGTTGCAGCCAAGGTAAGAATGCGGACAACAATCCAGGAACTGATGTGCTAGGTATCTCGAGCCCACCAGCGAGAAACCCCTGTTTTGATGAGGAATGCCCACAGATAATGCCTATAAGGCTAAGCAGCAGAAAAGCGCGCGATTGAGGATATAGATAGGTGCCACTCCAGGAACGATGCTCGCGAGTTTTACCGAAGTGTAAAACGTCAAAGCCAAGGATACAAGGCTCAAACAAAACCCTGTCGAGATGAACAAGGAAATATCGTCCATAAGACACAGTCGAAGCTGAGGATATGGAGAACCACTTCTGCAGACTGTTAAACGGCGATGAAGAACAACATTCCGCTGTCAGGCAGAACGAACCATTCAATTGTGGCAACAACTGGGAAAACTGCCAACCACCCGACCTGAGTGAAGTGAGGATAGCAATATCTAAACTCAAGCTTTAAAGAGCTGCCGGAAATGACTGCCTTCCCGCTGAGCTTTATAAAACTAGCGTAGATGACTTCGTAAGTAACATCCACCAATTCAAAAACCAAATCTGGTCGGATGAAAGTTTGCCTGAAGAGTGGAACCTCAGCATCTTTTGCCCGATCCACAAAAAAGAAGACCCTCTGAACTGCGCCAATTACAGAGCCATAAGTCTCCTCAACATCGCCTACAAGATCCTATCTGCCGTAATATGTGAACGCCTGAAACCGTTTACCAACAACCTCATCGGCCCTTTTCAGTGTGGTTTTTGGGCCAGGAAAGTCTACAACCAATCAAATTTTCACACTTCGCCAGATCCTGGAAAAAAAACACCAGAAGTCCAAATCGATACCCACCACCTATTCATCGATTTCAAAGCCGCATACGACAGCATTTATAGAGACGAGCTATACAGAGCCATATCTAGTTTTGGTATACCTTCGCTGCTCCATCAGGGTCTGAAACGACCTCACCGGCACGTTCGATAACAAAAAAAGGATTTAGGAGGGCGATGCGCTGTCGTGTGACATCTTCAATTTGATTCTTGAGAGGATTGTGCAAAATTCCCGAGCCAACACCAGTGGCACAGCTTCCCAAAAATCGGTGCAACTACTAGCATATGCCAACGATATTGACATCATTGGTAGGACCCAACGTGATGTCATAGCCAAGCGCCGAAAATGGGTTTGGCAGTAAATGAGGGCAAGACGAAGTATATGCTGTCAACACGAAAGGAGAACATCGACGAATTGGACAGAACATCACCCCTGACAGATATAAATTCCAGGTAGTACGGGACTTTGTCTACTTCGGCCCTGCTAATAATTCTGACAACAACATATCGTCAGAAATTAAACGAAGAATTACTCTTGCCAACAACTTTTTCTTCTGGCTATGAAGGAAATTTAGTAGTAAAGCCCTCACTCGAATTACTATGGAGATCCTATATTAGACCCTGATCATCCCAGTCCTGTTCTACGGCGCTGAAGCATGGACCGTATCAAAAGCGCATGAAGAGATCCTTGGTAGATTTGAGAGGAAAATTCTTCGGAAAATCTTCGGTCCCGTTTAGGTTTACGGGCTATGGAGACAAAGATTCAACCGAAGATTCAAACCGACCTCAACCAACTTGGAGTGCACAACGGGAGGCAGTTAGCTAAGGACCGGGCTTAGTAAAGAGGCATGTTGGTTGAGGCCTAGGTTCATTCCGAACTATAGCGCCACTTAAGCAGTAAGAACGGAGGATTAGCTTTGTGCGAAGTCTTACCGAAACATCTTAATGTGTTGTACATGCACGCAAATCTCCGGAAGCTTTAAAACATCCTTATAGAAGTTATAGCATCATAACTTCGGTTATTCTTGTGAATTTTCCTGCATAATATCTTAAACCGGCTTCTGTCCAAGCAATCGACTGCAAAAATGGTCAACCTCCGCGCACAAGTACTACATAAAGCCTAGAGAAATAATTGCTTGTGGAAATTAAATTTGGATTGCTTTATAAAGGAATAATTGTTGTTGTTGGACAAATGACATCATTATAGCTCAAAATGTTACGCCCAAAAACTGTTGACGTACAGACGACTCTGAGTCGATCCATATACTTATAGAGGTGTGTGGGTATATCGAAATTGTTTCTCTATATTACAAACTTAATGTCAACATTAACATATCCCTATGGGATATGGTATTAAAAAGACCCACACGTCTCAGACACACACGAATATGGCTCGAAAATACCTCTCATTTAAATTTAAGAACCACTAATGCGAATGCCATACGTACGCAGACTAATGCGTGATATGGAATTTATTTGAGCGTTAAGTGATCATAAAACCGCACCTAATCTATGGGATGGAGCAAAGAAATGCGACATAAATTCGGGCATAGAAATACAAATATAGAATATTTGTATCTACGTCTCATAATTCTTCATGGCAAAACGTGAGAATCGGTGCTCAGACTGAGAACAATCCCCTAAAATTGTATGCTTTAATGCGTCCTACCTACCATCCAACAGCCATCCCTAACTAAAAGTCTAGCATTTTTTTAACGTGACAAAAATAGCCAAACACGAGTCCTTTATTATTTGCCCATGAAAATACAAATATTTAGTTTTACCGAACCACTGCAGACTGAACGTATCTAACATCTGAATAATTCAACAGGTGACTAGCAATCGCAATACAAAAGCATGCGCACTTATGCCTGTTCCATACGCAACATTCCGTACGTGAAATTCACTCAAAATCGCCGCCAAACCTTATGTTTGAAGTGCATGCTAGGACGGGTTCCAATCGAACTTCATCAAAGTGTACATCGTTGGGCGCCACCCCAAGATACATCTTCGGCAAGAATCAGTTCATGTCGGTTACTTAAGACATACGGGTGGATAAGCGGTTAACTTTGCGATATCGATAGAGCAATCTTTAAGTGTTCAGTGTTTCCATCTAACAGTGCAGAAGTGAATCAGTGAAGTGTGCATATCAAATATAAGGATAACCGAAGGATATCCACGCTAACGTGCTCCCCTGTATATTGGATAAATATTTTTCAAAAAAGTACGCAAATCTCTATTGAAAAAAAATTAGGGGACATTCATTTAAAAATGTCCTGCCAGAGAATGGAATATAAACGAAATATTGTCTAAGGATATGAATAAATTATGATAATGGTTGACAAGGATTATCGTGCGTCGCATTGGCAATCTGCCATTTTCTATGGAAACAAAATCGAAAAAACCACTGGTTTAGATACAAGTACTAAAGAATTTTGTTTGTCCTTTTTGGGGGTACAGTTTGGTGGTGAAATTGCTCGCTGATTACATTAGCTAATGATGCTGATTGCTCCCGCACCATTCATTGCGATTATGTATTCCTGATGTGAAATTAGCAGGAAAGCCTTCAAATTTTTTTTTGTCAGCTTAAATCTTTACCCGTTGCGATGGTATTGTCAAGTCAATTCGTCATTGGACTTTTCAATCATATAATATAGAGCAGCTGTGTTGATATTTTGGGGGTGGTCTTTGTCAACTTCCTGCGGGTTATGAATTTTGTATTCCACTGTGTAAACTCTAATTGCCCGTGTTTTCTTTTTCATCTGCTCATTGTGCTTCCTTTTGTGATTTTTGTTTTTCCTTTTCAACTAATTAGGTAAGGTACACAAATTTTCCAAAAATAAACAATTGTAGGCATTAATGAATGGGAGGACCTTTATTTTTAATGGGGGGGGGGGGATGTAAAATTGCTCTTGCTGATTTGTAAGTAATCATCGAAGTGAAAGCTTGACCTTTGGTTTATTTTCTGTTCTGGTTGGAAAAGTTCGTGATGAAAACTTACTTAGGATGAAAACAATTTAGTTATGGTTACCTGAATGAAAGGATACCATACAAATGTTTCAGGAACAGAAATAAATAATAACATGCAATTTCTGAATAAATTCAGAAGCACCGGAATCAGTGAACATTTTTTGAATGGTTGTTGGTCTTTTACGGAAAACTTTTCTGGGGTGGGAATAGAAAATTTAAAACCTTAGATTTTATTTTTTTGTTTGTTTGGCTACTACAAACGAATAATTCAGAGGGAGTGGATTTGAGGTTTCTGTTTTTTTTTTTTTTTGGTTCAATGACCAAGTTGTATTCCGTGGGTCCACAACGTCTTTGTATAAAAGCGGTTTGTTTTCAGCATGAGAGAGCATGACAGAGACAAACTTTTGGTTATAAAAAACCAATCCAATAGAGGAAAACCGAACAAAATGCAAACAAGCCAGAAATGACTGTAATTCCCATCTAAAACGTGTCAAATTTCTATACGACCAAAAGTTGAGCCAAGCCATTCTATAATGTCCCAGAGGTAGTAAAAACTTTTGGTCATTTGTCAAAAATATAAAAAAATTCGGCCTCATCATCAGTTCCGACACTCTATCACAATGACATTCCAGCTGTCAGCTCTGTAGACAAAGCCAATCTGGTTGCTGCGCATTTCGCAGCCAGATTGTGCACAGTCTCCCTCCTGTACTTGAGAACGGAAATCATTCTGTGGGACAAGTTCACTTTCGTACTTGTACAGTTGCAAGAGTTTTATTTGATCTTGACATACACAAGTCCGCTGGTCCAGATGGTTTTTCCCCTGAAGAGTTGTTCTTCTACGCTAGCAAAACCACTGCGTAAGCTTTTCTATCCATCCTACTCATTAGGTCTCTATCCGAGTAGATGGGCAACTGTATTTGTCCAGCCTGTACCAAAAAAAAAAAGGCGAATCTTCTTCTCTCTCCAACTACCGACCAATTGCACTTACGTCCCTTCTTTCCAAGGTCATGGAAACGGTGAAAAATTGTCACCTTATGAAATATCTCGAAACACGAAAACTTCTTAATGACCGGTGGTATGGTTTTCGCAGCAAGAGGTCCACAGGGGATATGATGACATATCTCACCGAAATGTGGAACCAATCAATCCACCACCATGGTGGAGAAAGTAAGATTTTTTCACTTGATATTTCAAAGGCATTTGACAGAGTTTGGCATCAAGCCCTTTTGTGGAATCGATGAAAAACGTTTTCTATTGATTAGAAATTATCTTTCGAAACGTTCAATTCAAGTTGATTTGGACGGTTTCAAGTCTGCAACTCACCAAATAAATGCTGGTGTCCCTCAAGGCTCAGTTTTGTCTCTGACTCTCTTTCTCATTTTTATCAATGATCTCCTGTCTGCAACTTCTAATCCAATTCATTCCTTCGCTGATGACAGTACTCTCAGCTTCTCATATTCGTTTTCAGGTCCACGTCCCTCATTTTCGAACGTGGAATCTAAACGACAAAACATGTTAAGCTCATTGAATTCCGACCTTGACAGCATCATCAAATGGGGTAAATCCAACATTCAATGCTGCCAAAACACAATGGTGTCTTCTGTCGTTTAAGCGAAACCAAAATCTAGAGCCATTGTCCATGAATGGCACTTACGTCGAAGAAAGCGAAAAACTTTCCATGCTAGATATGTGTGTTAGTTACGACTTACGTTGGAACGAACACATTTTCCAAGTCGCTAAAAACGATGCGATATGTCTAGGTTTCCTTAATCGATGCAAAAAATATTTTACCCCTTCTGATCTGGCCGCAATATATAAAGCGTTTATACGCCCTAAACTTGAGTTTAATGCCCACATCTGGTCGGATGCACCAAAAACCACATTGCAACTCCTAGATAGGATTAAATCGCGTGCGAAAAAACTTATAGGAGACATTAGAATACCGAACTAAATTTGTTTCGCTTGAGCACCGTCGAAATAGCCAGTTTATTACTCTGTTTAAAAAATTGAGTTCCTTACGTATATCATTTTCAAGTGCGTCGAATGCTATACGCATGCTATTTCATGTGTTTTTTTTGTGTGAAAATTGTGATGGATAGGAATTTTAGAGTAGATGTAAGCAATATTCATGGGCTAAGAACAAATCTCATTTCGGTATACGTCTACTTATCCAAATATAAACCAGCTGTTTTGGCACTTTGTGGAACACAGGTGTGCGCTAATTCTGATATCTCAAAACTAAATCTACCTGGATATAACTCAGTGCAATTATTCTTCTATCACCGCGGTCTGGCCGTTTACATACGTAGGGATATGCCTACCAAATTCAACACCAATACGGCCAATGCTTCAATCCGGAATTTAATTTTATTTGGCTGAAATTCCATGTCCAAATAATCCACTATTGCCTTATTTGTAGAAGTCCAAAAACGGACGACTTTTAATGTGTTTGATGTGCTGTCTGACTCCATCTCAAGAATTGTATCCCTGTGTCCGCACACTGAAATCGTCATTACGGGCGATTTCAATGTAATTTTTCGTGGCTTCAATATTCTGGGCAGTCAACACCCAAAGGAAGGTATGTTTAGATTTTTGTTGAGGTAAACAACCTTACCCAGCTTGTAAATGAGCCAAAGCGTATCCCGGAAATTCACAGTCAATCGGCTAACACCCTGGAAATGTTTCTAACCTCTCACCCTTATAAATACACTAGAAATGTTTTATCGCCGCCAGACACGTCAGACCACTGTATCAGCAAATTTCTCGTACTCCAACCACGTAGTTAGAGAACAAATTCCTAGAAGAACCGCGTGGCAATACGAGAAAACCAACTGGGAAGCACTTAACGGTTTTTTCAAGAACTTTGGTCACTATGCTTCCTCGTTAGTGAAGTGGATGCTACTAAGTTACTTACTTAAGTGGTGCTACAGTCCGGAATGAACCTGGACCTCAACCAACATGCCTCCAGTTGCGCACTTCAAGTTGGTTGAGGTCGGTTTCTACCTGTACGCGCCACTTAAGGCGAGGTCTTCCTCTTCTGCCTGAGACCGTTTACCAACAACCTCATCGGCCCTTGTCAGTGTGGTTTTAGTCCAGAAAAGTCCACAACCTGTCAAATTTGCACACTTCGACAGATCCTGGAAAAAAACAGCAGAAGTCCAAATCGATACCCGACACCTATTCATCGATCTCAAAGGCGCATACGGCAGCATTTATAGAGACGAACTATACAGAGCCATGTCTAGTTTTGGTATACCGCCCAAACTCGTCCTCGTTGTGTAGGATGACGATGGAGAATTCTCGCTGCTCCATCAGGGTCGTAAACAACCTCAACGACACATTCGATATCAAAAAAAGGATTTAGGCAAGGCGATGCTCTGTCATGTGACTTCTTCAATCTGATTCTTGAAAGGATTGTGCAAGACCCACGAGCCAACACCAGCGGCACAATTTTCCAAAAATCTGTACAACTACTAGCATACGCCGACGATTGATCATTGGTAGGACCCAACGTGATGTCATAGCCACGTTTGCTAGTATAGTAGTATAGTAGTAGAAGGAAGCGGCAAAAATGGGCTCAGCTGAAAATGAGGGCAAGACGAAGTATATGCTGTCAGCACGAAAGGAGACACAACATCGACGAAGTGGACAGAACGTCACCATTGAGAGATATAACTTTGAGGCAGTACGGGACTTTATCTATCTCGGCTCCGCTTTTAATTCTGACAACAACATCTCGTCAGAAATTAAACGAAGAATTACTCTTGCCAACCGCTGTTTCTTCGGGCTAAGAAGGCAATTCAGAAGTTAAGCCCTCACTCGAACTCCTAAGGTGATCCTATACAAGACCCTGATCATCCCAGTCCTGCTCTACGGCGCTGAAGCATGGACCGTCTCAAAAGTGGATGAAGAAATCCTTGGTCGATTTGAGGGGAAAATTCTTCGAAAAATGTTCGGTCCCATTTGCGTTAACGGTCTATGGAGACGAAGATTCAACCAAGAACTACACGAGCTGTACAGCGACATGGCCGTGGTCAAAAAACTGCGCATTGGACGTTTAAAATTGCTAGGACATGTAGAACGAATGGACACCAATACTCCGGCTCACAGAGTCTTCGATTCCCAGCCAGACGTCGGACGCAGTAGAGGAAGACCTTGCCTTAAGTGGTGCGCAAAAGTAGAAACCGACCTCAACCAACTTGAAGTGCGCAAATGGGGGCAGTTAGATAAGGAACAGGCTAATTGGACACGCATGTTGTTCGAGGCCTGCGTTCATTCCGGACTTTAGCTTCACTTAAGTATGTGTAGTATGTGGAGTGCGCAACTCGACGCAGTTAGCTAAGGAACAGGCTAATTGGACACGCATGTTGGTTGAGGCCTGCGTTCATTCCAGACTTTAGCTTCACTTAAGTATGTGTAGTATGTGGAGTGCGCAACTGGACGCAGTTATCTAAGGAACCTCCGTTCATTCCGGACTTTAGCGTCACTTTGATGTGACAATCAAAACAATTTCTTATCTCAGTGCATAAAAATACAGAATGTCTTCATTTTTTTTTTAAATTCTATACTTTCGGAACTTAGAATTACCGACTTTTAAGAAACAAGTTATCTATCTATCTAAAGCATCTTGAATCTTGATAGTTCAGCAAATCATATGTTTTGATATCTTTAATAATGTCGTTCCCTAAGTGCATTGCAATAGATTGACTTCAAACTAAACAAACAAATTCCAAGTATTTCATGTCGAGAAAATAAATTTCAAAATAAATTGTGTATTCCTTGCATGTTAGAATACAAGATAACATTTATATCTCTTACTTCAAAGGTACAGACGAATCAGACAAAAAAATGTCGACAGCTGTATTACAACTTCTACTCAAAAATCCATTTAAGGATACAGTCTCTGGGGATAGAAAGCACATCCCTAAATAGCCTAAATAAATATGTCAAGCCAACATAAAATAGGGGTTGGATTTTTAATTGTGAGTTATGAATTTATACCTTTTGAAAAGGCCCTTCGAATTGGGCTCAACTGAAGCGAATACCTAAAACAGGAAATTAGCAATTCCATATATTTCGCAGCGAAGTACACAAGTTAAGTTGGGTATGATACTACCTGACCCGCTAATGGCTAAGAAGGACTTTTCGCGAATACAAAGAAAATTTGCAATAAATATTAATGTAAATTCAGTATTTCCGTTAGAGGGACAAATATTAAAATTTCAAGGCAGTTGAATTTATTACGGAGCTAGTGATGCTATAATGTATTTTTTTTCGTTTATTAAACAAATTAAATCAAGGAATTTATGGAGGCACACAATGGACGGAAAATGCAAACCAAGTTAAAAGTCAATTTGTTTGTCACAACTGCCCTACAGTTTGAGGTCGATTCCCAATGGCAGATTTGAGAAGCTTCTCATTTTAATTGTGTACTGTTGGACGTTTGTCATTTTGGTAGCGATAATCGTCCACATGAACGCACTAGGTTAGATTAGCTTTATTTTACAGAATTTACAATATTAGCGATATTTATAACATGATTAAGGATAAATTAAGAAACAATTAAGTCGATAGGTTAGGCCGTCGATTTTATACCCGTCCGTCAGTCTGTTTGTTTTGGGGTCACCGGTTTTCAGGCCATTTATGGAGGTATAGTCCGTACCAAAACAGTTGGCCAACGGTCGATTGCGCAGAGAGAGGATTTAAGAGAACAAAAATGACGCGAAAGAGATTTAATCACTAAGCGTTTTTGCCTGTAATTTACAATGCGTAACTCAACTTTACAGTGCTTAGAACTAAAATGCTGTTGAATATCTAAATAAACTTAATTTTTTATTATGAGGTCGACTTTTATACATTTCTTCCTAGAAGTCCGATTGTATTTGAAAGGGTTCCCAACCCTTTTTATGGTTGAACATTTCGTCGAACATTATAAGGACAGAGGAGGAATACTTTTCACACGAGCAGATGTGGGATACAATGTCGGATGCAATAATTATCAATCCAGGAGATGATTCTTCAACCGATTATGAAACTGACAGTTTTTCGAATTCAATTGAATATACATTAATATTAACTATTTCATATATAGGTAGCAAAATCAATAAATATTTTTATCTTAGTACTAAACTTCTTAATTCAAACCAAACCGAACCACCCATTTGGTATACTGGTGTTTTGTTTTGCTGCTCGCTGTAAATCTGTTTTATATTTGCAATTCATCGTCAATTTTATCTCGCTATAATTTACACTTTTAATCAAGGTTACAACTTTAAAAGTGGGGGGTAGTTCAATAAGTTTTAAAAACTGCATTTCTTAAAAAAAATTATTGAAGAATCAAGAACGTTCACCATTTTGTCTTTAACGAACCGTTTAATACCCCATCCTCTTTTTTGTGACAGAAAATCGTGCCTATTGCTATTGGGTATAAAATCGTTTACGTTTCCAAAAAATTCCCAAATTGTAATTTTTTTTATTAAATTTACCTACCTCGCCCAAATTCAATGATATAAACAAAAAAAAATTGGTGTGACACTGCAATTTACTTTACTTTGCGTGCCAATATCAGTACCTACATGATCAATATGCACGACACAATTAATAATGATCAACGAAAGCATAATGAGCAAATAGGGTTTAAATCTAAAACCGTACACCTTCATACAGACACAGTCACACAATCAATTCATGTGCAATGTTTTGCTTAATCTATTCGACCGTGATCACATCATACTCCTACAAAGAACCGACAAGACAAAAAACGAAACAATATATTTTCCTCCAAGTAAAGTTGACATATAATGGTCTATATTTTTCCTCCGCTCCTAATTTCAGTATAAAAGAAGGAAAATGAAGAAACCACCCTCAGTGAGATCGCGACAGCGATCTTGAACACAAGGCAGGGTATACGTCGTTTTTATTATGGCTCCGCCCATTTTCGTCTCTTTATGCTTGTTTTTACAATTTTAAGAGATTGTAAAACGCATTTTAAGAGACCTGCGCAGTAGAATGGCCAACTGTTTTGGTACGCACTATAAACATTTAACTAGATGTATACCATATGTCCAAGCCGATTTTAGCACTTGCTTGTGTAATATAGGCTGGTTATTGAGGTTAAGCTTTGAATATTTTCCGAGCAACTAGTAAAGCGCTCTGTATTTAGTTTTAAGTTCTGTGTACTTTTTTTTTACTTGCGTCTCCTGTTTTAATTTTGCGTCGAGAGTCATTCTGAGATGTATCACTTCATTTACAAACGAGACTCGAACCATATTTAAAGGGTGTTTTTTTTCTAGAGATATAGAACTTCAAATTGAAATAAAACACAAGAAAATCGATATAATGTCTATCAATTTGGCTTTATTGGAATACTGGAAGGATAATTTTATGCCATTAATGATTAAATATGATTTTGGGCATGTGGCCGCAGCGGATGGTTCGAATAAAGCCAAGTCTAGAGATCCAATTTTCAACCACTTTTTCGATTATTTGCGGCCGTATTTCGGCAACAACGACACGACTTTTGGCTTCCAAGTCCCCTAACGTTTCTGGTTTGTTGGCGTAGACGAGCGACTTCACATATCCCCAAAGAAAATAACCCAATGGTGTCAAATCACACGATCTTGGTAGCCAATTGACAGGTCCATTCCGCGAAATTATACGGTCATCGAATGTTTCCTTCAATAAATCGATTGTGACGTGCGCTGTGTGGCATGAAGCGCCGTCTTGTTGGAACCACATCTCATCCACATTCATGGTATCCAGTTCGGGAATAATGTAGTCGGTTATCATGGCTCGATACCGGTCTCCATTAACGGTAACTGACACTCCAGCATCATTTCGGAAGAAGTATGGCCAAATGACTCCAGCAGCCAATAGAGCACACCAAACAGTCAGCTTTTGTGGATGAAATGGTGTCTCAAGGGTCTCATATGGATTCTCTTCACTTCAAATGCTGCGATTTCGCTTGTTGACGTAGCCATTCAACCAAAAATTAGCCTTATCACTGAACAAAATTTTGCAATGAAAATCAGCATCGATATCGATCTTATCTTCGGCCCATGCACCAAAATCACGACGCATTGCATCATCTCGCGGCTTTTAGACCTGCACAAGCTGGATCTTGTAAAATCGTAAGTCAAGATTTACCATAAAATTTGTGGATGTAATGGCGTCTCAAGGGTCTCATGTGGATTCTCTTCACTCCAAATGCTGCAATTTCGCTTGTTGACGTAGCCATTCAACCAAAAATTAGCCTCATCACTGAACAAAATTTTGCGATGAAAATCAGCATCGATATCGATCTTATTTTCGGCCCATGCACCAAAACCACGACGCATTGCATGGTCTCGCGGCTTTAAAACTTGCACAAGCTGGATCTCAAAAAATCGTAAGTCAAGATCTACCATAAATTTGATGGGTAAAGCTCCAATTGTTGTGCACGGTGGCGAATCGGTTCATTGGGGTCCTCTTCAACACTTTGCTCTACAGCGGCAATTGTTTCTTTGGTGCGCACTGTTCGACGTCTCTGCGGATACGTACTATCACATAGAGTAAACGTAGTGCGAAAACGATCAATGGTTAACCGAATTTATTACTCTCATGGACGATTATGTCGACCATAAAATGGACGTAGCTTGCGGTATACTTCATGAGCTGAACCATTTTCTTCGAAACAAATTTCCACTATTTGCAAGCGTTGCTCATATGTCAGCCTTTTCCTGATAAAATGGCAAACCAAGTTAAACATAAATGACATTTGATTAGCTAAATTTGACCAAAAAATGTCAGTTTTATCTCTATTCGAAAAATCAATCTGTTAAAAAACCCGCTATAAAAAATGTCCAATAAAACACGCAAAATGTAATGTAAAAATAAAGATTTTCAATTAAAAAGCTTACATGGAATAACACATGTATGTATATGGAACAGCACTTCGGACAAATGGGCCGCCACATACTCATTTATTGAAATTTTATATGACAGGATCGTATAAATTTGGCTAGATTTCATTAATACACCGCCCAATTTCCTCTTTCAGGGTGTTGGTTGGGTTGGTTTGTTTGTATAGGCCTTTGACTTCTGCAAAACCCCAAAGATAAAATGCCAATGGCGTTAAATCGCAATATCTGTAAGAGGAATTCTGATAGCAAAAACGGCCTTAGGAAATGACATGACATTTACGGCATAAAACCTCAATTATGCCTCAGCGTCATCGAAAATTTGGACCATCGGACGATGTTTTTTTCCATACATAATTCAACCAATACCACTATTGTCATAACAAAAAGAAATGACAACAATTTCCAAAATAATTTGTGTTTCATTCAAAATTAAGAACGGCCCTTAAAATTTAACCACCCTTTATATGGTCTCTCCATCCGACAAAGCAGAACAAGTGTAAAAAAATTCGAAATCAGCACACTGCCACACCCACTTTAAAAAAAAGAAGGTTGCTTTTGGTTATTTTCTATATTCCATTCACATTTTGGAGATATACATCCTTAGGATGGAATGGGATGGGATATTAAACGATCCGCACAGCGGACTGTAGCCTTCTGTTATGTTTTTTTCGTAGGACAGGCGGTAATATTATATGGCGCGAAAATTCAAATTTTGCGTGAATTATGGAACCCATTGTCGGAAGCATCAGTTTTTTCACACAGCTGATGCCTACTACCTCCAACTTTTTACCTCCGCGGACTATGGTCATGGCCATTAATGGTCACTTTACGAAGAGAGTTCGTCAGCCAACAAAAATGTGGTGTGCCACTTAAGGATCCCTACGATATTTCCTAGATCTCCGTAAGACGAAAATGATTTCTCACTAAGCAAAGCGGAGATTTTCTTTGCAATAGAACGAAGGTTTGGGTTCGATTCCCAGCCGTAGCAACACCTAAATGATTTTTCACTGGCCCTCCTCTCGTGATGATCTGACAAATCATCTGAGTAGTATCAGTTGTCAAGGAAAGCTTATCTCAAATTCGCAGTTTGCAGTCGGCAAAAAACAGGAGGTCCCGCCACCGTGCAAGAAGTACACACGTACACATGAATGGTTGTGAGAAACATGGCCCTGGGTACTGTCCATCCTATTGCATCGAAAAATTGTAAAAAAAATGTACTCCTCGCTCATTATGCTAATAGAGAACAGGTCGTTGTTTTTTATGTACCATGAGTCTTCGAATGAAATTCATCACTATTTTAAGCTTGTTAGTGAGAAAACCGATTTTTTTGACAGAAAAAGTTTCTCTATGTTCCACGGAATACCTTAGGTATCCGTAAGTGCAACACGCCTAATAACTCCTCTCACTAAGTTACTTGTACTTTTTCCACACTATAGCAGAATAATTACGTAGGCAAGTGGCATCTACAGCTTAGTTGGACTGCGATTTCTGTCACATGGACGGTGGCAGAGGCGGTGAAAAGTTAGCCTCGATTCGCTTGCCCTTAGAGGTTTGAACTTTCAAGTGCTCAGGTTCCCGCTTCACGGCGCATTTCAATAATCAGCCAACCAAAATACGAAAATCCTTCAAAGAATAGGAAGAATTCAACAACTATAGAAGGCTCTAGGCAACTGCAAAACAGACATTACTTCCAGCCCGGAAATAGGCAAGGGTAGGATGATCTGCAATGAACTTTTCCAATTTAATACTGGCAGCATTTGGAATAAGTGACCAATTTGTCGACGATTTTTCGACGACATCAGTGAAGAAAGGCCTTATATGCACTCACTCACGGAGGAAAACTACAACGTTTCTAAGGATAGTGCTTACGTGCAACGGTCAAATCGAGCTTTAATACCCCTAAGAGAGAGCAAAGTGAGACATGTTTATATTTTATTTTCGTCAACATTGACGACAGTGAAAACTACCATACATCCGACCTAAGGGACTTGTTAGGCAGAACACACTAACTGATTAGCAACTATTGAAATGAAATGAAATATCTGGCATTAACGGCCCATATAGGGCTTCAAACATGGCTTTACTTTACCTCAAAACGGAGCACATCTTGTTTAACGCTGAGTCCGACCGCAAATTTGAGTAGCTTCTAATGAAAGTGTCTCTCTATGGCTAGTCAAACGCATTAACCACTAGGCCAACGTAAACAAGCTGGGCTTTATATTATTAATATCTTAGGCTTTCGCCTTGCATGGCTTTATTTTCCTACCTTTATAAACAAATCAACGTTTGTCTGACAATGTGACCCGGTTTTTCAGTGTTAAGCTAACTCTGAGTCAAGACAGAGTTAGCTTACCCCGAAATAAATTTTTTCTAGAGTTAGCTCATTAAGCAGTTTTTCAAGGCGGGATTAAATTTGATTCAGAGTGTGGTGATTTAATTTGGTAGTACATACTCATGATTCATCGAAATGTATAGAATCTGCAAGATCTCCGTTAACAGCTGTTTGATTTATTTTTTCGGAAACGAATGAAAATGCCTTTGTTGTGATCTTACAACTCTTTTCTTCTTAAAACAGTACTACGCAATGTCTAAAACAGTTTCGAGACGCTTAGGATCTGATTTGAAATATATTGTACACGTATTTCCTCCCCCAACGACCTTGATGGCCGATATACTATGGCACGACTAAGAGATCACAGGCTTTTCGAAAATGTTCGACTTTACCTTGCCTACTTATTTGATAAGCCTGAATCCATCTGTATTGACGGAAAAACCAAAACAAACGTTCAGATATCTATCCAAAAAGAAGGCCTTCCTATTGATCCTGCTGCACTGCGAAAAATCTACAACCGTTATCACGAGGGTTTCAACATTTCGTCGGCCACCGTGGACAAAGACTTATCTGCTTTTGCTTCTCATATCAGTTCTAAACGTATCTCACACCTTCAAAGAACCCGTGCTGACCACAACAAATTTTTTCGTCCATAATTTGATAGCAGGACTTCAGCAAACCTCCCATTATAGCGTTCCTCTAACCTTTTACTATCAGAACGTAAGGGGCCTGCGTACAAAAACCCAAGCTGTTCTGCGCCAGTCTCATGCTCTTCCTTTCGATATATACGCTATAACTGAAACCAATCTGATTCCCGATATAAAGAACCCGGAATTATTCCCACCCATATTTAATGTCTATCGGGACGATATCAGCCGCCCAACGGATGACTCCCCTTGTCGAGGTGTTCTTCTTGCTATTCATAACGACCTGGACTCTTCTCCGATTGCTACTTCTTCGTCTTCAAAACTCGACTTTGTTGCAATAAAAATAACACTCCCCCACAAGTCCCTATACGTAATGTGTTTCTACATTCTGCCGGCCCAACCTATTGAATCCTACCAACTTGCTGTTAATGCGATCGATCAAGTAATAGAGTTATCTGAATCCTCTGACGACATCATTATTTTCGGCGACTTTAACCTGCCTCAACTACACTGGGATTTATCTGATGATGAATCGTTTTTCATTGCTTCAAATCCCAACTCAACTAAAGAATGTCTCTTCATTGATCGACTAACCGACTCAAGTCTATGCCAAGTTAGCGGCATCTCTAATTATATGAGTAGGCAGTTAGACCTAATCTTCACTACTGACCCACTTAACTCCTCTGTCTCACTCTCCCCCCTGCTTCTATCAACTATTGACAACCTTCACCCCCCGCTTCTTCTTTCTTTTTTTCACGACCCTCCACTACAGCCCACACCCCCCGCTGGCCTCCCGTGTTATGATTTTCATAAAGCCAATTTCCGGAAAATAAATGAACACCTCAGCAAAGTCTCATTTGAGTTTGCCAATCTCCCTGTAAATGATGCCATCTCCTTGTTTTACAGAGAACTATTTGCTTCTATCTCCCTTTTTGTCCCTATTTCTCGGCCAAAACCCTTCTCTACATCCCCTCCATGGTACAATCGAAGACTCCGATCGTTACGCAACAAGAGAAACAAATTATGGTCAGTTTTCCTTCGAAACAAGTCTTTTTCTGACTTTTCCAACTATCTCGGCTCATACCTTCAATTCACTCAGGCTTATAACTCCCTCTATCAACGATATGTTGACAATGCGCAAGTCAACCTTATAAGCGACCCTAAATCTTTTTTCCGATTCGTTAACTACAAGAAAAAATCTGACGGTTACCCTCCATCCCTCTCTTACGAAAACATATCTTCAAGTGATCCACACACCATTGCTAATTTTTATGCCACCTTTTTTAAACAATCTTTTGCCGACAACTCCTTTGTTCCAGATCCCTTTTATTTCAACTACCTACCTGACTACTCCATTGGTCCCTTTCTCTCTCAAACTTTCGAACCTACTGTAATTGAAAATAAATTACAAAAACTTAATGATGAATACTCACCGGGCCCAGATGGTATACCCGCTATTTTTCTTAAGAAGTGCTCCCTCGTGCTCTCCTACCCCCTTTCGCACCTCTTTAAACTCTCGCTATCACAAGGCGTCTTTCCTCATATATGGAAGTCCTCCTTCATAACCCCAATTCATAAGAAGGGATTAAAGAGCGAAGTTACTAATTATCGCCCGATAGCCAAACTTTCGCATATACCCAAACTCCTGGAAAGTATTTTGTACGAATCCTTAAGCTTTCAATGCAAGTCTTTAATTTCTCAAAACCAACATGGCTTTCTAAAAGGTAGATCAACCACCACAAACCTCGTTGAATTCACGTCCTCTGCGCTGTCGGCCTTAGAAAGGGGTAAAGAAGTCGATGTTGTTGCAACCGATTTTAGTAAAGCTTTCGATAAGATATCCCACAAATTAATCCTTTTCAAATTGTCTACCCTTGGTTTTGAACCAATACTGCTGAAATGGATATCCTCTTATCTGGAAAACCGTTTCTATAGCGTTCGCTTCAGGTCTGTCCTATCTGTTCCATTTCTGGCAACCTCTGGTGTACCACAAGGCAGTCATCTAGGTCCCCTTCTCTTCATCTTAACTATAAACGATTTGGAAAGGGTTATTAAACACTCCTCTATCTCTCTCTATGCCGACGACACCAAATTTTATAAACACATATCTTCATCACAAGACCCCTGCTTGCTTCAACAAGATCTAGATTCTTTTTCTATTTGGTGTCTCAAAAACTGCCTAGAGCTAAATGTTGCGAAATGCCAATCCATCACCTTATCACGTAAGTACAACAAGTCCCCTCCCCGTCTTTACCTTCTTAATGATCAACCTATACCCATCGTACAGTCTCTTCGTGACCTTGGCATATTGTACGACCGGGAACTTAATTTCCGTTCGCATACTGACGAGATAATTCGTAAAGCCAATTCATCCCTTGGGTTTATTAAACGGTGGTCAAAGGAATTCTCTGATCCCTACGTAACCAGATCTCTCTACATCACTTTCGTCCGCCCCCTCCTCGAATACGCCAGCCAAGCATGGTCACCCTATCAGCAAGTTCATGTAGCCAGAATCGAAAGCATACAACGACGTTTTCTTCGATTTGCCCTCCGCGGTCTTTCTTGGAACGATCCCCTAATTCTGCCTCCCTATCATGACCGCCTCAAACTCATTAACCTGAATAGCCTTGAGGACCGGAGAGAAGCTGCAGACATTCTCTTCATTCATCGCCTCCTCTCAGGCTCTATCGATTGCCCGTCTCTTTACAGCTCCATCTTCTTTAATACTAACCCTCGTAATTTAAGACACCCCCGTCTCTTCTATCTGCCAACCCACCGCACGTCCTACGGCTCAAACGAACCAATTTCCCGTATGCTACGGAAAGTAAACTCAAACATTTCCATTTTTGATTTCAACCGTAGCTCTTCCTCCATTAAACTTAGCCTCCTTCTACATAAACCCTAGCTTTTACTCCTAGTTATAAGTCTTAGTTTTTAGTTCTAGTATTGTAAGTATTGTATTGTTTTTTTTTTTTTTCTAGCTTGTATTAAGCCAAATAAATGGGACATTTTGCCCCACCAAATTATTAAATTAAAATTATTAAGTTTCTAAACAAAAATGATAAACTGTCCATACAAATGGAATTGAAAATAACTGTTTATTTGGTATTTTATCATCTGCCAAAAATCCACGCCGGTGTTCCGCAGGGAAGTGTTCTCGGACCAATCCTATTCTTGCTCTACACAAGAGATATACCACAAGATGAAGGGACCATCGTAGCAACGTTCGCAGACGATACGGCTATCCTCGCAATGGATGAGTCAGTCGAATCATCAACGGGAAAACTCCAACGGGCTCTTAGCAAAGTATGTGAGTGGACAAAAACCTGGCGAATTGCACTTAACGAGACCAAGTCAACGCATGTCAATTTTACGTACAAAAAGATAAACAACTTACCTGTTTTCATTAACTCTGCACAGTTACCATACGCAAATGAGACAAAATATCTAGGAATGACTCTAGACGCAAAGCTTAAGTGGAAGCCACACGTTAAAAAAAAAGCGGGACGAGCTCGCAATCAGACTCAGAGAAATGGATTGGCTACTTGGAAGATACTCGAAGCTAAGCATATACAACAAACTGCTTCTGTATAAGCAAGTGCTGAAACCTTGTTGGACATACGGTATACAGCTT